>CM073765.1:11480801-12080801 GCA_037127475.1 Arma custos
AACCTCTTGGATCTCATCCAGCCTCTATAAAGTGGATAAAAATAAGGGGGAAAATCTGGCGGTTGAGGGTGATCTATTGCGAATCAACTCTTTGCACAACAATTGTCGTTGAAGCAGTACAGTCTCTACCATTTGCTGAACCCCAGATACGTTCACGGGTTGTAGCGGTACAGGCTTCATACACACACACACACACGTATATATTTTTATGTAAATATATTACGTTTATTTATGTATTACATTTTATGTACATATATTTTTATATGTTTATATGTATATCTTTATATTTTTTATTTATGGTTCTTTTTAATAAATTAAAAAAATATATGTATATATATATATATATATATATATATATATATATATATATATATACATATCTCTTTATGTTAAAACCTTGGAATAATTCCAACGAAAAGTCCTTTAGTCTGCAAACCAAAACAGAAATTGAAATTATCTGTTCAATATTTCGCCCATTCAGGCATCCTCAGGGTAGAAAGAGAATAACAGCAAAACAAAACATGAATAATGCACCCAAGAAACATCCCACCACCTTCAAGGCTCAAATCCAACTCTTTCTACCCTGAGGATGCCTGTATAGGCGAAATATTGGACAAATAATTTCAATTTCTGTTTTGGTTTGCAGACTTAAGGGCTTTTCGTTGGAATTATTCCACGGTCTTAACATTTATGTAAGGCCTCTTTTTACTTTTCAATATTATAAAATTCAATTTTATATATTTTTTAAATGTTTTCTTATATCTTCGTTTTCCAGTCTACTTTAAAAAACATTTATTGAGTTTATCCCACATGATAACTGATGTACATCGGTCTAGAACTCGATAACGATTGTTTTAGAGTCAACAGTTGCGCAGAGAGGTGGTTCAGCTGAGAGTAAGATCAACCACCAGTTATTTCCTAATTAAGAGGATTAGCGATAGAGCACTTGGATGTTTTTCATGTTCCAGAGACTATATTCATGGCATTTAACAGAATAAATAACACAGGCCAACAAAAAAAACCTTTTTGAAAACTTTTTTAATTTTAATAGCTGATCTTGATAGATTTTTATGTGCTGAATCCAAATCTGCTCGTAGTTTTTATGTATCACCCTTAGTTTCCAAGCAAAATGTATTTTATTATATAGTCTAATACCCATTTACAGTATATAGGGAAATCAATGAAACACTGTAGAATCGTAAAAATGGTTTGTATTTACAGTAAAATACTTGGAATAGTAATTTTATGTGATGATACAAGGTTCACTTGTCAACTGGTATTGGTTTTTATTTTCTTTCCCTTTTTTCCTTGAAGCTTCTTGTGTAGCTTTTCCTGCGATGAATAGCTTGCTGAACTTCCCGGTGAAGTGACCAACAGTAATCCCCCATCATGTTGGTATTCCAGCGGCCCTGGTAACGTTTTTCCATCTTACTTTAACGTCCTGGTGAAAACGCTCACCTTGCTCCTCACTAACATCTCCTAAATTTTCCGGGAAGTAATCGAGGTGGCTGCTCAAAAAGTGAACTTTCAGGCTCATCAAACATCCTAACTGTTCAAATTTTTTTAACATGTTAGCAACAATAGCCTTATATTCTGGGTCTTTTTCATTTCCCAAAAACTTGGTGACAACTTGCTTGAATGAAACCCATGCTTCCTTTTCATTTGAGGTCATTGTGGATTCAAAGTTAACGTCAAACATCATTTTTCTAATATCAGGCCCGGTAAAGACGCCTTCTTTCAGTTTAGCTTCTGAAAGGTGTGGAAACTTCTGACAGAGATATTTGAAACAAAGCCCATCTTTAGGCAAAGCCTTTACAAACTGTTTCATGAGACCTAACTTAATATGTAGTGGTGGTAGGAGCACGTTTTTTGGATCTACAAGGTTTTTGCGTAAAATGTTCTTCTCGCCAGGCTTTAAAGACTCCCTAGCAGGCCAGTTCTTTCTGCACCAATGTTGATTCCGAGCTCTACTGTCCCATTCACACAAGAAACATGGAAATTTGGTAAAACCCCCTTGCTGACCAAGGAGCATGCACGTAACTTTCAAATCACCACATATCATCCAACCGTGTGCAGAATAACCTATTTTATTTAACACTATTTCTAGATTTTCGTAACTCTCTTTCATATGTACAGAATGACCGACAGGTACAGAGGCATACATGTTACCGTTGTGTGCTAAAACTGCCTTCAAACTATTTTTGGATGAATCAATAAACAACCTCCAATCTTCTGTTTTGTATTCAATTCCAAACTCATTCATTAAACCATGAATGTCTGAGCAGTACACCAAATCACCCTCTTGTTCAAAATACTTCGAAAATTGTTGTTCTCTCTTCCTATACACATGAATGCTGGTTCCAGCCGCCAGCAAGTTCTTTTCTTTTAGCCTAGAGCCAAGCAGTTCAGCTTTTTCTTTTGTTAAGCCCAGATCCCTAACTAAGTCATTAAGCTCGACCTGAGTGAACAATTTAGGCTCTACATTTTCTGTAACACATTGGAATTCTTCATCGTGTTCATCTAACTCCGACTGTACATCAGAAAATACTTCTGTTTCAATAGAATTTAAGTCCTCTGGTGGTTCCGGGATTGGCAAATCTACACCGTGCCCTACTGGTCGGATGGCGGACGGAAGGTTAGGGTAGCTTATTACCTTCTTGTTCTTAGAGTTATGACCAGTAATATCTACACTGCAAAAGTAACAGTCATCGGAATGATTTTTTGGTTCCCTCCATATCATGGGAACAGCAAATTTAAAGTGTTTTTTCTCTTTTTTTGACCATTTCCTGAGGTCTTCAACACATACATAACATACCTTATGCGGTGCCCAAGGTTTATCCTGGTCTCCAAGTTTGGTTCCAAAGTATGCTAGATAAACCTTTTTCACAAAGTCTGTAATGTTTCTTTGGTGCTTTTTAATAACAAACTCACCACAAATATAACAAAAACTGTCAGCAGAGTTTTTACAGCCGCGATGAGACATTGCACTGAGCACATGTACAGGAAACGTAAAAGTGAGGTTATGTTGAAAATAAACAAAACATCAGCTGTTTAGCATGTGTTTCAGCAGTGCTGCCAACATCATCTTTGTTCATTAGACCTATTTTTTCATGTTATCTTAACTATGAAAAAGCTGTTAAATTCTAAAAATATTTCTTTATTTCATGAATTTAACTATAAAATGTGAATAAATGGTGGGTGATACAACTTTTTAAGCATCATATTTGGATTCAGCAACCTAAACAACATAAGAATAAGGTATTTTCATTAAAAAAGTTTTTTCATCGTTGGCCTGTGTAATTTACCTGTCACGGTCGGAATCGTACCCAGGATTAAATTAGTTTAAAATTGGGCTAATATAAAAATACAATATTGGGCTGATGATCAGTAGTGTTTGTTGGTAAATATCACAAACTATTTTGCAATATTACATTAGTTATTAAATAAAGAAAAACAAATTAAATGACATTTTTATTTTTTACCTGTAGTACAGCAACCCTTGAAGGGTCTGGGATTCTTTACATGGTAGAGACTGTAGTTTTTTTGGACAGAGGTTGTGCAGGGAGTTAGTTGATTTGTCCTAAATATCGCTCAACCACTAGATTTTTCTTCCTTAATTTGGGTATCCAATTTATAGAGGCTGGGTGAACCCCAGGAGGGTAAAGGAACCCGTTGGGTCCATCTCCAGCCGTTAACAGACTAAATAAAAGTCCTGCCTGCAGCGGGATTTGAACCAGGATCATCGGCATGGCAACTCAGTGCTCTACTACTGAGCTACTCCGCCCCCAAATTAAGTGATATGACTACTATTTTTTCTGGATTTTTTTATTACCGATTGAAAACTAACATTACAAATTTTTCACAACCACAATATTTTATCTTATTTCATATATAATGATCTATAAGTAAAAATAGTTTAAAAAACTTTTTTAAAAACGCATTAATTGAACTAAAACAAAACTAAAAAATTATGAATTTGTATCAGCTTAATCATGATTTACATTTTAAAACTCCATCAGATAAACTCGATATAACGTATGTGTCTTTCTCTATCAGAGAAAATCGTCTATAGGTCTTGATGTATCTCACAACTCAACGTCTTTAAATAATATTAAAGAATTACATTATTAGAAAAATACCAAAAAGTGAAAGTATGTAGTCTCTAAAAAAACTGGAAAAAATTAACTAGCAAACGTCTATTTTTTAATTTAAAAATTTTGCCATACCTCTATGATGGAAGGCACACACTCCGACTGTTTATATTGTTAAAAATATATCCAGTTCTTGAATATTCAAATTTCTAATTACTAACTACTAAAATACTAACTAATAATTATATTTTTAGTTGTGTCTTTTTAAAATTTATTTATAATACATCATTATAATCCAAAAAATAAATATAATGAATGATAAAAATTGGTGTGGATAAAAACAAGTATTAAAACTACCCGGTGTTAGTCCTCGAATAGCAAATTCAACTTAAAAGGCCTCGAGGCCATCTTCTTTTCAGACGCTTCGGAGGATTATTGGGAATTGAAGAAGTAGCTAGGTTTGAAACTATTGGATTTGAGTGGGAATAAAGTTTGCCATGAAAACATTGATATCGTGTTCGGCCAAATCAGTAACAAATGAGGCATTAAGGTCATTATGGATGACTTCGTTCGTAACAAAGCAAGGAGCATTGAGGATTTTACGAATGATTTTGAATTGTGGTGATAAGATAAGAGAAGAATTCGATGGCTTAGTGTATCCCCAATCCGTTAGTACAAATAGGCCTTACAATAGTCACGTATATGAGTCTTTTGTAATTAATTGGGAGCTTAGAGCGTTTGTCTAGTAAGTGTTGAAGTAGCCTTAAATGGCAAGCAATTTCTTGGCTTTTCAGTCTTGTGTGAGGACTCCAAATTAAGCGTTGTCAATATGTAGTCTTAAGTATCGGATTTGATCTACAGGAGTCAGTGGACTATTAAAGGATACTGAAGTACAGGAAGATATTAGTTTCCAACGAAGGATAAAGCTGATATATTTTTAATTAGCAATTATACATAAATTTTTTAATTAAATACGTCTATTTCCTCATATAATACATATATTTTTTAAATAGAAAATAATAATATTAATAATAAGACAGCGAACCCGCAGGTTCGATGCCGATACCAACAATGTCTGCTTAGAAACTTCTGTTCACGAACCGCTACCCAAACCCAAATCCGCCAGAATAAAAAATAATACCCACTAAAACAATTTCTCCATTCATATGAATTTTATTTAAAAAATTCATATGAATGGAGAAATTTTTTTTATTTAAAAAAAATTCATACATATAATTAAACTACTTGAAAAATTAAAACTTACAATTGCAAGTGAGAAGATGAACAGCAACGCCTTCATGTTGACAGTGGAGGATATTCAGCGTACTCTGGAAGAGCTACAGCAAGATTAGTCCTTTATATAGATCAATCTCTACATCAATCACTTGATAAGGGACGTTTGTCTTGACTTAGAACGATTGTTGCACCCTGACCTTATACGCTTATAGTATGGGATTGCAAATTATGTTTATTTATATTAAACAAATATATGTGTATATATATTTTTATATATATATATATATATATATATATATATAATTTTATTTTTATTTTTTCTCTCTCTTTTTTCCCATGGTAATCTGATGGAGAGACTGTTTATTAATATTAGGACTAGCGCCATGCTTAAATAAGCATATTACATGTCATTACATGTGATATTTATATTTAAAAATCAGTTGATGTAATTACATTAAAATGCATTGACGTATTAGTTAACAATATAAGAAATTAAAAATTTACAGTTTGACTTTAAATAAAATTAATATTTTAAGTACAGCAAGAAGGTTTTTATACAATAATTTCGAAGTTATAATCATAGAATATTATATTTAAAGACAATAAATAATAAAAAAAAATTAATAATTGTATATATATATATATATATATATATATATATATATATATATATATATATATATATATATATATATATATCCACACCCATAAGAGACTTTCTTTTGTAACTAACTGAATAATGATGTAGCAATGAGCAGTTATTTATTTTTATAAAATCATGAACAAAAAAAAAAGGTTTCGAGCAACCAAAAAAAGTGTTTTTTTTTTTAAAGAAAAATTAAGCTCTTTGTTTAAAAATTAAGGTTAGTTTTCGGGACTAATAAATCACTTTTAGGCTAATAAATGTTACTTTTAGATAAATATATGTCAATTTTAAGAAAACATAGGTCCCTTTTAGTAACATATAAGTTACTTTTCAGCACAATTATGTATGTAAAATGTATTACTTTTAGGCAAATGTATATCAATTTTCGGCACATATATATTATTTTTAGACAAGTATACGTTAGTTGTATTCAAATATATGTTATGTTTTCCTGAAATTGACATATGTTCATCAATAAGTAACTGTTTTCCTAAAATGATGTTCATTTTAGTTACACATATGTTATTTTTAGGCACAAACATGTTTCTTTTTCTTCATACTTATGTCACTTTCGGCACAAATGTGTTACTTTTAGGCAAATATATTTTACTTTCCGGCACATACACGTTAAGGTTCTGCACAAATTTTACTTTTAGGAAAATATATATGTTATTTTGATTTAAATTTATGTCATGTTTTCCTAAAATTGACATATATTTACGTAAAAGTAACTGTTTTCCTAAAATTATGTACGTTTTAATTACAAATATGCTATTTTTAGGTACTTATATGTTACTTTTCGTCACTACTGTGTTACTTTAAGGTAAATATATACATTACTTTTCGGCACATATATAACTTTTAGGCAAGTATATGCTACTTTTCGGCACATATATAACTTTTAGGCAAGTATATGCTACTTTTCGCCATATATATCGTATTCTTTGGCACATAAATGTTAATGTTCTGCAGATATATGTTACTTTTAGGCATATATATGTTACTTTTAGTTAAATATACATCATTATTTCCTATAATTGACATGCTCGTTATGGTTACACATATGTTACTTCTAGGCATATTTATGTTAATTTTCGTCACAAATGTGTTACTTTCAGGTAAATTACAAGAATACCTTATATTCTTTGGCACTTATATGTTATTATTCTGCAGATGTATCGCTTTTAGGCAAATGTATGTTACTTTTAGTTAAATATATCTGTTTGATCGCGTGATTAGACTGAGTAGAAAAAAAAAAAATTAAATATTCTGAATATATGAGTTGAATAGATTCGTGGCGTTGAAATAAATTAGGCCAGATACTGAAACATATGGTTTTATTAAATCTAAATATATCAAAAAAGGTTAGGCAATTTTTACATATAAAGAAAATACAAAAATATAGCTAATAGATATGTACAAAAGGAATAATTGAGTCTCTTGATTGATATTATGAAAGAAATATTAAATAATAGTTTATGATTTGAAATGAATGATCAGAGGAGCGAACCACTAACACTGGGTGATCTGGGCCACATGATGATTGATTATAGAGTTTTTTTTATCTCGAACGGTGAATATATTGTCTTTGGGGTTAGTTAATTAAATGAGCGAAGGCGGACTTACAGTGGTGGAGTTCATTTCATCACCTCAATTCTGATTGCATCTGGTCTTCGGCGATCTGGTGGTATCAAGGGCATACGTTCGTTTCCGGCGCTAGGCGATCTAGGGCTTTGGACGAATATCACCAATGTCACTGGCTACATGCAGTGAACGGCGAGGTTAGCTTCAGCCGAGAATGAACGGAGAGATGTGGTGAGCTAGCGGTCTGAAATTGGAAGAAGTAGTACTCGACGGTCGAGAGGGGGAAAACAAAAGTCCTCTCTATCTGTTGCCAAGGTAACAACTGTGAAGCAGCTCGCGGAATTTAAATTGGTTTGACTCGCGACTGAACATACCCCTCCCCATGGCACGATAGTGGCATCATAGAGAAAGTAGGGAGACGTATGCGGGTGATTGTGGTATCGGCGGACTGGAGAAGGTGAGGAAGCGAACCGCCATGGTTGACTGAAGGTGAATAATGATTTTTGAGAAGATGGGAAATAAGATAGTGACGATGGAGGATAAGAGGGTGAAAAAGTAGGAGATGAAGAGCTAATGAGGAGATGTTTAATGATAATTGGGAGAGCTGCTGTAGCTAGAACTTGTGCGTGAATATTGGGAATAAGTAAGAGAGTAAGCGGGAGAGGTTGGAGAAGTGTGGGGTGATGCTTAAGAATAAGGAGAGGTTGCTGAATATGCAAGATGCGGTATTGCTTGATGAACTGGGTGAGTTTGATGGAGATGTAGTAGGATACAAAGGGGGTGTAGAAGAAATAAGTCGGAGAAATAAGAGGGATAAGTCTGCGAATATGAAGGTGAGGTAGGAGATAGCAAGAAGCCGTATTGATTGACGAACTTGGTGAATAAGAAGGAAAGGTTGATAAATCTGAGGGAAATGTCGGTGAATAGGAGAAAGATGTTAGGAAATAATTGGAACTAAAACCTTGAGAATAATTAGAAGTAGAAGCGGAAGCGTAGCGGGATGGAGGGTGAAGTTGGAGACTAAGAGAGAAGTGGGTGAATATAAGAAGCAGCATTGCTGAAATGGGTAAGAATAAGAAAAAGGTTGGTGAGTACGAAGAAGGTGCAGGAGAAGAAAATGGTGAAATCGGAGGAAAAGAGAGAGAAGTTGGTGAAAGTGTAGGAAGCAGCATTGCTGGGTGAAATTTGCAAATAAAAAGTGAGAAGTGGTTGAATACGAAGGATATAGGAGAATAAAATGGTGAAATTGGAGAAGATGAGAGAGATGGTGGTGAACCTGATGATGAGGTAGGAGAATAAGATGGAGAGGTGAGTGTGAGCGAAAAGTGGGTGAGGGCGAAGTGTTTGTAGAAGGAATAAGCTAGTGAAGTGGAAGAATTAGAAGAAGTAGGCGAATATGATCTTGAGATAGGAGCATAAGGTGGAGAGGTGGGAGAGTGTGAAGTGATGTGGAGAACAGGTAAGAAGCAGCAGTGATTGTTGAACTGGGTGAGCATGAGATAAAAGATGGTGAGTACAAAGGGGGTGTAGGAAAATAAGATGGTGAATGGGATAATACGAGGGAGAAGTAGGCGAGTATGAGAATGAGGGAGAAGAATGAGATGAAGAGGTAAGAGTGAAAGAGAAGTTGGTGAGTAGGAATGGGGTCTAGAAGAATAAATGGTGAAATAGGAGAATAATAGAAAGGCGTTGGAGAATATGACAGTGATGTAGACGAATAAGAAGATGATGGGTGATAATAAGATCCCGGAGAAAAATTTGTAGAAGCAGGAGAATAGATCGAGTTGAGGATGAGTAGGGCGAATTGGGTAAATATCTTGAGCTAGATGTATAATACTGAAGACTAGTATCGAATGGAGTGAATAAGCTGAAGAGGTTGGTGAGTATGTAAGAGAAGAGATAATCGGAGTGAGAGAGAGTCCTTTGGTAGACCTAGTTTTACTGGAGATTGGTGATCGGCGAGTGGTGGCTTCCTCAGGCGGACGTAAGATGGGATAGACGCGGCGAGCAGTTGATTTCTCAGGAGGACGTACATGCGAGTAGACGCGGTGACGATAAATATCTCTGCGGAGAACCCATTGACACGGAAGAATGGAATGCGGGAGAGTATGATGATTTATCGGTGTATTACGCCAAGTCGGATTATATGTGGGTGAATTTTTTCGTGATCCCTGCGAGGTTGATGATGGACGCGCGGAGGCTTTATCCGGCGGAAATAAGAGGGGTAGTAAGGGGAGACGATAGATATTTCTATGGAAGGCCCGGTGAGAAAGGCGAAACGATCGCTGAGGAATATGATAAGTTTTCGGTGCGTCAAGAAAAGTAAAATGAGAAGGGCGAAAGGATAGCTGAGGATTATGGTAAATTTTAGGAGCGTCAAGAAAGGTAAAATGAGAAGGGCGTAAGGATCGCTGAGGATTATGGTAAATTTTAGGAGCGTCAAGAAAGGTAAAATGAGAAGGGCGTAAGGATCGCTGAGGATTATGGTAAATTTTAGGGGCGTCAAGAAATTTAAAATGAGAAGGGCGTAAGGATCGCTGAAGATTATGGTAAATTTTAGGGGCGTCAAGAAAGGTAAAATGAGAAGGGCGAAAGGATCGCGGAAAGGTAAAATCATGAGGTGGAGTTTTGTGGGATACCTCCGAAAGAGGAGCCGGGGTTGGCGACTGGCTTGGTGATTCACGAACGAGTGGTGGAGGTGAAGTTTGCAAAGTGATAATAGTCGGTGAAGAACTATTTCTGGACTCGGGAGTGCTGTGGCGTTGAGCGGAATTACGGTGCGGCTTACATTCCGGCGAACCTGAACGAGGAGAACGGTGCGGTGAATTATTAGATATTTCCGGTCGCGGCAGAGACTCGGCGATACCCCGATGTAGCAGGGTGTGATGAGAGCCTTGGCACCTATGGCAGCGCTGATTAGATTGACACGGCTCCGATGGATGAAATTCTAGACACGTTACGCAAAGCTTCGCTTGGTGAATGACCTTTAGTCGGTCCTGGTCACATAAATTTTTAAATTCGCGGCAATGGTGAATATAATGAGATTTATGACAGTAGGGGCATTGTGATGCGATGTTAGGTGAGGGAGTGAATTTTACCGGAGGTTGAGGATTGGGCGGAAACGACTCATCTGTTAGATCATGGTCCGGGGCGGTGTTTAAAGGTGAAGCGGCGATGGAAGAAGCTTTAAGGCGGGAAATAAAGTCTGGAAAGTCTTCCGGATGTTGATGTTTACATTCTCTCTGGGTGACCGGATCAAGTTTCTGGAATGAATGGTTTCTGGAATAATCCCCCCGATTTGGAATGTTCAATGGTTTTAATTGTTCAAATTTAGAAATATCCCCATTGAGCCGGGGTA
Organism: Arma custos; assembly: GCA_037127475.1. Lineage (NCBI taxonomy): Eukaryota > Metazoa > Arthropoda > Insecta > Hemiptera > Pentatomidae > Arma > Arma custos. Next base: position 11,491,717 of record CM073765.1, read on the forward strand.
CCTCAAGAGGCGTCGGGACAGCGGTATCATAAAGATCTAAAATCTTTGCTTCTAAATCAACGGCTTCTAACTGCGCCTGCATTATTTGTTCCTCAATATTGGTTGGGATCGATCGACCCTTACCACAACATTCGATAATTAGAGCATTCTTGGCGGTACGCATTTTTGAAATTAATTGGTTTATTTGATCAATATAATTTTGAGCTAAAAGGATTTCGTTACTGTTCACAGTTGTTTTACATTTCTCGGCCAGAAATTGAAAGTCTTTTAATAAGCTGATAATTATTGCCTTTTGAGATTTCCCCTTAAAATTAGATTGGCGACGATTGGCCATTTTGAACTATTAACAATTTATAAGTTGGCTGAAAAGAGAATTAGAACAATAATAGCATTTACAAATCAACTTAAATTAATATATGGAATTGAACTTAAAGAAAATTAATATCAGATGGAATTTGTAACCTAAATGGAATTAATGGATAATGTACATATACTTAATGTGAATCACATATGTGGCGAAAGTAACTTAGAAACAATATGGCCGAATAACAAGGTAAAATGGCCAATAAAATAGCGATGAATCAGTATCTGACGAGAAAAAAAATTATTGATCTAATTGAATTCCCGGGTTTCGGCACCAAAATGTTTGATCGCGTGATTAGACTGAGTAGAAAAAAAAAAAATTAAATATTCTGAATATATGAGTTGAATAGATTCGTGGCGTTGAAATAAATTAGGCCAGATACTGAAACATATGGTTTTATTAAATCTAAATATATCAAAAAAGGTTAGGGAATTTTTACATATAAAGAAAATACAAAAATATAGCTAATAGATATGTACAAAAGGAATAATTGAGTCTCTTGATTGATATTATGAAAGAAATATTAAATAATAGTTTATGATTTGAAATGAATGATCAGAGGAGCGAACCACTAACACTGGGTGATCTGGGCCACATGATGATTGATTATAGAGTTTTTTTTATCTCGAACGGTGAAGATATTGTCCTTGGGGTTAGTTAATTAAATGAGCGAAGGCGGACTTACAGTGGTGGAGTTCATTTCATCACCTCAATTCTGATTGCATCTGGTCTTCGGCGATCTGGTGGTATCAAGGGCATACGTTCGTTTCCGGCGCTAGGCGATCTAGGGCTTTGGACGAATATCACCAATGTCACTGGCTACATGCAGTGAACGGCGAGGTTAGCTTCAGCCGAGAATGAACGGAGAGATGTGGTGAGCTAGCGGTCTGAAATTGAAGAAGTAGTACTCGACGGTCGAGAGGGGGAAAAAACAAAAGTCCTCTCTATCTGTTGCCAAGGCAACAACTGTGAAGCAGCTCGCGGAATTTAAATTGGTTTGACTCGCGACTGAACAATATCTAATGTTTTTCTGAAAAATACATATATTTAAGTAAAAGAAACTGTTTTCCTAAAATGATGTTCGTTTTAGTTAAAAATATGTTACTAGGCACATATATGGTATTCATTGGCACATATGAATATCATTTTTAGGCAAGTATATGTTACTCTTAGGCATATACATGTTACTTTTTCGGCTTACTTGTCTCACTTTACGGCATACACACGTTAATTTAAGGAAGAAATATGTTATTTTTTTAAGTGATATATCACTCTTTAAGGCACAAATGATGAGTTTACATATGAGAGGATATTAAATTATTTTTAAAAAACATGCCGCGTATAGCATAAATACTGTACATGTTGCCAAGGATACATGTGGCTCTACAAATACTCTACAAGCTCTGGTACATCAAATATTAACTGCTATAATTCTATATGACAATCAACCAATGCCATATTCCCGAATAAGGATATGGTATATAATCTTTTACATACATGGCTGGCTCTACATCCCGTCACCGAGACTGGGCCTTCTCCAAAAGCCTTCGCCAGTCACTACAATCAGCTGCAGCAGCTCAGTTTATAGAGGCGCGGTGAGCCACAGAAGCGTTTTTTAATGTACGGAATATTCAGCGTTTAGTCTAAAAGAAATAAAAACGAAGTTCCTCAATAAGCCATGAAGAGTACTGGGTTCATTACTTGTTACCAATATTAAGCCAACAGTTGTGCAAAACACTATGAACACAATATACCACCAGAATTTTCTACCTATAAAGGTAACCACTTTATAGCGGCCAGGTGAGTCTCAAGAGGCTCTCCTGATACCAAAAGATTCATGGCTGTAACAAAATAATGAATTATCTGCCTCAAGCGGTCTCATACAAATCAGCTATCCAACCTCCTTAGTATTGAACTGCGCTGCTTCCCAATGGAAAGAAAAGGAACTAGAATCGAATGGAAAAAAATAGAATTCATCGATTTAAAAAGTAAAACAAGCTACATCTTATCAATATTCCGATTTTAAGACTTTTATTTTAATACTGTGAAATAAGATTAAGACATTTTGTTAAAAACTATGAATTAAGTTTAAATTTCGACTACAAAGTTGTAGTATCTGTCTCAGCAATGGATAAGCGAACCCATCTCCTACGGTCTAATACTTGTTCATGATTCACGGAAAGGACTCGGTAAAACTGTCTATCACAAAAATGTACAACAATATGGACATCATATCTTGTTTTGCAATATAAATGGTTTATTCAAATTTACAGTAAAAGAATGTGATACTATAAGACAATACCCGATATTATGTTTCGTAGAGATATTGTTTCATGGTTGATTGACGTTAATTTCTCTTTACCTCCATGGTTACATGATTATACACCTTTTAGCGGTAAAGCTGTAAAAGCAAACACAACTAACCCTAGTTCATAGTTCCATTATTTCAGGAACAAGTATTGTATATAACGGCCGCTACGGGCTTATTGTCAATATTAAAATTAGTAACAAACTATTAACGGTTGGAAACATTTACTTGCCCCTGTATGTGATATGGGTACAATACTAGAACAACTATGTAACACTATTGTGGAAATATTATTCAATTATTCCAACACTTACTTGTTTATCAATGGTGACTTATCTTAGAATCTTCTGATAACAAATGTATCCAAGCTATACTCAATATCGACCGTGTAGATAAGTTACATAAAGTGTATTATTACATGATGGGAGTTCAAAAAGTGCTAAATTGTTTATCATAGACCATTTTCTATTAAGTGTTTGTTTTTAGTTATTTTTAAAGTGATGTTTTGTTTATTTATTTGTATTGTTTCTATCATAGCACCAGAAATTGTTTATTCTTTAATCTGTTATTTATGTTTTGAAAACCAGAATGTGTTAATAAATTTTATTTTAATTTTTATTTCGAAATGATATGTACATAAATTGTTAAAATCATAATATTGTAATTTACAGCCAAGTATACTATTTGTATGGAGAAGCCCCCAGAGACAAATAAAATTTCTATTTATCTATCTATATACAAACTATGAATTACTTTATTAATACAAAAAAAAAAAAAACTAAAATAAAAAAAACATGTCCTTATTGTATTTAAAGTAAAATGTTCAGTGTTTGAAAACAATACTCATATTTGAATGGACTCACTGGATAGGATGCAAAATAAGTTCCTCTGGATTAATATCGGGGTACTTCTATTAAAGTACTTATTGTTGTACAATTAAATAAACATTTCTATAATTTGTAAAATGAGGGTTTGTCCGCCGCTAGGAGTACCCACTCATAAAAATAACTTGTATTTAAATATAATAAAAAAAAAAAGCGTATTTATAAATATAAAACATAAATGATCTTTTTATTTCTCTAAGGATACAGGTACTATTGATCTTGCAGATGCAGTAATAAAAAAATATTGAATGATGTTACTGTTACCATTATATTATAGCTAAAATTTACACACCCAAATATATATATATATATATATATATATATATATATATATATATATGTGGATGTTGTAGTTGTTGCTGTGTAATTTTCTAAAAGGAAACAGTTATCTATTATATGGGAATCCCAGAACTAAGATGAGATTGATTTAGCCGTTATCTTCATGCTTCTGATAGCGGAAATATATTTCTGTTCCAATTAAACCAAAGAGCATAAACAAAGTAAGGCGTATGTATAACGTTTACTTCCTCATATATATATATATATATATATATATATATATATATATATATATATCTATATCGTATATCTTATATGTTATATGAGTTAAAAATTTCGTTCTTCTCACCAGCGAATCTTTTTTATTTTCCTAATACAATGTATATATATAAATGCCTTAATAATCTTAGCGAAATAATCATCAGAAATTTATCAGAAAAAGAAAGCATAGAGAACAGGATTAAACATTTGGACAACCTATGCTATTTTAAGAGTAGCATGTATAATAAAAAATGGCTCTCCAAAATGGCCAAAATCAGGCACTACAATACAGTGGTAAAACCAGTGATATTGTACGGGATCGAGAATACGTGCTTTCGTGCTAGAAAAACTTCTTAAAATAGAGAGAAGGATTTTTAGGAGAATCCACGGGCCCAAAGTAATACCAAAGAGATACCGGCTTAGATCTAACAAAGAAATGTACTGTGGAATCCGTGACTTCGAAACAGAACTGAGAGTAGATAGAATTTATGAGAAGGATGAGCGAGGAGCGATTAAACTTTTTTTTTAGAGAATAGAATAATTTACATCAAGTAAATTTGCTGTATGGACAAAGGACATAAAAAAAAACCACTTGTGGCGAAATTATCCATTGATAGCACTCCAATAAAGTTCTATAGTAGAAGGTCTCGAGGCCACCTTCTTTTCAGACACCTCGGAGGGTTATCAGGAATAGTATGGGAAGCAAGTTGAGAGACTAGCGGATTCAAGTGTGTATGGAGTTTTTCGTGGAAGGATAGGTATCTAGTTTGAGCCAAATCAGCAACATGTGGTTTAAGATTTAAGATCACGATGGATGAGTTTGTGACATAATAAGGAGCATTGAGGATTTTACGAAGGATTTTGGATTGTAAGGATTGGATACGAGATGAATTGGATGGTTTAGTAGAGCCCCAAAGCTCAACTCCATAAGTCCAAATAGGTCTGATAACTGTCATGTAAGTGAGTCTTTTGTAATTAATTGGGAGGTTAGAGACTAGGGATTACACTTTATTAATTTGAAAATATAAAATAATACCAGAAATTCATAAAAAATGGCATGATATAATTTTCTATTATATCTATTTATATTCCGTATCTTATTCTATTGTAAAACGAATAATCTCAGTTTAAACATCCCAATGTCTGGACTGAGATTACTCCTTTCGTAATAGAATAAGATACAGAATAAGGAATTAAATAATTACATAAACTGAATTAATGACGTTTCCTAAGAATATCGGAATGAAATGAAGTGACAATTGAAAATGAAAAATAAAAGACTAAATATAAACAAAACATGTTACTAAAAAGGTTGTAGTTCACTATTAGGTGTAGGTTACACAAAACACAAAAGGTTATTAACATATGCATAACCTGCATAGCACATGCATCCATTATCTATTTTGCAAATACATATATGTGTGTGCGTAAAGCTAACGATTCGACCCACATTGCAGGTCTCCCTCAGGGCTAGGACGATCCAGGGGTTGGCACGCACATATAAATATATATATTCTGTTTTTATATTTTCCTAATCTTTTAATATAAACAATAACTCCATTTCAAGCCAATCCCTAACTAAGCACCTTATCTACCTGGGAGCATTGCCGTTTCTCTAAGTACAAGGAACACATTTTGGAGAAAATTCAATCAAACCACATTTTCAACGAGGTGTAGATAATCCGGTGATGCCTACACCTGCGTTTTATTGTATTACATTTTCCTATTTTTTTTTACTGTTGATATGGAATGTTTATTATACGATCATTATAACGAATGATTATTATTTTGAATAATATTAGTTGACCATATATTGATATATATATAGAGAAAATGGTCCGGGTGGAGGTAAAAAAAAATCTCTTATACATATAGAGAAAACTGTTTATTAGAAAGCCGACGACGAGAAAGGCTAGTACGATCCATGGGTTGGCACTCACGTTTCGACCCGCATTGCAGGTCTTCTTCAGGGGTGAATATATAAATATAATCAGTGCCAACCCCAAGTTCGTACTAGCCCTGAAGAAAACCCTCAATGTGGGTCGAAACATCCGCTACATAAGAGAGTTTTTTTCCCACTTTCTTCCTCAATAATTATAATGAGACATTGAGGGTTGTTAAGAAATTTATGGATATTACCAATTTCTTTATTGTAACTCCAGTGCTTTCTCTAGTAATGTCGAGAAAAATGACAAAAGGTTTAGCGAAGAAGAAGATTAGATGCCGATCGAAGTTAACAAACTTTGCAGGCTCGCTCTTGATTTGGCTGAGTGGATTCGTAAAGAGGTAGACCGAAACGTAGAAGGGATAATTGCCTTAGGGGTAATCGGTACTTGTGATTTAGCCGGTCTCCAGGGACTGTTATCCGCCATTGTTTATAATCTGAACACTGATAATTCTCACAAATTTAAATATATAATGTAACAATATAATGATATATCTATACCCCTCTAGGTTTCGACATCAATATTTCTATCTTTGTCAAAATCCATTTAGTGACCTTTTCCACACACTGAAAACAATATAAGAGCGCACACAGTTCTCGTATGAGAGGAGAGATCAGAAGAGGTTACACGAGATAAGGAAATAGGTTTCATGGGTTCCATTTAAATCATAAGTACCGGGTAATCGTTTGAATTTGCATTTGGGCGATGGTTGAAGTTATGCAAGCAGAGATTGGTTTAATCGGCTTCGAAACTTCTTTTATTATAACTATTTGCTATTTTTTATAGTCTTAAATATATTTTAAATAATTCTAATTGTTTTGGGGGTACCAGAGTAATCATTAAGATAATTACTCAAATTATTATTTCTTTAAACGTCCTAACTTATTTTAAATTGGATTCTTTTCCAGAGGTTGGTAGTGTGTTTACCAATTTACTAATTAATTAAACCATCAATATATAATTCAGAAATATATACCTTGTATCTTGTAGAGCAGAGGTACGATAGAGTTCTTCTTGGTGAGATGTGTCTTCCCCGAGTCTCGCTGTCTCTCTCTGTTCTGCGCCTGTTTCTCCATCTCTTATATTATCTCTTCCTCTTCAGGACTATTTCAGAGAGTGTCTTTTCCAAAGGTGGAGTCTTGGACCCCCTCTTTGGTATCTCTTGACCATGGGTCAAACCATTCTACATAAGTGATCTATTTCTTACAAACTGCCATATGCCCATTATGCAATTTCATAATTATTTTTATGACAACTCTCCGTACGATACATATCATATTATTATTGTCTCTCAAATAAAGGAGTTAATACCATAAAGGATTGGTAGGAGATAATTCGAATCCATGAAAATCCCATCCATTATTGGATAAGGAAGAGTGTAGTTGGGAGGGAGGGTTTTAAAGTAGACTTAATGCTTCCCCTCCGCAGGCTATTTTATTATTATTTAATAACCATAAGAAATTTATGGTAAGTAGAGGATTGTTTCTTGAAGGCTGCCGCTCTAAGAAACGGTGTTTACCCGAGAGCATTAGCATGCTAATCCGAGTCTGGGGTAGGAGATAACTGCGCGGGGTCGTCCATCGACCGGAGGGTCCGCCACTTCTGGAGTCTTCGGGGGGAAGACGTAAGAGGCAGAAGGAGTTCTAGATTTAGCGATGAATATAGCCTCTTGGGTCTTCCACAAAGTCCAACCAAGAGTCACTAATGTTGTATCTTATATGAAAGATGTGAAAATTTCTTTAGCCGCGCTTAGTGACTTTTGGTAGGGGAGAAACTTGAGTAGGCGTCAGCAACATGCTCGAGGCTGGCGACACCTAGTGGCCTGTGCATGAGTCATACAATTTCTTTTAATCAACTTTAGTTTGAATGTTAGAATTCCATCGATATAAGAAGAATATTTAACTAAAAAGTCGTTTAATAAATATATAATTGATATTAATAATTGCTTTAAGCATCAATAAGCTGAACTTTTCGTTTTCCATAAAAAAATTATTGTCTCGTTTTATTAAACGATTGAAAAAACAAATGAAATAAGTATTGTTGAAATGAACGATGATCATAATGTAAAAATGGTAATAAAATCTATAAAGATACGAATGCAAGGTATAGATAATACTGCTGTATACTCATTATTATTTTAATTAAATTATTGACATTTTGTATTGAGCATTTGAAAATATTTTTTTTGTTTATATTTTATCCACACCTGTCAATAACAAATAATTGGCAATCAGCAGATTGGCTGACAGTATAATAACATGACATGAGGCCTGATTCGATTCATATGATAACATAGATCCCTCATCCACGTTCTTTTTAGTCTCCTAATAGTGCCCTCAGGCATGTTAGTAGTGGCCATTTGTTCTATCAATTGGTTTGGGTGTCAGTGCAGTTTTTCTTGTAAGCGTTCGTAGTATGCTGGTATATGTTTGTCAACTGCTTTTATTTTTATGTCCGTATGCAAGGTTTTGTTATTGAGAAACCATGGTGCTTTGATTATAAGTCTGAGTACTTTTGACTGAAAAGATTGCAGTCGTTTTCTGTGAGTCTGTTTAGCGAGGCCGTAAATTTGTAATGCATATGTACATTTTAGTAAGTACTAGCGACCCACCCCAACTTTGCTCGGGTAATAATTTTTCTGTCTAATTTATTTATTTTTTTATCACGTACCGGCCACTAAGGGCCACGCGAATATCATTGATTAGGCTTCTTTGGGAGTCTTGATATTCTTTCTACCCATCTCAGCTAATTACTTTATTATATAGAAATTATAAAAATAAAAACAAATATTTCTTTATATAGGAATTTATTATCTTGCACGTTAGATAATTGCACGGGATTAGGCAGCGTCTTCGGTGAAACCAATCCATATTCCAACCTCGACAAAGTATATACCTACAATTCCTGGTGAATCAATCTATTGGTGAAAATCCGTGCAGTAGTTATTGAGTTTACCGCGAACAAACGCGACCGAGGACTTTGTTTCATAATATGTGTAGATATAGAAGTGTATGTGTTCATTTGTTGTGTTGTGTTGAGACTTTGGTGTGTTCAGTCTGATTTTCCACAGTTGGTACCACTTATTCAACTTTTTTAATTTATGTTGTAAGTATTGTGAGGCCTGTGTACTTTGTGGAATGTCATATGTATATGTTATGTACAATAGCGGTGCAAGTATTGATCCCTGAGGTACACCGGCTAAGATGGGTCTTATTGAAGATAGCTCTGAGCCCTGTCGAACTGAGAAAAAATTTGTCTGCAAGGAATGAGAGAAGAATCAGATAATAAGTGTGTGGTAGTAGAGTCTCGAGCTTAAAGAGAAGCCATTGGTGCCAAACCTTGAAAATATTTTTAAGTAATAATTATTAGTTATTAATAAAAACATAATAAATACTACTTAATTGAAATAATATACTACAATTATATTTGTATTTATAAAGATGCTAATTAACTTTATTTTCACATTTTAGCGTTATTACAACCGTTAAGTTCGATGTCATTTTAATTTAAATCATTTTTACGTAGTATTTTAATTTCTTTGTATCTTGTATATCCAGCCCTGAAGAAGATCTACAATGCGGGCCGAAACGTTGCCTCTTAAATAAATAGTTCAACCTTTATTTATTTCTCTGTTTTGTAAAGAAATCGAACCATTTTCTTGTTTGTAGAAAGGAGATAGTTGGGGATGCAGTAAAAAAAAAACTCTGAATAAGTGCTAGACTTATATTTATGTGCCGACGTTTCGACCTACAGTGTAGGTCATCTTCAGGGCTATGAGAGAGAAACAAACAGAACAAAAAATATATTTAAAAAACGTACAGTAACAATAATATAGTGACGTGTAATGTAGAAAATTAAAATAGTGACAGATATGAAAATTAAAGATAACGAATATTAAAAAAGTGACAGAATATAATACAATTAAGATATAGACAGATTTAATAAAATTAAAGATAATGAAAAGAAATTAAAATAGAGACAGATATAATAAAATTAAGATAAAGACAGATTCAATAAAATTAAAGATAATGAAAAAAAATTCAAATAGTGACAGATATAATAAAATTAAGATAAAGACAATATAATTAAAGATAATAAAATAAAAGATAATGAACAGAAATAAAATAGTGGCAGATATGATAATTAAAGATAACGAATATAAAATAAAATACAAAAAATAAATGTACAGAAAGGATAGAAAAGTAAAAATAATATAAAGGGAAATAAAAAAGAGGAGGTAAACCGAAGATACAAAATGAGAAGATTAACATATAAAAAAAGGTTGGAACATGAAGGATTTAGAAAAACTAGTAAAATGAAGATAAAATGTATGATAACGGACTTCTAGAGGTTACATAAGTAAATGTATGAGATAAAATAATACAAGAATAAGTAGAAAGAAATGAAAGGTATCTCGTAGAATGACAGTTAGAAATGTAAACAAAATGAAAAGTATGGAACTGTATGTACAATAACTATTGTGAATAATAGTATTACTATTGTACAGTAACTATTGTGTACAGTAACTATTAGAAAAATAGTTGATAGCATTTTCTTGTTTGTTCATTTAACGTCACTTCATGCTGCTTTGGCTAACCGGACGATGCCACATTTTAATATAATCAATATTTCATGTGGACTTGAGAACTAAGATGGCAATCTTATAAATCAGATATTCAGGCAGTGACCACAAGGCTTCTCCAGAACTCCACATAACTTCATTTCTGGAGTTTCATGGACAATGTCTCAATCTGGAAGGGGAGTTGTGCCAGAGAGTTCACGTACACGTAGATGTGAGGTCCACATCTGCTGTTATTCATTTATTAATATTCCATTCATTTTTAATCTTAATAATGTTTTTATTAATCTTTCACTTATCTCTATTCCATATTATTCTGTTAACAGCCATGAATCGACATTGCGGACTCTGGAGAGGCTCCTGTGGCTAACCCAGCCTCTATCAAGTGGGTACCCTTAATTGGGAAAAACCTTGCGCGCACTTTTCAAAAACTGAACTCAAGAATCTTATCGGATTTTTAGTAACTAGTAAGTTACATCCGAAAATTTGTTTCATATTTATAAGGAAAATTAATTACTTTAATTTATGGTAAATTTTAACCATTAATGTGCGGGCGACTCTCGGGCGATGCAGTCCAGAGAGACTGCACGTGCTTGAGGACTTACCATCGCTGTGGGCTGAATAGTTTTCACTTTTGCCTCCTCTATTGCTTGATTAAATTTAAGACGACTAATAAATTATTACAGTATTTCTATTGACCCTGATTGTACAATAGCAGAAAGTTATTTTCAAGCATCAGCCATCTGTTGAAATAAGTAAAGATTTTTTTATCTTATTTTTGTTTTGTACCAATATAAAAAAAACCGTCACTACAGCCCATGATGGCTCTTGGGTTCAATACGTGGTAGAGACGGTACTGTTTCTTGGACAATGGTTGTGCGGAGCTGTGTTTTATCCCGGGTTACGCTCAATTGCCATATTTTTCCACCTATTTCGGAGACCCACTTTAGGGTCCTAGATCTCATAGGATCCATATCTACTAACAGATTAAATAAAAGTCTGCCAGCGAGCGGGATTTGAACCCAGTGCTTTCAACTCAACTCGGCGCTATACCACTGAGCCGTTCCGCTCCCGTAAAGATATAAAAATGAGAAAAAAAATTGGAGTGCCTTCGCAGCTGTTTAGGGTCTTGGACTATTAGGAACAATAATATCTACCGTAAAACTTGTTATAAATATCAGGATATTTTAGATAATTTGAACTATTTAATATTTTGACTTATTTGTTTATTTTTATAAACCTGATTGTCTCATTATCTGTATTTCTATAATGCCTTAGCAAAAGTTTCACCTTTATATCTGTCTCAAATAAACGTATAAGTTGTATGTAATATTTTTAATTATAACTTCATATAACTTAATACATGAAAAAAGAAATAAATTGAAAAACGCATATATGCTTACATACTCCATGTTGGTGACTTTTAACAAAAGCATCCATGCTTCCACAGCACTTTAAGCTAATATAGTTGGAATTTATATTCAGTCCAATATAAAATCCTTATAACTTTAAAATATATGTATAAAAAAAAATATAACCATTCGTTCTAATAAACAATCATAAGGGCGATGTTATTTCATCAACAAGAACTCTAGACCATTTAACATGCGCCTATTAGCTCCAAGAAATAACCTAAAACCTAAACAATAACCGATAACCTTAACAGTAATCTGTAACCTAAACAATAACCTGTAACCTAAACAACAATGGGCGTTTAAGTGACAGTTAATTGTAGAGATACCTGCTAATCGCGTAATGACAGGTCATCTTCACTAATAGCCGGGGAAGTGAGTTCTGAATAGAGGGGTTCGTTCATTCATGAATTATTTAACATGGGAGTAGAAACCTTTATTCGTAACAACACCACTACAAATTTTTTTTTATTAATTTATCAATTGAAATTTACATCTGTCTTATAACAATACAACAAGTAAATGACAGGAATGCTACATAATGCCATGAATAAAGAAAAATAGAGAAACTACCCAGTGATAGTACTCAAATTACAAATTCAACTAGAAGATCACGAGACCATATTCTTTTCAGACCTCTGAGTACTATCAGGGATTGAAGAAGTAGCTAGATTCGAAACAAGTGTGTTTGAAAGGGAATAACGTTTGTCATGAAATGGCTGGTATTCGATTCGGGTAAAATCAATGACAAATCAGACGTTAAGGTCATCCTGGATTGCTTCGTTCATAACAAAGTAAGGAGCATTGAGGATTTTACGAAGGATTTTGGATTGTAAGGATTGAATACGAGAGGAATTCAATGGCTTAGTGGAGTCCCAAAGCTCTACCCCATAAGTCCATATGGGTCTAATGATTGTCAAGTATATGACTTTTGCAATTGATTGGGAACTTGAAGCGTTTGTATCGTGTTGAAATATCCTGAAACGGCGAGCTGTTTCTTGTCGTTTATTAAAACCTAATTAGCTTTCCATATTATTCTGTGCTAAGCAAATTATAAATACAAAAATATTTATGATTATGAGAGAAGAAATAAAATAAGTTAAATAAATTTAAAAAAATACATGATAATTGCGAGAATACATATGGAAAAATAAAAAACTAAAGAATATATTTTTATTTTGAAGAGAAAAGATTTGTCCAGGACCGGGATTCGAACCCGGGTCGCCTGCATTTCCGTTGCAGTGCTCTGCCACTTGAGCTATCCTGGCATGTACCTCGGTCAGACAGGATTCGAATCCCGGTCCTTGCCAAATCTTTTCTCTTCAAAATAAAAATATTTAAAAATTATAATAATAAAATAAATCATGTTTTCTTTTTCTTACTATTCCTGCTAGTTATTTTCAGTAATCATAGTTACTTTAAAAGAACATACAAAATAGAAAACATTTATTTTTATTTATTAGAGAGAAAAAAGGCCCAGTGTCTGGTAGAAACTACTGTTTCTGGGACTACAGTTGTGATATTTTTGTAAATTAAAAACCGCTATATTACTAAAATATGAGCCATTATTTTTGAAAATGATATAAGTCTAAGGGTTTCCTTATTTTAAATTTAATTAGAACATATCTTCCCTGCCATCACAAAGTATCGGATGTGAAAAAACAGTTTTCGTTTTCGACTTATAGCAGTTGCTTTAGGATTGATAATTGATATAAAATTCATATAGAGGCTATTAGTCATTTAGTCAAGCTATTCTATCAGTCACAAAAACAACGAATGTAATTGGTTTGACTATAGGCACTAATTTTTATTGAACCTTGAAACTGCTTTTTTTTTAATTCTCCTCAAAAGTATCGATTTTCACATTCGATAGTTGGAAATGGTGAGGGCGATATGGGCAAATGTTTTTTATTACTTAGTACATAGCAATTAGCGGTGTTTTTAATCCTATACTACTTTTTTATTTTATTATGAAATAATAATCATTAAAAGAATTAACGATTTTTTGAGATTCAAATATATTTATACAATTTTCAAAAATAACAGCTCAATATTATTCTTCTTATTTCAACAAAATAGTTGAAAGCTTAGCTAATCACAGCTTTACAGCCTATGGTTAAGTATGTATGTGTATATAAATTTCGGATGAGCGTCACCGTCTCTGCATAACCATTTCGTGGAAACAGTACAGTCTCTACCATGTACTGAACCCTGAATGGGTTGTGGTGGTACAGTTTTTTTTTTTTGTGCAAGAAAAAGTATTGACATTAAACTAAATGCCATTTTTACACATAACAAATACAATATATTTAGGGTGGAGTTATTTAAATTATTGGAAATTATTTGTACTAATATCTGATTAAATTCATAAAACCCTTTGTTTTTTTTAAAATGTTTATATGATTAGTATCAAAGATTTAAGATAAACAGTCCAATTAAGCCGGACAAGACACTTAGTGAAGAACTTAACTACTACAAATTATCAAAGTTTGACAAATATTCAGTAAGTTGACAGTAAAGCCCTGGCAACCGGGATAGCTAACAGTAGAGTTGGCTTAGGGAAGGTGTTTGACTTCAAGGATCTCACTCCCTAATCAGGTGCAAACACAGTTCCAACAGAATTTGGAGCTAATAGTCACGAGCAAACTGCAGAGGAGTTTGAAGGGTTAATGGAGGAAGGTACGGGTCCCTCTTATTATACATATACATATATATATATATATATATATATATATATATATATATATATATATATATATATGTATATATATTACATGCTTGTTACTATTCGATCTCGACATTACTAACCTCGCGTGTTTTGTCCCGAAACCCTAAAAATCAGAATTCATAAAACCATTATCCTTCCAACTCTTTTTTACGGATGTGAAACGTGGCTCCTAACTCTGAAGAATGAACAACGTCTTAAGGTATTCGAAAATGAGGTATTGAGTCAAGTATTCGGTACAAATAAGGATGAAACCACTGGTAAATTTTGGAGACCATGGTTCGTGGACGTAGGTTTGTAAGCAGAGATTGGTAGTATCGGCATCTGAACCTTCGGGTTCGTGTTCCATGTACAGTCCCTGGCCATATTAATGTGACCACTGGATAGATTCGTTCTTGTTATATGTTTGTATAATTTTTTTGTATGCGTAATGATGTAAATCGAGTTTAAATATTAGTTTTATGGGTAAGTTAGTTATCTGATAATAATATGAAATTGAAAAAAATAGTTTCGAAAATAAATATTTATTTTTTTTTAATATTTTGTGGTGTCACCCTTTTTACACCCTATTTTACATATTGATGAAAAAAAGTTATCAAAACAGTTAAAATATATGATACAAATAATAAATCAATAATAAACTTACCGAATCCGATTTGTATTTAATGAAAAAGAAACCATAACATAAATCCACAAAAATTTGAAACACAAATTATGCTCGTAAAATAAATGGCTGTACTAAAACCAATGCTGCCATTACTAAAAAAAAAATACTTTAAAAAACTTATAACAGTGTTGTCATTACTTAAAACAGCAATTTATTAAGACACGCGAAAGTATATAAAAAAATTAGGAAAAAACAAAAAGAAAATAATCTTTCTTGGTGGTCACATTAATATGACCAGGGATGTTAGCACAGAGAAAAAACACAAATGGTATGTCACAAAAACTTGCCTGATAGCTTTTATGCCTTGCATTTCGCATCCAAAATAGTTTGAATTTTTACTGACAAAGTCCATTTATGTAACAAATTCCAGTTTTGGCAGATTTCTGGAGTCAGCATTCAAAAAACCCATTGGTAAATCCATAATTTTAAGGCCGCGTACAGTCAGTTTAGTGCAAATTTTTAAAATTATTAGAGACGTAATTTGTGAACATGGCCGAACAGAGAGTGATCCGCGATGTTCTGGCGAATATTGATGGAACATTTCGTCCGAGATAGTGGCAGTCTATATTTTAATTATTTATTTGACAAAAAACTACAGAATACCTCGTTCTTGTCGAGCTAACTTGTATGAATAGAGTTTTTCTCTATTCATACAATTTAGTTAAAGAGTATATTCAATATCCTATCTAAAATATAATTCAATCCACAACTACAACTTAATTCAAAACGTTTTCGATATAGTATTTTTGATGAAAGATATCTTGTTCTTTGCCAAAAAGCTCTGATCCTACGTTTCTCTTTGATAAGATTTCGTATTGGTTGAGGTAGGTAGGAATCAGGTATTGATAAAGTTGTCTTTGGTGTTATGGAATTCCAAACTGCGTTTAGAATACATTCAGTCAAATGATTAACAGCGTTGTCCAGTCCGTCGGAAGTATGTATGTTAGTATTAAGCGTGATCTTTTTTGCCATACATCCAGCATCGAGTTTCCCCAAATACACGACGCTTAACAATCTAGTCCATCAGAAACCGGCCTTTTCCCTAAATACACGTGCAGTGATGTAGCACACAGCACTCAGTCTCCATGTATATGGAGAGAGAGAGAGAGAGAGAGGGATAGAGAGAGAAAGATAGAGAGAGAGAGAGTGTGAGAGAGAGATTATTAAGTTTAATATTATGTTTACAAATTCCATACACATCACAAAATTTAAACAAGAAAAAACTTAGTTTCTCAATAGATTATAATAATAAGGATAAGCGAACCCTAAGGTTCGATTCCGATACCAACAATCGCTTATAAACTTCTGTCAATCGACCACTACCAAACCCAAATCCTTCAGATCTCTTCCAACGCAATCTTCCCACCTACGCCTCGGTCTACCCCTCTCAGACGGTTCCCATTCGGCACAGCGCTTATTAACTTTTTAGGAATTCGTTCTTTACTAAGCACAACAACTTTACAAGCCCATCTTTATCTCCGTGACGCTATCACTTGAATAATACTAACCGGGGGCAAGCCTCGCAATTCCGTATCGTATAATTTCCTGAATTCTCTAATGGTCTCATCCTTTTTTGACCCGAATATTCGGCGAAACACATTATTTTCGAATACCTTAAGGCGTTGTTCATCCCTCAGCGTTAGCGGCCGCGTTTCACATCCGTAAAGAAGAGTTGTAAGGATGATTGTTATATAAATTCTGATTTTTAGATTTCGGGACAAAAGAAGCGAGCATAGTATAATTGACATTATAGTTTATGTGTTATTATTTGTTTTGTTATTCTAAAGGGACTTGTCCCGGAATAAATAAATATTTTATTATTAATATTAAAGCACCCCCGAAGCAATAATAATAAAAATAAGGTAACAAATACAATTGGAATGCCAATGTAATAATTAACTTTAGCTTTCACCCTCCCAGGAATAAAATAAATTAATAAAAATTATCCTCCCCTGCGTTGTTTTTTTAATTACTCATTAGCGAATGGATCGAGAAGCAAGGAGGAAGGAGATACGAGAGTTGGAATAATTATCTCTTTGGCCATTCTTCTTTCTGTCTTTTCCTATCTTCTTATAACCCAGTGGGGAAGGATTGCCAACCTCACTGCAGCAAATGTCCCTTTGGAGAATCCGTAGGGAATTTTTCTTTCTCCCACACTCAAACATTTATATTCTTATCAATAGCGGAGCTTATAACCGGAAAAATCTTATGAAGACGTTTTCCACAAGTTCAACTCACAAGATGTTTTAGCTTTTCATTCGTTTCATTTTTTATATTTTCCAAAAATACAAGTTATCATGGAAAAGAGAATGTAATTATAGGAAATGTGTATACTTTGGTAATCTTTTCATCTCGATGTTTCTATCTATAAGAATAAAACAATAATAAAACAGAGGGTGTTGAAAAATAAAAAATAAGGTAATAAAGATAAAAAATAAAAACTGAATATTAAAATGGGAAATGTAAAAAATAAAAATGATACGGGTAAATGTAGAAAATGATAAGAAATACAGTAAGAAATAAAAATTGTAAAATTATAAAAAACCCAGAAAGCAATTTTATAGAAAATACGGTATTAATATTGATTAGTAAAAAGAGACCTTACATAAATGTTAAGACTATTAATTGCATAAAAGAAAATACAATATGTTTTAAATAAAGTAATAAAAATACAATTAGGCTATATTGGAATAAAATATAGCCTTCATTATGTATTTTACTACCTTCCTGGCACTTGGTTGTTAATACTATATACTCATACATTTTAACCTTTATATTTACCTTGCTGTGCAATATTTATCATTTTTACTTTCAATTACCTGTATTCACCATACTTTTGTTTATTTATATTTAATATATTTTAATATGATTGTACCATTTTTATTCTTAATTGTCTGTATTTTGCATATAGCCCTGAAGAAGACCTACAAAGTAGGTCGAAACGTTGGCTACTCAATAAAGTTTTCTCCAATTCTACGAAAAATTCATTGTGACCTCTACCCAGACCAATTTCTTCCACATATATTATCAAGGTCAACAATTATCATTCAGTATATTATCTATACTTCGAAATGTTTGTTGTACTTTTATTTCTTGATAAAATGACTACAATAATGACTATCCAAATTACACATAATTACATTCTCTTTACCATACTAATGCTCAAGATACTTGTATTTTAGGAAAATGTTAAAAATGAAACGAATTTAAAGTTAATTTATAGGGAAGACAGTTATATCTTGGATAAAAAAATACAATTTTTTAAAAGAATTTGCATAAATTTAAAAGTAAATCTACATCCCCGGTTAATAAGCGGATAAGACGAAGTTTGATTACAGAGAATTAACTGGTTTGAGAGCTTTGGAATTGTGTCATTCTCGTAGTTTTTGGCTTGGAATGGAGTTTTAATATAAGCAAAATCAAGAACTATTTTCCAATTCTTGCCCAGATAAGGACGCTTTAAGTTCTAGCGTTCTGTTTTATGTTTGATATAAGTTTGTATTTGTTTTGTAAAATAAATAAATTAGGAAGATAAGAAAAAAAAAATTATTTACCATTTAGATTTTATATTTAGAACTGAAAATGACCTACTCTGGTGTTGTTACTTCCTTTAATGGTGTCGAAGAATGAAAAATGATTGATTTTCTATTTTTCTTTCATAAATTCCTTTAAAAGATAGGCTTTTCAAGTATGAATAACATTCTTATTGACTACCATGGTAAGGAGATTCGGCTACATTATCGAATCGTCAATTATGGAGATCAATAACCTCAATGTATTCCAATCCCAGTCAATTATTGATCATTCGATTGTGACAATAGAGTCAATTGCGACCACTTCCAACCAGGCCTATGGTAATTGTTTAACAGATTCGAAATAACACAGATCTTGGCGCAATAATGAATATGGTTACCAATATTTTACGAACTATATGCAAGGGTGTTTTATGAAAGGATTTTTAATAATAATTTTTTACAATTATTGTTCAATTTGTTGATTTTTAAATATATTTATTTTATTTTATTTATTTTTTAAAGAGAAAAGGTAGGCACTCGGCCCGGATTCGAACCCGGATCCTCTGTCTCTTCGTGACAGCGCCTTTCCATTTGAGCCACCAAGGCCGCCTGCCGGCAGAGGACAAATCTTTTCTCTTATCCGATCCCATGTCCTCGTGTTCTCGCTATTTTTGTGATGAATACCCTAGAACGAAAGTTCTTTGAACATTAATTTAATTTTAGGATCCTATCTTTTCTCTTAAAAAAAAAGATTTTTAATAATGTTTATTTGATTGTTTGTTGCTGGTATGACTAATCGGACGATATGCATGTACAGCTATTAAGGCATAAAGCAAGATCTCGCCTTTCCGATCTCTATATTCGTTCCAACTGAACCAAAGCATTTGAGCGTTCCTTTCTCGCCCGCTCCACCACACTCTGGAACTCAATCCTCCGCCAAATTATCCGTCATGCTTCTTTCCTGTCGACATTTAAATCCTTGCTTTTCCAAACTCTCCTCACTTCCCAAACAAGTGATCTCTATTAGTGATTGGCTTGAACGAATCAACACTAAATTAGATTTTATGTTTAGCCTTTTCTTTTTTTTTTTGTAACGAAGATATGCTTTACATAAAGAAGTTATTACATCCTAGCTCTTGTGTTATATATTTCTTTCCTCTCCTTAGTTGTTTAGTATTTTATCACGAATTGTACTTTCATTTTATTTTTGTATTTACTCTTTTGGCCCCTTTATAAATACATTATATAATAATCAACTTTAGCTTTCACCCTCTGAGGAGGTTGATTTGAGTTATGTGGCCTTCCGGCCAGATATATATTATGTCCCTAATAAAGTCACTTTTCTATTCTATTCTAATTAAAATATATATGTTTGACGAGTACCTAACACCGTACAGGCTCGGGACCTCACGATACGTCTCAACCGAAGGACGGCATAACGAAGAATTTTTTAATTGAAAATGCTTTCTTAACATTTCGTTTTTGTCAATAATTGAAGAAAACATCTTACTACAATTTTGATGTTACTGTTTATAACAAATTGTGTAGTAGTAACTGAAGGATATTAAACTGCCCGACTAAACAATTCGATGTTCTTGTGTGATGGATGAATCATTAGCCATCAAGGTGTTGCCAAATTAATCCTTAAGTCTTCCTGAAAATGATTAATGCTTCATTCAGGAGCTGGTCTATTGTTGATGAACTTTGGGGTTCGGAGGGTTGTTGGGATTTAGTTGAGGTCTCAATTATAATTTGGTGAAGAGAAAAGTGATATTCTACAATGGTTTATCAACAGTTATTATTATAACTAGTCAGGAGGACTACTGACAGAATTTAAAGATTAAAACTTTGGAATAACTGTATTCCTTTTTTTAATTTCTAAATCAATTGTAGAATTTCATGATTATTTAAATTTCAAATTTGAAAATTTAAACTATTAAATCCTCATACAAGACTGAAAAGACAAGAAACTGCACGACGTTTTAGCCTACTTCAACATTTACTGGACAAACGCTCTAAGCTCCCAATTAATTACAAAAGACTCATTTACATGACAGTTATCAGACCTATTTGGACATACGGAGTTGAGCTTTGGGGCTCTACTAAACCATCCAATCTCGTATCCAATAGTTACAATCCAAAATCCTTCGTAAAATCCTCAATGCTCCTTATTATGTCACAAACAAACTCATTCATCATGATCTTAATATCCCATATGTTGCTGATTTGGCCCAAACTAGATACCTATCCTTCCATGACAAGCTCCATACACACTTGAATCCGCTAGTCTCTCAACTTGCTTCCCAAACTATTCCTGATAACCCTCCTAGGCGTCTGAAAA
The DNA here is from genome assembly GCA_037127475.1 of Arma custos. Lineage (NCBI taxonomy): Eukaryota > Metazoa > Arthropoda > Insecta > Hemiptera > Pentatomidae > Arma > Arma custos. The sequence goes on from CM073765.1 coordinate 11,512,998, forward strand.
GATGTTCTCGAGGCCTTCTACTATAGAACTTTATTGGAGTGCTACCGATGGGTAGTTTCTCCTCAAGTGTTTTTTGTTTTCATGTCATTTGTTCATATTAGCAAATTTACTTGTTGTAATATTATTACAGTTTTAATTCTTATCTAATATACTGGACTGTATTTCTATGTAATTTTTATCTTGGAAAAAAACCAGCTGCAAAAGCTCAATATAAAGAATCAATAATTCAATTTAAATAATTAGTACACAGCTATATTATTTACACCTTGTATTTGTATTTGTTGGATAATTGATTTGTGTATCCATGGCAACCATCCCTTCAATTGTTATTGTGTGTAAAAACTTCTTTGTGATGTTATCCTCTCTCACGTTTTGTACTTAAAATTTAATATAGCTAAGTTTCATAATATGTCTCTTGTGTCTGGTCCTAATATATCAAAAATATATTAAATTAATATATTATAGTAAAAACAGTATTTACATAAATGTCAATGAACTACTCTTTCATTTTTAGGATTATTATCATCGTTAAGTTCAGCAATACATAGATCATTTGTACTTTCAATCACTTCATAAAATAAGACGTTTGACTATAACAAAAAAAAAATTTAAGTAAAACAAAATAAATCAGCCTCAGTGCGAGAAGGTTGTTGCTCAACTTATGATGTTTTGTCGGCACTCTCACCTTCTAGGCAGACACACTTCATCAGTAAAACCTCTTGTTATTTTTAACTCGCCTGGGACTTATCTGAAAGAGACACAGTATTCAGTTATCTCACACCCATCAACTTATCGACGCATCAACTCGTCATTTTCTACTTCCCAAAACTAGTTTATTCCAATGATATTTTATGTTTTTAAGACTGATATCCTAATGTTCCTTGTGTAAATAATGAGCCTACAAAATTTTGAACTTAAAATATTGAAAATTGTCCAAAGTTACCCCATTTTACGGTTGTATATTTCATTACACGGTTTAATTGCCAATTTTTCCTCCTTGCTCGAGTCGATTGTTGCCAAGATCCTGAAGTGGGTTGCTGATTTCGAATCTTTTGTTAATATTTCTGTTTTCTAGATCCCCGAAGCTCCCCTTGCAAAGAACTGCCTACCCTCTGCCAGGTCTCCCCTTCCCGGTAAATGTAAATAATATGATAATAGAACCCAACGGTCAAGAGTCAAGGGGCCGGCATTCCATATTTCGGGTTCCCATGGCAGCACCTGCTCTCAGCAGCTTCCGTCTCCGCTAATCTGCTCATCCTCTTAGGGTATTAGGGTTTTAAGGTTTTTTTTAAGGGTATTGTACCAGCAGAAAGAGATATCAGGCCCAGATTAAGGGGATTTGTAACAATAGGTTCAAAAGCAGTGCGTGAAGACAGTAAACCCGATAATATTTTGACATCCTTAAAAAAAAAAATCGCATAAAAGTGGACGACTAATTGATAAGTTAGATTTTGATATTTTGATTATATCAAAATGAGTAAATAGTATTGTTCGAAATGTAACTCGATCGTGTTTAATATAAGAGTAAATATAAGGAATAAAATGGTTCGGGCGGTGGTGAGAAAAAATTCTCTTTAGTAAGAAGAACTGTTTCGACCCACATTGTACGTCTTTTTCAGGGCTAAATATACAATATCAATTAAAATAATATATAATGTATGGTAAAGAATAACAATATATATAGCCATCTAAGAATATGAGTGGTAAAAACAAAATATATTATCTACAACCCGAGTACTCTGTCTCTCCATGACAGTACTTTACCAATTACCAATCCCGGCCTTTTCTCTTCAAAATAATAATATTTAAAAATTAAAACAATTAACAAAAAAATATAAATAGTAATATGACGTAAGTCAAGCAGATCCTAAATTAGAGTAATGTTCTAAGAACTCGTGCGAGAACACGGGGACATGGGATCAGATGAGAGAACAGATTTGTCTCGGCTGGGAGGCGACTCCGCTAGCTGAATTGGTAGAGTACTGTCAAAGAGAGACGGAGGATCCGGGTTGGAATCCCGGCCGGGCAAATCTTTTCTCTTCAAAATAAAAATATTTAAAAATATATTATTATTCTTTTAGGTTTCCACGGCCACTATTATTACAAAAGACTGTTGGTTTCTTGTGGTTTAGACAGTGTTGATAAATTTTTTGACAAAGTTTCGCCAGCCATGCTGCTGACTTCTTCAGGGCTGAAATGAGGTTCTCATTTCAGCCCTGAAGAAGTCAACAGCATGGCTGGCGAAACGTTGGCGAAAAATTTATCAACACTGTCTAAACCAGAAGAAACCAACAAAGTCTTTTGTTATATTATTATTGTTATCAATATACTACAAACATTGTTATTCTTTACTATGTATCATTTTATAAATCTTGAATATTTAGCCCTGAAGAAGACCTGCCATGTGGTTCGAAACGTTGGCTTTCGTTTAAATAAACCGTTCTTCTTACTGCAGAAAATAGTTTTTGACCTCCACCCAGACAATTTTATTCTTTAAGTGGACCGAGACGTTGGTGGGAGGATTGCAATAAGAATGCGGATTGGGGTTTGGGCAGTGGTCGGTGAATGGAAGTTTGTAAGCAGAATTGGTGGCATCGGGATCCACCGGTTTAGCCTCCGGGTTCGCTATATTGTTAGTGTTTATTAATTTTTCTTGGCTTATGCCGGATAAATACGCCAACCTCCACCTTGGTCAAAGCTATGGTTTATTTTATTATTAATTTGAAATATTAAAAAAAATTGTGGCGATCCCAGTTAATATCGGCTAGGGGATTCTTGAAGATCCCAACTTACTTCAAGTACCTTCAATGATTCGATTGTTTCTTCAAGAACCAAACCGTTGCTGGATAATTGGCAGTACTTTTACTTTCAACATTCGGTAAAGATGCCTTAATTTCTCACACACCTCTAGGTACTTTCGAATTTTTTCAAAGCTCTGGACACATTATTATCATCAGAAATCCGAACTTCAATGATGTTGGCTTTCTTTATTTTGTCAACGAGCAGTTTTGCCTGACCTGTATTATGATCAGTCATCATAGCTTGATCCCAGTCCAGCTTGATGTCCGCTTTTTCTAATATTGCCTGTGGGCTAGTATCTGAAAAACGGATAACGGCTGGTTATTAATTTATATTTTTGAGCTAGAGCCTGCATTATTGTGCCTGCATATTCATTACCTGCTAGTGACTGGCAGCCAGAGGTAACATGCTGAATCGACTCATTCGTAGTTTTACATTAACGACATCTGTCCTCAATTGCTTGATACAGATTATAATTTCTTTAAGAGTGTGTTGTCATGTTCCATTACCTGTTCCTGTATCCTCTGTAGGAATCCGAACAGTCTCAGGGAACTTTTTTCCTGTGGTCAAAAAACGTACAATCTTCTAAATTGCTTGGTGTTTTCAAAGGATTATAGAACTTTCCATGGAGTAATTTTCTCTAAAATGAGTTTCTTGTACTTAAGTAAGCGGAATCGAGTTATTATCGTAGTGAATAAGGAGCTAAAAAGGAAGGAATTGGCTTAAAAAGGATTTACTGTTTATATTTAAATTTAAAGCCAAAAACTACGAGAATGATACGATTCCGATTATCTGATAGCAGTTAATTCTCTCTGGACAAAATCCAACTTAACCACTCATTCACCGGGGCTATATAGTCACTGAAGAATATAAGTGACTTTGCCTCGATTTTACCATTTGTCTTCTTACGAAGCAGTCTATATTTTCCAAATCCGTGCTATACCATTTTATAACTCCAATGGTATATGTAACCGAAGAAACTGTATTCAAAGCTTTTTCGAAAATTCCTGCTGATAAATTACTTTTAGGGGAATCCTAATCTCTTCTTCAAAAGTTTCATTAATCTCTTTTTGAATTTAATCAGTTGAAACATACCAAGATACTTGTAGGAGCCTGTTATGTGGAGTTGCTTGATTATATAACTATTAAAAAGTTAAATTATGGCTAAATCTTTTTAGTTTCCTTTGTATATATTAAAGGTTGCACATCTTACATGCTTATTATTATAAATATAATATTGATTTCTAAACGTCCAGATTGTATTAATTTATGAGGAATACAGCATGTAAAAAAAAATCCACTCTATATATTAGTTTAAATTATTTTAAATAATAGAAAAATATATAGCTGGTAGTCCTTTAGTATGAATGCATTCATGCGTGTATCAATCTCCGTATGGCAAAATCCTTGAAGGACAAAAAACAACCTCGAGGGCCGAACAGACAGGACCCTAAACAGGACACAATAGGTCCAATTATCACCGGACTTTTTGCCAAACAGAAGACAGATTTCGTCCTTCGTCACCCTTCGGGGAAAAAATACAGACGACATTGGAAATGGATCAGAAATAGGGAAGGAACTGGACTGTTTGGACATAGAAGGGTGAAAGGTCACAAATCCCTACCACAGCTGCGAATTACCTAAAGCTATTGTCACCAGGGGCACGCTTGACCGGGTTCGAATCTATGCGCTAGGGCGTTTAGAATAATTCAGAATTCGTTGCATTTGGCAGTGGGAACGTCTGGTATTGGGTCAGTTGAGATTCGATTCAGTCCAGTCTGATGAATGTTCGGAAGAGGGGTCTGAATTCGTAAAAATATGTTTAAAGAAGGGGGAAAAATGTCTAAACGCTTCTGAAAATAATCCAGTAAAATGTAACGAAAAAGACCACCTGGATAAGAAAATATAAATGTTAATTATTAAAAATTATAAAGTATTTAGTTGGATTAGAAATATCCTTTGAAAACTAAATTCATATCAAACATTATTTGTTCAAATTTGCAAAACTGAAAAATTCGAATATTTAGGAGAAATAATAGAACAAAATATATCAGAAAAAGAAGCCATTAAATAAAGAGTTAACAAGATGAGAGCAGCCTTTCACGTTACCAAAGATAGTTAAAACAAGAAATCCATATCCATTAATATTAAACTTAGAGATTACTCAACAGTGATCCGCCGAGAGGCACAGTATGGAGCACAATGCTGGATTCTGAACAAGAAAATGTTGATTTAGAAATCACGGAGAGAAAGATATTGATAACAATTTTTGGGCCTATTTAAGAAAGAGGCCATGATAGGCGACGTCACAACCAAGAACTCTACACGCACTTAGAGAAAATTACGGAAAAAACGCAGAATTCAGAATTCCTCTCATATTAAATCCTTACAATCCAAAATCCTTTGTAAAATCCTTATCGATGTTACGAGCAAGTAAGAAAAAGTAGTCCATAATGACCTTAATGTACCATTTGTACCTGAATTCGATATCAATTTTTTTTTTAGAAACTTTATTACCACTCAACCTCACTAGTTTCAAATCTAGCAACCTCTTCAATTCCTGATAATCCTCCGAGGTGTCTGAAAAGAAAATGGCCTTCATGACCTTCTAAGTCGAATTTTTATACAAGACTGAAAAGACAAGAAACCTACTTCAACATTTACTGGTCAAACGTTCTAAGCTCCCAATTACTTACAAAAGACTCATTTACATGACAGTTATCAGACCTATTTGGACATATGGAGTTGAGCTTTGGGGCTCTACTAAACCATACAATTCATCTCGTATCCAATAGTTACAATCCAAAATCCTTCTTAAAATCCTCAATGCTCCTTATTATGTCACAAACAAACTCATCCATCATGATCTTAATATCCCATATCTTGCTGATTTGGCCCAAACTAGATACCTATCCTTCCATGACAAGCTCCATGCACACTTGAATCCGCTAGTCTCTCAACTTGCTTCCCATACTATTCCTGATAACACTCCGAGGCGTCTGAAAAGAAGATGGTCTCGAGACCTTCTACTATAGAACTTTATTGGAGTGCTACCGATTTCTCCAAAAGTGTTTTTTTTTTCATGTCATTTGTTCATATTACCAAATTTACTTGTTGTAATATTATTACAGTTTTAATTCTTATCTAATATACTGGACTGTATTTCTATGTAATTTTTATCTTTGAAAAAAACCAGCTTCCAGTCAATTTCTTTTATTCTTTCAAAAACAAGACGTTTAGGCACTTAAATGCCATTTTCATTATTAAAAAACATCAACTTCCTAAACATAACTTAACCCATTAGTAGACAATTGACCATGGGAGGATAGTGAATCCCCAGAAAAATGAGAAAAATAATTTTTAAATATTACTATGTATTCTTTTATGGGGTATCTATGCTTAGTTTTGCTAACTGTTTTGGGACAAGTTTTTTTTGTTTTGTTTTTGGATTGTATAACTTATTTGTGATTGTTGTTTTTACAGAATTTTGACTTATAACTTTTTTATTATATTAACAATTTATTGAAATATCACAATCTGCCACTTGTGGGCAATAAGTAATAGTGCTGTGTAGCTTACAGTCATTCCATAACAAAACAATAGTATAAACAAAATAAAATAAATAAATATATACATGCGGAAAAATATATACATGCGGTAACAGAAATTAATTAATGCGGAAATGTTAATAAAATAAAGTAAAAAAAAAATAAAAAAAAATTAATAATAATACTAATAATAAAAAAAATAAAATAAAATAAAATGTACACATTCATACCCTATATAACTTTTTTAAAAGTTATGTTTAGGAAGTTGATGTTTTTTAATATTAAAAATGGCATTTAAGTGCCGAAACATCTTGTTTTTGAAAGAATAAAAGAAATTGACTGGAAGCTGTTTTTTTCAAAGATAAAAACTATATTTTACTACAGTTGTAAATATCAATAAATTAATTTTTAAAAAAGAAGTTAGAATTGTTATTTGAGTACTACCACTGGGTGGTTTTTCTACTTGTCTTTATTCGTGCCAATATGTATCATTCCTGCCACTTACTTGATGTATTGTTGTAATAGAGTTGTAAATTTCAATAATTTAAAAAAAAAATAATAATATCCCATTATTCTATATTCTATATTCCGATAAAATTAGTACTAAATCCACCTGTTTCAGAAAATGAAGACTGTTATAGTAAACAAGAGACGATGGGTCGCCCCGAAGCCGACAATCAAAACCACATCTAACCTTTTGTGCCTACCCCGACCCTCGGCGGGAATCGAACCCAGTCCCTTCCCACGTTACACAATGGAGCGACCTTCCCAACAGATATAAATCTAAGATCGTTTAGGAGTGACCATGCATAACCACATCGTTCCGTCCAAGATAATGCTTCCACTGACCGTTCGATACACAAATGCGTTTCCCGGATTCCCGTGACAGATCTGCCTAGGATATTTTTCTTAGTTATTTGCATTATTTAGGTTCCGGTTAAATTGTAACCGTTATTTTTGGAAGGGGAGAAACGGAATTAGTTCCAAACTCCAACAATTTTTACTATCGTATGAATTGTTTAATGTTAAATTGTTAATTATCCACCCACCTTAAATTGTCACTGTTTATTCGCATCATTTTTAGTATTATTCAAAAATACAAATTGTTCTTTTATTTAACGTCACTTTATGCTGCTATGGCTAAGTGGACGATGATGCAGCGTGAGCTCTAAATTTAATTAGGATAGGGATTTTCAACGAGTCCCGGACATCACAAAGGCTCGGGACCCCCGTTTAATGTCCCTTCCGAAGGACGGCATAGCCATTTTAAAGGATTTTTTTCTCCTTTTAAAAATCCTAGGTACACTTGCCGAGCTACGATCCCACGATCTTGGGCTTAGTACGTTGTTATGCTAAACACTAGACCACAGGTCGCTCTAAAAAAATAGAACTTATCGTGAGCTTTAGTATGGAAAAGAGAATGTAATTATGGGAAACATGTGTACTTCAGTAATCATTTCGTCTAGATATGAACGTTTCTACAAACATATTTCATCTATACTTCGAAATGATAGTTGAAACATTCATTATAATGAGGTCTATAACAAAAAAAAATGACCGTTTTTTTAACCAAATATTTGTATTCTTATTTCTTTGATATATTTAGATGGCGACTAACAGTATCTTTCGACCCAGCACACTCCCTGGCAAGTTCGCGAGTACTTTTGGACGGATTTGACTCAACAGCTTCCTTCCTCATCAATATCCATTAATGGTCGCCCGGAGCCTTTCTTCCTTTCCAACGTCGTATCTCCACTGCTAAATTTTTCAAACCAACGCCGCGCAGTGCGCTGGTCAAGGACAATTTCCCCTTCATATTTAATAATTTCACGAGTTGCTTCAGCGGCTCTGAATTTTTTTCTCCATTAATTTCTAAAAATTACGAGAATTTCTTAGGACACTACCATGTTTCTTCTTTGATATAAATAACTAAACTGAGGCTTAGTGTTAGTAAAAAAACTTAGAGAATGTTCAAAAGAGATTATTAAGTGTTGGTAAGTTATAAATAGTATTAAAATATTTACAGACTATTGAACTCTGGAATTTGATAGAAGGGTTATTTTTTTTTTTTTATATACCCTATTATATACAGCCAATCATAGTTTATATGTGTACAGAAATAATAAATATTATAAAATAATTTTCATTTTCGAGAATATTTCAAAAGAAACGAATGAAAAGTTGTGACTTGACTCGAAGCGACAACTTGCGGAAATGATACCTTGAATTGGGCAACCTTCCCTCCTCCATCTTTTCTGAGATGGCTCTATCATTCCTACCCCTGTTTGTTAATATTTTTTAGGTCGTTTTGATAATTGTTAATTAACCACCCACCTTAAATATTTATTCAACATTGGGTATTATAATGCACAGGTTGTCACTGTTTATTCTTTTCATTTTTAATATAATTCAAATATACATGTTGTTTTTTTTAAATTATATTGTGTCAAAATAAAAAAAAAAATCTTCAGTAGCATTACTTTTAATTAGTCAACATTATAAATATGAATGATGATACTACTGTTGGCCAGAGGACAGACAGGAACACCCCCCTCATTACTGCGACAGGTGACTGGACACCAAAGACCTCCTAGCCTCTGCCACCCTTCTGCTACCTGTGGGGGTGGTGGCGCAGGTAGGCCCTAATCAACCCAGTAACTCTGGCACGTGCCTGGGGACCAGCCAGCAGTATCATCTGCCATGTCACTTACTGTATCGTGTCGTACTCATCGTTACGAGTTAAATTTGTTGGATTTTTCTTTTTATAAAAATAATATATAAACAAAAATATATATTACAATTAATATAATGATAATGATAATTCATGAATGAAATTTCGCAGCATCATTCGAAAAATGCACATATTTTCCAAACGCCCAGAGTGGCAGATAATTATTCGATCTATTAAGCCCCGATAAAGTGAATACCCCAATCCCTTCCATAATGCTGAAAATACTTAACTGTAAGGATTTAGGATCCCGAATCGGACCTTTTTATTTCAATAATTTAAACTTTCAGGTTTCTCTTCCAACTCATCCAGCACCAATACCTTTCTTGGAAAGTTCCCTGATGTTATTATTTCGTTCTCGACATCTCCTTACACAATCTTCCCGTAAGCTTCTCGTATCTTCTCTAATCTTCCCCCACTTTGACTATTGTAGTGTGGCATATGGAGACCTTTCTAAAAAGACTAAAGAGAATAATGAATTGCTCTCAAGATTTGTGCTTGGCACTCAAAGGCGATCGCGCGTGTCACACCTTTATGATGAGTTACCAAAGCATTCACTCTCAACACCCTTCATGTATCAACAGTCTCCTCCAATTCAACTCCTCAGTTCAACACCATAAAACAAGATCCCGCCTTTCCGATCTCTATATAGGTTCCCACAGAACTAAATCATTCGAACGTTCCTTCCTCGCCCGCTCCACCACAGTGTGGAACTCAATCCCTCCTAACATCCGTCATAGTCCCTCACTATAATAATTTAAATCCTTGCTTTTCCAACATCTCCTAGCTTCCCAAAAAGATGCTCTCTAAATAAATTAGTCATTAGCTTAGTATGCAATGTATAGAATGTATAATTCATGTAATGCAATGTATAATTCATTGTGTTATTTAGCTGTGCTATATTGGCTTTACTGCCCAAGCTATGATCTCAGGGAAAAGTCAGATCCTTTGATCTGAATATAATTAAATACTAAAATGGGATGCCACCCTGAGATCGTTATACTTAATATGTAATAATTTTCTGTTATTAATAATTAAGAGACTTATATAGTTTTCTCCAAAGGTTAACGTGGTTGACTGAACAGGAGTTGTTTATCAAATAAGAATAATTATAGAAGAACATTATATTTTATTTGTGCTGATCATGGTTACAGACTTATAAATCTTAAAAACAACTTACAATGAAAACGGGAAGCTATTATATGACTTATGATACATGGGGCTTCATTCTCCATCCTCCTCCTTACGTCTTGACTTGGCTGCTGCGTACCGACAACTGCCCCCTCTCTTCAAAGTAAAGTAATGAACCCCAAATGAAAAACCAGGATCATTTTACTTTACCTGGCCTAGGCCCCTCATAGTCACCTGTAGCAGCTGTTTAATTTTGCTTTTTAAGAAGATGTACATCATATAAAGAAATTATTGCACGCTAGCTCAAGCATTTAAGAAAAGTTATTATTGTTAAAGAAAATATTGATTTATTTATTCTCTTTAATTGCTTAATATCTTGTCAAGATTCGTACTGTTTATTTACTTATTATTATTTTTTGTTTAAATATTACTTTTCAAATGGTTTTCTGTTACTTTTTACACGCTCTCCGATTGGTAACACTTAGCCTTCTGGCCAGATAAATATTATGTTTCTTTTTCTGTTCATATTTGTTATTCTAAAGGAACATGGTCCCGGAATAAATTTCGATAGAAAAATTTGAACGGTCTGTAAGAGGGATTTTTTTGCATGAGCCCCACAATTGATTGGTTTACATAATGTCGATTTTTTTCTCTTCTGAAAATATTTTCATTCTGACTCTTTGTTGGTCCTAGCTTACTTCTGTACGTTGTCTATCCGCATTTGAATGTTTTTCTGGATTAACTTACTTTTGTAAATTTTATCTTTTGTGATTCCAAAACATTCAATGCATCTATACAATTTTGTGAACGATTTGTTTGATTTCAAACTAAAATATTTGTGTAGCAAGCTTATTATAATTAATTCGATATATATATATATATATATATATATATATATATATATATATATATATATATATATATATATATATATACGTCTTCCATTAAATGCAACTGATGTGGTTACCATGGTAACAGCTGTGAGAGAAGAACTGGGGAGGTTATTCTGATTTTGTATTTTTTTTAGTTTAAAGATAACAAATTTGTTAATAGTGTTGAAATGTTAGCTTTAAATGTTGTTTCTATTTTTACAGATAGAAACTCAATTTAATGTTTATTTCGACACGCACTAACTTCAGCAATTGAATCAATCAACATTACAAAACAACATTTAAAGCTAAAACTATTAAAAAATTTGTTTTCTTTAAACTAAAAAACAACGCACAAATCAGAATTTCTTCACTGATTGTTCTCTCATTGCCATGGTAACCGTATCAGTTGCATTTAAATGAAAGACGTTTAGTGTAATTCTTTACATACACACACACACACACACACACAGACACACACACACACATATATATATATATGAGGAAAAACAAATTATCTCTTCCTTCTCTTTTTTTATTTATTTTTTTTTTTTTATCTAAACCCTCATAATATTATTATTAGCCGTGTTTGTAGTTGTTAGCCGAAGACCACTGATGGTGTGCTCCCTCTTGTTAGATCCATGGAGGACCACCAACTAACTAATTGATGACTCCATCGGGCATGAATATTAATAATAGGGACGATGCGGGCAGTAACCCTTTCATGCAAGGGCAACGCACATCTCACACCACCTACCATATGGTGCCCTCTCGTTCTTCCTCACTGATTCTTCCGACTCTTTGATCCTCTCACCCCTATCCGATCCGCTTTGTGCCCGTCCTCTTCCTGTGGTTCGGCTTATGCTCTTCTTACACTACATTTCACTCAGATTGCTTTATCAATTCTTCCTGCCGCGCACTTACTGAATGAAATAGAATAACATTTTTATTTAACTGATTAGGACATAAAATATCTAGAAAGTTTCGTTTCGAAAGTTTGTTAGTAATAATTATTGAAGTGAAAACTTCAATCGTTGCGTTTAGTGACTTCTGATAAGGGAAAAACTGCTGGGTTTGCCTCAGCAACATCAGCGACATGCTCGTGATGTATTGCGCGAGAGTGGCGACGCATAGCCGCCTTTGTATCAGTTATACGATTTGTTTTGATTAACATTAGTTTTAAAGTTAGCATTCGATCAATATAAGAGTAAAAATATTTAACTAAACGTTCTTACAATAGCAGACACATATCGATTCTAAATATTAATCGAGATGAGTTAAAATAAAAATCTATAAGAGGGCTGAGGTTACTCTAAAGGAGGCACTCCCATTCAGGAAATTGTCGGGAGAGAGATAATGCCGCATCGAAATCTTACATTCACGCTAAGTTTAACATCGCCGCCTTCCAACCTCCTCGTTCATCTCGGTGTCTGGTGTTCACTTGCAGTGGAGGGTGTGGAAGAAGTCGAATGTAGTCATAAGTTTAATAAGAATTGGAAATATCTGAATCAAGCTCCTTTATAAATCGGCAAGCTGGTTTTCAAAGGAAGGAGAATGAAAAATATTGATTAATATTAGTAGACTTTATATATATATATATATATATATATATATATATATATATATATATATATATATATATATATACATATATATATGAGGAAGAAAATGGCTCAGGTGGAGGTCAGAAAAAAAATCTCTATAATAGGGAGAAGTATTTAATTAATCTTTTATTATTTATTATTAATCTAAAGCCAACGTTTAGACCAACATTGAAGGTCTTCTTCAGGGCTAAATATACAATGGTACTTGTGTATTAACGCCACCGCGATGATATTTTATAACAGTTATCTTGGATAACGTTTTTAAATCTATTTATTGGAGTTAGAATTTTAAATTTTTTGAATAATCATCAACAATTAAAAATCAAAAGAATTTTAAAAAAAAAGAAGGAAAATCCAAGATACATAATTATAATTACTTATATATGTTATATATATATATATATATATTATTAATATATAATAAGTTAACAAATATTATTAACGTATATCTGTACCTCAGAGGTAAACTATCGTAACTGACATTTTTCAAACTTTACAGGAGAGCAGTTTTAATGTTAAATTTTCCTTTTTATTGTTGTCCACGGTTTTCAATGATAATTAGAGGTCATCAAGATCAAGGTCAATGATGACCTCTAATTATCATTGAAAACCGTGAACAACAATAAAAAGAAAACTTTACATTAAAACTGCTCTCCTGTAATGTTTGAAAAATGTCAGTTACGATAGTTTACCTCTGAGGTACAGATATATTAATTATTATTTAGTTAATAAATATTATTGTAAATAAATATATAATGGAATACACCATGAAGAATTAAAAATCAAAATAATTTATTTAAAAAGAAAGTAGTCAATCGGATTTCGGTGAAAAATTGGCCGATATACAGTTTAATATGGATTGAAAACAGTCCCTATTTTCTTTCACCTGATTGACATTTCCAAAAGTTACGTTGACCAAAATAAAGTTTCATTTCATGCGAATTGGTACATTTTCGTTTTTTCGGTAAAATATTTCTCTCCTGAAAAAATAAAATTGCATCTTCTTCTGTTTTTGGCAAATCCCAAATACGCATTTTCGTAGCACTACAAATAAGCAAACAAAAACAAATCTAGAACAAATCAGCTGTTAGAAATGTAACTGTTATAAAATAAAACTGCTTGCGCATGCGAACAAGATTGCTCTTTACGCAAATATAACTGCGGTGGCGTTAATATATAAATACCTATTCAAGATATAGACAAATTAAAATCATACGTAACAAAATAAGGTTCATTAAGGATGGTTTAGTGACTAAATAACAGCTACACTCCTTAAGTTCAAATAGGTCTTATATTAGTCATATATTTGAGTCTCTTGTAATTGAATCGGAAGCTTACAGAGTTTTTCTAGTAAGTGTTGAAGTAGCCTGAAATAGCGAGCAGTTTCTTGTCGTTTCAGTCTAGTATGAGGATCCAAAGTTAAAAGTTTTTCGAGATGTAATCCTGAGTATCGGTTCGACAGGAGTCAATGGGATATCATTAAAGCATACTAGATGACAGTAGGTCAAAGTTTTTCGACAAAGGGTAAAGGTTATTTGACGGGATTGGAGAATATGAACTTTGTTCGTAACGAAGTAAGAATCATTGCAAATTAACTTGAAGTTTATTTTTAATTGTGTCGACGTTCCCACAGACAGTTCATATTATGTATAATAGGTTCGTTATGTAGGTGTTTGAAAATAAGATCCAAAAAATGATGAAACAACAGGAGAATTTAGTAAGTTACGCAACGCGAAATTGCGTAGCATGCACCCGATTTGTATTATTAAAGTGATAGCGTCTTGATGTTCTAGATGAGCTTGCAAAGTAAACTAAGCCCAACAACGAACGGATTCCTAAAAAATTTAATGAGCGATCTGCCGACTGCGAAGCGTCTGTGGGATGGATCGAGGCGTGGGAGGATCTGGCGGATTTGGGTTTGAATGTTGGTCTATGGACCTCCGTCTCCGCAAGCTGACAGTGGTATCGGCATCGAACCTTCGGGTTCACTAAGCCTTATTATTATAATTTAAAATACTACTATTGCTATATGTGCCAAAAATGGATGACGTGACACATAACATATGCTTCAATGTAAAATTTTAGTTAAATCTTTAGCCTTGATTTCGAATTTCTACTCAAGTATTGGGCTACAGGCAGTCAGTAAATAAATATTTCCTAGCCTAAAGCTCAAGGGGCAGTTGTACTCCAATGCTTTTCTATTTTCAGGAATCATCAGGAACCGACCCGGGCGGGGGTTTTGATGCTTTTAACTTCCCTCCATTTCCTGACAACAGGTGGAAAGAATCTGGAGGGGCTCAGCTGACAATTAGAAAAGAACTCGAGAACTCTCGGCCAAGTTGTTACAGACTTAGAGGATGGCTGGGGTAAAGTTTGCGAACAGTCTTCTGTCCGGGCTTCGTCGCATAACTTGACTAAAAATTATTCCAGTTTTCCAAGAGAGAATTTAAAATGTTCTTAAAAGGGAACTGTAAAGGGAACTTGAAAATAAATCAAACAGAATGGACAGGAACCCAACAAATAAAATAGTATTAATGAGGAAATGGTTGACTGAAACGGTCCATGGTTATAGCCAATCAATTTTACACAAAATAAGTTTTTTTTTTTAAATTTATATTGAAATTTACAATTTTATATGTACTAATAATAATACAATAATTAAATAGAACGAATGAAATATAATGTCATGAGATAAAGGCAAGTAGAGAAACTACCCCTGGTAGTACTCAAATAACAAATTCAACTTAGAAGGTCACGAGGCCATCTTCTTTTCGGACTCCTCGGAGGATTATCAGGAATTGAAGAGGTTTGAAACTAGTGGGTTTGAGTGGGAATAAAGTTTGTCATGAAAGGGTTGATATCGCATTCGGGCCAAAACAGTTAAGGTTATTATAGATGACTTTATTCCTAAAAAAGTAAGGAGCATTGAGGATTTTATATTGTAAGGATCGGATACAAGAAGAATTCGATGGCTTAGTGGAGCCCCAAAGCTCTACTCCGTAAGTCCAAATAGATCGTATGATGGTCATGTAGATGAGTCTTTTGTAGTTAATTGGGAGCTTAGAGCGTTTGTCTAGTAAGTGTTGAAGTAGCCTGAAACGTCGAGCGGTTTCTTCTATTATAATACATGAAGTAAATATAATTAAAGATATATAATGACTATTAACTAATTTTATGTAAATCTTATGACGATTAAATACATTAAATATATACGTGGTTAGTATTTAAAGAATATATATTTAATGTAAAAGACCGTAATAAAACTTTTAATGAATTACAAAACCAACAAATCCGTCTCTGAATTAATAGATAGATAGAAATTGCCGATTTATTCTAATCATCGATGTAATCACTCGTAACCTATCGATTAATTACATGCAATACATAATGATAAATTAATTAATAACTGCAATAACTTAATTAGATTTATTTACTTCCAAGAAATGTACAGGCCATAAACACAAAACGAAAACATTAAAACAATTCCCTTCAAATTAAAGGAATACTAAGCCCGCATAGCTTACAATCCAACCCTTTCAGCTATTTACGTTTGATCAGGCGTGCCTCCTTGACCAATCATATATATATATATATATATATATATATATATATATATATATATATATATATATATATATGTGTGTATGTGTGTGTGTGTGTGTGTGTGTGTGTGTGTGTGTGTGTGTGTGTGTGTGTGTATGTGTAACTTAATTAATTATTTAAAACTATGCAAAAATTTATTTATTGATAATAATTAATTTACTAAAGATATTCATCTTAGTACCGTTAAAAAAATAATAATATATTGCTATATTCATTAATAAATATTATGGCATGTTGTGCCTCTTCTTCACTGTTCAAGATTTATCTTGATATTTGTCTGGAAGCATGGGGAAGGAAATGCGAACCCATGGGGGTTCAGCTGAAAGAAAATGTGTTTCTATATAACCTATCCTTCACGGATGACCATCATTGTCACAGGATATATATTAAGAAAATTAAATGAGGAATACCAACATGGTGGAGCAAAAATGGGGGCTAGTTATTATGACACATGGATCATAAACTTGGAGGTTAAAAAGCAATCTCAGGAAAATACTCCTAACCACATAAATGGACTACTGGAGAAGAGCTACGGGAATATCTTTTCTGGACAAAGTAAGAAATGATGGAGAAATCAGAGAAAAGATGGAGGCTGAAAGAACCATTCTGGAAGATATTGAGAAAAACGCCTGAAATGGTATGGACATTTGGAAACAATGCCTGAAGGAAGACTACCCAAAATAGTCCACCGATGGGAAATTAGGGGAACAAGAAGACAAGGAAGACCTGGGATAACGAAGTGGAGGAATCCATGATGGTCAGCAGGAAGAATGGGATAAAATAATGGATGGGAGCCATCCAATCGCTAGATTCAGGAAATCCACTATTAGTGAAAACTCCTGTTAAAAAAAAAATATGGCAATTCGGGATTTCTCATTTTTCATAATTTATAACTTTATGTTAAGTTAGTAAATACAAGGTCGCATGTGGTCTAGTGGTTAGCGTAACAAACTACTAAACCCAAGATCGCGGGTTCGTAGTCCGGCAGGTGGCCCTAGGATTTTTTTAAGGGAGTAAAAAATCCTTAGTTACGCCGTCCTTCGGAAGGAACGTTAAACGGGGGTCCCGAGCCTGTCGATGTCAGGTACTCGTTAAAAATCCCTATCCTAATTAAACCTGGATAAGCAAAATTTAGAGCTCCTACTGTAGCATCGTCCGATTAGCCATAGCAGCAAAACGTGACGTTAAATAAACAAACAAGTTAGTAAATACATATTGTCCTTCTCTGTGAAAAATTCGTGAAACTGTGATTAATTACGATACATAGGGTCACATTTACAGTTACTTTTTTGAATGTTCACTTGATAAAAACCTACAAAACCTAAAAATATCGAATTCACAGGTACACCACTTCGGCTAAAGACTTAAGAAGTAATAAAAACTATTTTAGTACAAAAATAAGGAATATATGCTGAATAATTTCTAAATATTTTTATATCAGCCAAATTAATGTATATTTTTTAGTATTTAATATTGACGAGAATAACAACAATAACTAGTATTAAAATTAAGAATATTAACGGAAACCGTTGTTGAAATAAGTAACAAACTTGAAGTTGTAAAATTGGTCCATATTTGTCAAATATAGAAAGATTTCTCGAGAATGTGAGAAAAATGAGAAATCTTAAAAAATATTTGTTTATAGGTATTTATTGTTTTTAAAACTGACTCTCTGAAAGAAAGTTAATTCCCTAGGTCCTAGATCCTATATGATCCATCTCCGGCTGCAAACGGACTGAATAAAAGTCTTGCCTGCAGCGGGATTTGAACCAGGATTTCCAACATGGCAACTCAGTGCTCTACCACTGTGAGCCAGTCCGCTCCCTTGTGTATTTATTGTCATTTTATTATTTGTACACTTCTGTTATAGTGATAAGAGTTTATAACATTCGAATAACATGAATTTAGATTCTGCCGAAGGACGAACCAGCGAGCTTAATAGGTACGTTAGTTAGAGATAAAACTATTCCTAAAACAATATCCCAAAAATATCTCCCCTTTTCTGCTACCAACTTTATACATACCAAGTTTTATCCCTATTTACTTCCGTATGTGTATATATATATATATATATATATATATATATATATATATATATATATATATATATATATATATACAGCAGATTTTTTTTACTTTGTATGACGACCTTCCTCTCCTCCCATGAACCCCAGTGACACCGTTCGAAGCCCGTAATTAAAAGATGTCCGGCCACAAAAGGCCCCCAAAACTCTCTGATTAGACCGACCTATCAAAGCCGATGATAGTCATACAGTCCACAATGATTAGCATCAAAGCTCGGATCCGATGCCTCGTTACAGATCACAAAGGGCCGTCTCCTCTTACATCGCTAATTAGTTCTGTCAGCCATCTAATAGCGAACCAGCTCTCGCGTCCCGCTTCGTAGTCATCCGGGTAATATTTTATAATATTAATATAATTAACATATAGTATATCCGAGGAACAATTTCAAAATATGTTTTTCGTATCAATATATTAAAATTAAAAGTCTCTTTAAAAAAAAAAAAACGGTACAATAACAACCCATGAAGGTTTTTGGTTCAGTACAAGGTAGAAACTGCTCTGTCCCTAAGACAACTGTAGTGCTGGGAAGTCGTTTGGCCGAGATCAAGCTCGGTGTTTCCTCCAATAGTGCATAAGTATCATATGTTATACCCCTTCTTAAAGAAACAATCTCAATATATATTTAAATATATATATATATTAACTTAATAAGACATAATAATACCCTGTATTAATATACACTAAGGCGTAATAATACCCTATTGTTATTCTAAAGGGACTTGTCCCAGAATAAATAAAGAATATATTATAATAATTATTATATATATGTTTAAATATAAATATTAAAAATCTATATCTCCCTTATGAAACTATTCCAAAATATGTTTAGATATTAGTCAAATTCCAAGTCTGTTTAAAAAAATAAATCCGCATTAAGAAACTGTTCCAAAATATGTACAACCCATGAAGGTATAGAGCAGGGGTTCCCAAACTTTTTGGTACCACGCCCCCCTTATGTTGAAATGAAAGCTTCTCGCCCCCCCCCCTTAACAATGAATTGTGTGGGCCTAGGAACAAAACAAAAACAAATAAGTATTACATTGAAAACAAAACATTTATTTATACTGCCATAAGGTACAACAATATCAGTTTTCATAAAATAAAAAGATTATTAACAAGAGAAAAACAGATTAGGTTGGTTAGTGAGATGGATGGGCTTCCATTTTTCTTACTAGTTTGCCTATTCGTGGCTGAGCTTTAGTAAGTGCACAACGCAAGTCACTAGCAACATCAAGTTTATTCCGATACTTTGTTTTAATTACCACAAGTGTTGAAAATGATTTTTCGCACAAATAGGTGCTTGAAAAAGGCAAATATAAACGAAGAGCTTCCCGTGATACACTAGGGTACACTTTGAAATATTTTAACCATAATGAAGATTTGTCTATTACATCAAAGTGGTCAATTTTCTAAACATCATGGTTAATTTAGAATTTTAGAAAGACTACTTAAATTTAATTTAATGTTCAACTTGTCTCGCGCCCCCCCTGACATTTGCTCACGCCCCCAGTTTGGAAACCTCTGGTATAGAGTGTACCATTTCTAACACAACCGTTGTGCAAGGAGACAGTTTTTCTCCAATAGCTCTCTCGACTCGCTTCTTAATCGTCCATATCATATTTTATTTCAGTATATAACTGTATAATGCATCTTCTTAAGGAAAAATCCCCAAATATGGTTCAGATATTAATAAAATTATCAAGCCTGCTATAAAAATATACATGGTAGAGGCAGTACTGTTTTTACGACAACAATAGTGCATGGAGGTGATTGTCAAACATAGTTTACGTATGTCTTTATACGTGTTTTTTATTGATGACTTTATTTAAATTTTATTTCAATTATCAATCCTAAATGTAATCGATTTAGGCAAAAATGTGTTATTTTTTAGATTCGATAATTTCCTTTTGTATCGATGATATAGCAACTTCGATATTTTAACTGTTACATACTACGAAGGACTATTAAGAAATATTGACACTGCTTTTAAGTTTCTATAGAGCCAAAATACTAATGTAAATATCAACGTCCACCGATCAGACTAACCCCGAAGAAGACCTGCAATCTGGGTCGAAACATTGACTTACCAAAAAGTTCTCCCAATCAAATAAGAGAATTTTCTTGACCTCTACCCGGACCGTTTTCTTCCTCAAAATATCTTTGCTAGTACTAAGTTATGCACTAAAGGGCATCAAATTAACGTATGACTCAACGCAAAATAAATGATAGTTTAAAAAACTAGCTTTAATAGAAAATGAAACTAAAAAGTATAATATAATTTTGAATAAACTTAAAATAATGAACAATATTAATGAAAAATATTTAAGATATTTTAATAATATCTAATAACTCCTACCAATATTAATCAATAATAAATTCACAACAATTAATCATCAAGCGCTCCATTTTTTTTTATAAAAACATGAATTTTTTTTTGGTCATCATTCTATTCTTATTTAAAACGTCCTAAAAATTATTTTCTACATTTTAGTTTTATTTTTTATTAAAGCGTGTTTTTATTTATTTTTTAATATCCGCCCTAAGAAACAATCCCAAACTATGTTTTCGGTATTAATATATTGAAATAATCAAGATTATTATAAAAATAAAAAAATCCTGTAACACTACACGAAGGGTCTAAGGTTCAGTACTGGGTGGGCACTGTATTATTTTTAAGATAACTGTTGTGCATGGAAGTGTCTTGACATGACTGGCATCACAAGACTTTCAATGGTTTTGAATCGTTGGCTTTAAAAATAAACAGATCTGTTAAGTAAAGAAAATTTTTCTTTACCTTTATATCGCTGCCAGTGACGCGGCTGGGAAAGGGGGCTGGGGCTACACGGACTCCTGCTTTGCCCTCATTCCTGGGGAAGAAGCTCAGTTCGGGGACCCCAGGCAAATAGTAAATAGAGTACGAATGTGTACAGTATATTTTATTTTTATTATTAGTATTATTATTATTATTATATATTTTTTTTTTACTTTATTTTATTATCATTTCCGCATTAATTTCTTTCTGTTACCGCATGTATATATTTATTTATTTTATTTGGTTTATATTATTGTTTTGTTATGGAATGACTGTAAGCTACACAGCACTATTACTTATTGCCCACAAGTGGCAGATTGTAATATTTCAATAATGTGTTAATAAAAAAAAAAAAAAACCTTTATATCGATGCCTTATTTCACAAATGTGTTAAGTGCAAATTTTTAAAAAATGGGTTTCGTTATATAAATAATATTGTAAAAGTCTCATATCATATTTCTATGTAAAATTAATAGAGAAGTTGTGAAACTTGGTCTGTATTTCTTGTGTTAAATTATTATCACATTTGACTCCTGTAAAATCTTTTTTTCGGCACTTAACATATATGTGAACTAAGGCATCGATATATTTATAAATTAATAAAATAATGAAGTCGCTTCTAAAAAAAATACATAAATAAAAAAAAAGAAACACTCTAACCAACTAAGGATCTTGGGTACACTATCAAGAAATAAGGTGAAGCACATCTCACATCAATAATTATTCTTTTGGTGTAGGTGATTATTCTTGATGATGCCTGAACTGAATTAATATTGTCTTTTAAAAAAAATTAAAAATAAATAAATTAGAGGCGAAGAAAATCTTCAATCATCGACATTATTTATGACTTTATTACAGGCTGTAATAAATAAATAGATATTGGTAAATTTTACAGCACTCGTGTAAATAAATTAGTTTAATATTACTCGTATAAGATGTTGAATCAGAAACTCCTTCGAATTAAAGACATACTCAACCAGCATTACTCATTGGACTGGCTGGGTGCGACAATGAATTAAAGATATAATTTAAATAATATATTTTCCTTATACATTAAAAAAAATATTATGTTCCTCTTTAATATTAATTTATATACAAATATTTAGGGTCTTCAAACATTTAGGTCATTATTAGGTCATTTCTGACAATATTAATTTAAAAAATAGGAAAATTAAAAAGGATCATGCAAAATTATATTGTGGTGTTTATTTATATATATTAAGAAACTTTTTTTTTTTAATTTAACCATTCCTTATGTTATTGGTAGCTACTAACTAAATTGTAGTAATATAAACTGCGCAAAAATGAATAGAGATACGACCAAATTTAACTAAAAACCATTAAAATTAATTAGAAATTATACTAAATTAAACATTAATCTAGTTATTAAATATATAATGATTTAAATGCTAGGTAAAGTATGTACTACAAAATTAACAATATTCTTTAGAAATTTAATCTCATAAGAAATTCTGTTAGGTGAAATTTGAACTATAAAGAAACAATCAACCACTATTCGCAAAATTAAATGTCTATCAAATATATAAAGGCATGCAAAAAATTTATTTAAATACATAATCTATCGCTCATCCATGATTCAAGTATTATTATCCTTTTATGTAAACACTTGTTCTGTCGAATAGAATTTATTTTAGAAAGCTGAAACCTAACACGGAAGTCTGCGCAGTGTCTTGGGTTTTATGACAAGATTTTTACGACCCATGACTATCTTCAAGTACCATACACTATTCCAGAAAGTGGTGGGCTAAACATGGAATCTTGTAATAAACGGATAAGGAAGGACAGTGCACGTGGCATGAGTTAAGAAATATGTGCCATGTGCACAATAATAGTTTAGATAAATTATAATTAGTTTATTTTTTAAAAAGAGCAAAAAATCCAAAACAAAAAAAAGAAACAAATATTATAATAGTTATTAGAATGCATCGGAATAATTCCAAAGATGAAATTATATGAAAAAGGTCATCAAATGGATTTTGACAAGGATAGGAATGGAGATGTTTTCGTCGAAAGTGTTGGGAAAACATTTATATAAGAAGACGAACGTGGCCAGGGGAGGGTCTACAATTAGCATTTTATTATTATATTATATTTTCATTTCTCAATTACCATTAATATGAATAAGAAGGTAGGTGTTAATAATGTTCAGGTTATAAACAATGGTGGCTAGCAGACCCTGCAGACCGGCTAATACACAAGTTCTCTTTATCCTATTGGATATTTCATAAAGGGCTATCAAGCTCCATATTCTTTCTTATTCCCCAGATGCGTCTTAATATTTTCAAGTTAATGTTTTCAACCATTAATAACTAATAATATTTTATATTAAAAATATTATCCGTTACATAAACGCATTCACGTACAACATACGCCCGGGTCCATGAAACAGCTATACCCCATTTTTTTCCTTTTAGACCTGTTATATTTTTTAATTTTCGGGATCTCCATGGCATATCCAGGTGAATATTGATGCTTGAACTCTCTAGTTGAGGGATGTTCCTCAGCTAATGGATAATTATATCTACATGTTGTTGTTATTAGTTCCAGTATGATTATTATTATTATTTGATGGAGTTTCTTTATTTTTATTGTTTTGTTTTTGATATGAACGTGTTCTGGGTTTATTTATTTCCCAGGTTTTCCATAGGTGCTCTTGCCCTTCAAAGGTGTCCACGAGGAGTGAAGTGCCGTCGGTAACTTATCAATTTCGTTACCTTTAAATTATTCCTGTATTTTCGTGTAGTGTAGTGTAATATTTTTTTATTTTCTGGGTATCATGTCATTTTCCTGGTAAATATTGGAGCTAGATCTCTTAAAGATCTAGTCTATGGATGCACCCCAGCTAGGGAATAACTATATCTATATGTTGGATTGAATTGGTCAGGGGGTGCAGTCAATGATAACACAAAAAATAAGCAAAAAATATTTTTGAATCTTTTCAACGTTTTGGCCTTTACATGATCATCATTCACATATATTTGATAGTTCAGTTGACAGTGTTAGTGTTGTGACAAGTCAGAAAAACAGCAATTGAAAATATCTGTCCAATATGTTGCGCTTTTTGAAGTTTGGGAGTGTATATTGAATTTTCAATTTCTGAAGTATTTATCAGCTGATTGCATTTGAGCTTTGGAGATGGTGGGATGTTTCTTGGGTGCATTATTCATGTTTTGTTTTGCTGTTATTCTCTTTCTACCCTGAGGATGCCTGAATAGGCGAAATATTGGACAGATATTTTCAATTTCTGTTTTAGTTTGGAGACGTAATGGCTTTTCGTTGGAATTTTTCCACGGTCTTAACATTTATGTAAGGTCTCTTTTTACCTTTCCATTTTCAATATTAATATATGTTGTTATTGTTATTGGTTCCAGTATGATTTGATGGAAGTTTCTTTATTTTTATACTAGTGTTTTGTTTTTGATATGAAGGTGTTCTGGGTTTATTTCTTTTCCAAGTTTTTCATATGTGCCATTGACTGTATCTTGTTCCCAGGTATCCACGAGGTCCAAGAGAGAAACCGTGGGTAACTTATCAATTTCGTTACGTTTAAATTATTCCTATTTTTTCGTTTTTGCTGTACTCAGGTGAATATCGATGCTTGATCTCTTGAAGGTCTACTCCATGGATACTCCGGAGGAGCTAATGGACGGAGGACATCTGCTCCGTACCCCCATACCTCCTGCCCTCCTCCCAACCCCATACCCTTCTCATCTAGAAGCTATTTGCATCAGGGGCAATTAGGCGAGAGTCGTCAATCTTCATCAGTCCGTTCCTAATCAAGATTTAAATTGCGGTGACGATGTGGGCAGAGCAGCTCGCCCGCAATTGCGCCTCATCACAAGACCTCCACTGAGGAGATATCATTCATCCATATGCGGGTTTTAATTCCACTCTGAATATGATTTCGGTTCATTATTATACATGCCCCCTTTATACATGCACCCGTATCTTCGAAATAGCAGAGGTTTGTCACTCTTCATTCAGCCTAAACCATTTGAATAGATTGTTGGTATGGGTGATTGGTATGGGGTAACGTGAAAAAAAAATCCAGTAATAAAGAACAATTTTTCGATCCAACGTACTAACAGCGGGTCATTAGTGGAAAAGACATGCCGGTTACATTTTATAACTGAAACCTGTTGCTTAAGTTGTTATAACAATATAGCTGTAACCTGAGTAGTTAATTTTAAATGCAAAGTATCGAAAGTGAAAATTATCGTAAATAGAAAATCTAAATTAAAACCAGAAATAACAATTCTCATTTATAAAACAGTCCTAAGGCCATTAATGATGTACGGCTGTGAAGTCTGGGGAGCAGCATCCTTTACGAAAAGAAAAAGATTGCAAACTTTTCAAAACAAGGTCCTAAGAATCGCAGTGGATGCCCCCTGGTTCATCAGAAACAGTCAACTGCACCGTGAACTACAAATAGAAACAATAGACGACCACATAAAAAAAAGATTCAGAAAATTTCATAGCCAACTACCAGCAGTTAAAGGAGCAATAAATTACAACATAGGAAAGCAGGCATCATCTCGAAGACTAAAGCCCAGGTTACTGCAGGACATCTTATTATAACTTGTGTAATTATATATTTCTGTGATATTACTACTTTAAATTTATTTTACAGCTATTTTATGTGTAGATTTTTTAAAAAATTTTTATATACTTTTATATACCACAATTCACTGTTATTTACATTTAACCAATAGTTATAACGATGTATTTAGTTAGGGATGTCTATTGTACGAGACTATACCCCCCCAAAATCAATTGCTATCAACAATAAACAATCTATATTATAACAACCATGTAAGGCCCACCAGGACGATCTGGTTAAAATAAATAAATAATAAAAAAAAATAAAAATGAAAATTTTTAGTTTTCAGTCTACAGCGATTGCTTTTAGGATTGATAATTGATATAAACTTAATATAGAGTAATCTATTAGGCTCAGAAATCGCTATGATTATCTATGTAGATCTACACTATAAAATGACAGGGATATATAATTTGACGATAAATAAATTAATAAATAAAATAATTAGGCAACCCAAAGGCTCGATGTCGATACCACTAATATCTACTTGCAAACTTCTGTCCACGGCAAAAGCCCGAGCAACTTTACAGGCCCATCTTAATCTTCGTGACGCTATCACTTGAATAATATTTACCGGGTGCATGCTTCGCAATTCCGCCTTATGTAATCTCTTATATTCCCCAGTTGGATCATCCTTTTTGCACCTTATATTTTACGCACCTCATTTTCGAATACCTTAAGACGTTGCTTATCCTTTAGAGTAAGGGGCCAAATTTCACATCTGTAAAGAAGATTTGGAAGGATGATGGTTTTATAAATTCTGATTTTTAGATTTCGGGAGAAAAGACGTGAGCTTAGTAATGTCGAGACCAAATAATAACAAGCATTTCCCGCCTTTAATTACTCCTGTATTTCCCCTAGAATTTCTTTTCCCCGCAAATCCTCAGTAAACTAAAAATATTCATTATAATTTCATTGGTTGTAGGAAATAGCAGGTAAGAACTAAAAGAGAAACGACATTGACCGATAGAAATTTGGCTAGAGTAATGCGCACAGTTTTCACCTTGATATCTAACTAAATTTTCCTTTGTCATTTTCAGTATATATTTTCCAAAGACAAAACGATTAGAAAGATTTCTATTAAATTATTCATTTTATTCCTTGCTACTGAGAGCTTTATTGCTATGATTTTAACTATTCAAAAAACATTTACATATACTTATGTGTTTAATACTATTCTGATCATTTAGGTCGATGACCAGCACAGAATATAAGCGGGAAATTAAATAACAAACTAGGTTTACTATCATGTCATCGACCATAGGAAGTAGCAGGGAGGAACTAAAAGAGGTATAACAGTGACAAATAGAAATTTGGTTAAAGTTATGTGCACAATTTACCCACAATATTTAACCAAATTTTCTAGGTAAAAAGAAAAAAAAGACTTCTCCATTTTTCAAAAGACAAACATATCTATTATAAAGATTCCTGTAAAATTATTGCTAGCCCTCATTGCTATGGTTTGAATTATTCAAAAAATATATAATTTATAATCTCTTTCCATTAATTAATTGTTAAAAAAATATATACATCCATTTATGTTTAAAATTATTCTGAGCTTTTAGGCCGATGACCATCACAGAGGATAAGCGGAGAACTAAAAACAAAAACAGGTTTACTATAATCTCATGGGCCATAGGAAGTAGGAGGGAGGAACTATAGATGGAATAACGATGACCACAAACACAGGAGAGAGGACCTTTATACATATTTGATGTGGCGAAGTGGACATCTGCCCCCAACGCATCTGCATCATCGCAATTACCGAGCACTCGTCAATCCTAATCAGCCTCATCATGATGAAGGGATCGTCAGGGTGATAACATTATCAACCATAGTGGCCTCTGATGTTCAATATCAACGCCCATCAACCTTTTTATCATTGCGGTTACCATAGTTACACATTAATATAATATCAGCATTAATACAGGTGAAGAGTCTAAGGTTCTGATTAAATCTGTTACTGCACTTTACGGAGTAGAACTTAAGCGCTAAACTAAACCATCGACTTACTCAGAAGTGTGTCAATTGGTCAGGGGATGCAGTCAATAATTTGTTATCTAAAATAAACTTATTTTAAGTTAAAATTAACTTATTTTATTTATGTCAACGTTCAAAATCAGGGCTGACAATAAAACAGAAATAGAAAAACTGTGTAAACGATGCGATATAAAAGAAGATAACCTGTAACCACTACGACCCGGGAACGAGACTCTCTAAAAAAAAGTGTATTCGTAAGCACATTTAACTTGTTCATACATTATATTATTTATACATTTGTTTTTTAAATTAAAACCTGCGCCACTACAGCCCGTGAGTGGGTCTAGGTTCAGTACACGGTAAAGACTGTACTGTTTGATGGACAAGGGCTCTGCAAGGAAGTGACTTGTCCTAGATCGCGCTCAAACGCCAGATTTTTCCCCCTTATTTTGGGTACCCTATTTTTACAATATTTTATAGAGGCTGGGTGAACCCCAGGAGGGTCCTAGATCCTATATGATCCATCTCCTGCTGCAAACAGACTAAATAAAAGTCTTGCCTGCATGGCATGGCAACTCAGTGCTCTACCACTGTGAGCCAGTTCGCTCCCTTGTTTATTTATTGTCATTTTATTATTTGTACACTTCTGTTATAGTGATAAGAGTTTATAAAATTCGAATAACATGAATTAGATTCTGCCGAAGGACGAGCCAGCAATCTTGGGCTTAATAGGTACGTTAGTTAGAGACATGTATAAAACTATTCCTAAAACAATATCCAAAAAATGCCATATGATCCATCTCCCGCCGCAAACAGACTAAATAAAAGTAACTGCCTGGAGCGGGATTCGAACCAATATTTCCGACCTGGCTACTCAGTGCTCTACCACTGAGCCAACCCGCTCCCCATAAAAGTAGGTATAACAGGTTAATTAAAACAGAGGAAATAGGAATGATAATAAATAAATATAAAGAACAAAAGTTAAATTATGAGTTAATCGATGAGAAATAAAAAAGATAATAAAAAAATATGAGAATAATATGATTCCGGTTATTTGAAAGCAGTGTCTGGACAAATCCGACTTAACCTATATCTAATATCTAGGTCAACTAATATTATTGAAGATTATTTCAACTATATTATTAAATCAATTCCATAAAATTATTATTCGAAATAATTTCAAAGACTAGGCGGCAAGTAATGAGATAGGCTTCAAATCCCAAGAGATCCGGACCACAACCGCTTCTCAGCTAGGATGAGCGATGGCCCTTCTGGGACCGATACATCAACGGGGGGATAACATAATTGCCGCAGACCTTATAGATCTACCCACTATATCTAATAAATAGTACGGTCTAAAGAAGAGCTTAACTTTAAGGGGTGAGGACTGGTGATAAGGAATTATTTAATAATAAAACTTGATTAAATAATAAAAAGAAAAGTATTCCTGCTTTGGAACAGAGGAACAGTGCCTAAAACGTGTACGCTCCGGTACAAAGTGTATAATTAATTTTTTCCTAATTATTAAACATTTTATTTTTTTTCTTATAATTTTTATCAATTTAAAAATTATAACAACAAACTTTAGAACAACCTTACATTTTCACATTCAATAAGGCACTAGCTAGCAAGATAGGAAGGAACTGAGCCACACGGGGATTCTCCATAATCGGTAGGCTGAGATATTCCATAAAAAATGAGAAAATCTGGTAGAGACTGTACTGTTTCATGGACAATGGTTCTGCAAGGAGGTCACGCTCAACAGCCAGGTTTCCCCCTTATTTTGGGTATCCTATTTTTATAATATTTTTTAGAGGCTGGGTGAGCCCCAGGAGGGTCCTAGATCCTATATGATCCTTCTCCGGCTGCAAACAGACTAAATAAAAGTCTTGCCCGCAACGGGATTTGAACCAGGATTTCCGGCATGGCAACTCAGTGCTCTACCACTGAGCCACTCCGCTCCCTAGATATTCTAAAAAATAGAAACCAAAAGGTCCTTGGGACCATCTATCAGTACTTGAGGGTTAAGATAAATAATGTTGCTTATTCTTTTTATTTATTTTTAATAATTTTATAAAACCATCCAGGGTAACCCAATAACTTATAATTCATTTCCACACTTTTTAATAAAGTAATCCATCAAAGGATACTTCCGGATCCTGACCGATGAGCAGGAAACATCACTTAAAAAGATCCTGCGGACGAAGGAGAGATACGACTGGGCAGAAAGGTCGTGACATAGGAATCGCCGAATTAGCGGGTACGAGCAAAACACCAGGTGTTCCCGCCGCTTCCATCTTATTACTTATACAGTCATCGCCGTATCGTATCTTCGGTCGTGTTAGCCAACTTATCGTTTCGGGGTGAGCATTAGGGTGCCATTAACATACATTGTTCCCATTCGAGTGTCTCCATCCTTTGGCAACTTCCGATGATTTCTGAAACCTATCGCATATTTATTTATATTATAAGACATTTAAATGGTGTTAAGGGGGTTCGTTTATGTTCTTTTCTGCCTGTTTTACGCTTCCTTTTATTTATAATATATCGCAGCCCATTTTTTGTTGAACCATTGAGAACAAGGTTTAACATGAGTTAGTATTACTGTCAAAATGTGTTGATCTGAATCTTGCTAAAAGAAAATAATCACCTCATATCATAGAATCCATATACAATCCATCCTAACATCCATATAATATTTTAAATAGTTAATAAGAATAATAATCTATATATATAAATATAAACGTACAGAAACACATATAAATAAATAAATAAAGGGCTTAGCGAACCCAAAGGCTCGATGCCGATACGACCAATCCCTTTTTACAAACCTCCGTCCACGGCGCATCACCAAAACCCAAACCCGCCAGATCACTCTTGATGCAATCCTCCATACTTCGTTGATATTTCTGACCATTCGGGTATCGTTCCGACCGGATTTGAACTCGTAAAACAAAAATCTAATCTAATCTAAAAATCAAAATATTAAACGAAAATCACGTTTTGACATCTCGGCAATATGCTGACATTTCCAATTAGGAAAATATTGTAGAGGTAAACAAACATTATTTTTTTGAAATAGGGTTAATCAGTATTTACAATTATAATAATCAAAAGTCCAACAATCATGGGGCCAATATGTGTTCAAGTGGTCAGCATAACAAACTACTAAGCACATGATCGCGGGTTCGCTGCCCGGCAGGTGGCGCTAGGATTTTTTAAAGTGAGTGAAAAATCCTTGGTTATGCCGTATTTCGGAGGGAAGTTTGAATGGGGGTCCAGAGCCTGTAAGATGTCAGTTACTCGTTAAAAATCCCATTCCTAAATATACCTGGATAGGCAAAATTTAGAGCTCCCACTGTAGCATCTTCCGATTAGCCATAGCAACTAACCGAAGTTAAATGAACTAACAAATTTTCCAACCAACATAAACAGATTACTATTTGGAGATGATAACACATAGAAGCTGAGATATCCTTTTATACTTTTGGCCGGCGGTATTAGGCTCGATTTTAAAGGCCCAATATCGATTTTATTCTGGAATCGAGTTATATAGCCCTACCCTCTTCACCCCCTGGCCGCCCTCAGATGCCCATAATACCCCAGGAGTGGCATCAACTCCCATAAAAAGGCCCATAAGTGCAACGAGTTGATTGATATCTACGGGAATCGAATATCACCGCAGAAGACCACACTACATCACTATACGAAATAATATTTTAACTGAAATGGATCATTAAACTTCAACGGAGACAAAGAAGATAACTCCGGGCTCGCTACATTAACTCTTCTGGCTCCGAGTCAAAAAAACAACTCCTCTTCTCAACTCATTTCTTATTCTCCCGTTTTTTTTATTTTATTTTTTTTTCTTCAATGCCTCTTTTGTCTTCATCAGTCAAACGGTAATTTTAATTATCTCTTTGTATAATAAGAGGCAATGCCTCATGATATTGCTCATAAAAATAATTAATTTTCAACTGTCGAGTTGAAAATTTCTAGAACTAATTTTATAATTTATATCACCGTGAAGAAATCGGCAGATTTATTTTATATATAGAGCACTGAGTTGCCATGCCGAAGGTCCTGGGTTCAAATCCCGCTGCAGGCAAGCCTTTATTCTATCTATTAGCAGTCGGAAATGGGATCTATAACTCTCCTGGGACTCACCCAGCCTCTAAAAGTGGGTAAAATCTGGCGGTTGGGCGTGGTCTAGGACTAATCACCTCCCTGCTAAACCGTTGTCCAAGTACAGTACTGCCTCTACCATGTTCTGGCCCTTCACGAGCTGTAATGGTACAGGATTTTTTTTTTTTAATAGGGGAACAGATTAGCTCAGTCGTAGATCACTGAGTTGTAATTCCGAATGAAGCACAAATCACACTGCTGACAAATCTTTTATTTAATCTGTTAGCAGCTTACGAGATCCAGGCTCCTCCTGGGCCTAATCCAATCTCTGTAAAGTGGGTACCTACAACAAGGAGAAAAATCTTGGTGGTTGGGTGTGGTCTAGGACTAATCACCTCCCTACTCAACCGTTGTCCAAGAAAGAGTACAGTCTCTAATATTACTGAACTGAAGACCATTTATTGGTTGTAGTGGTACAGGTTTTGTTTTTATAACAATAGAAAATCGCTGAGCAAAAACCTTTCTTTTTTTTTCTTTTGTAATAAATAATTATAAAAGTTACTATATCGGATATTTATACTACATGGGAGTGGCTCAGTGGTAGAGGATTGAGTTGCCATGTCGGAAATTCTGGTCTGAATCCTGCTGCTGGCAAGATTTTTATTTAGTCTATTAGTAGCCGGAGATGGATCCCATGGGATCTAGGACCCTCCTGGGGTTTGCCGAGCCTGAATAAAATGTTATAAAAATAGAGGGGGGATCTGGCGGTGGGGCGTGAACTAGGACAAATAACCTCCCTGCACAACCGTTGTCCAAGAAACAGTACAGTCTCTACCATGTACTGAACTGAAGACCATTTATGGGTCGTAGTGGTACAGGTTTTTTTAAACCATTCTTTTTTTTTCTTTTGTAATAACTAATTACAAAAGCTACTTTATCGAGTTTTACAAAGTTTTATATAAATCATGTGGAGCGTTCCCGAAACGAAAGCATAAGTTGAACTAAATTCAATTGGAATGCCAATCTTGTTTTAATTCTTTGAATAATAATAAATTTTAGCTTTCACCCTCTCTGGAATAAAAAAAAAAAAAATGCAAATTATCCTTCCCTGCTTTGTTTTTTTAGTTAGTCGTTAGCAAATGGATCTAGAAGCAAGGAGGAAGAAGGTATGAGAGTTAGTATAATTATCTCTTAGGCTATGAAGGGTCTTGGTTTAAGTACATGGTAGGTACTGGACTCTGGGTCTGACCTAATCATTCAGGTCATTTGGATTAGATCACACTAAATCCCTCCAATTAAGACTGAGTGAGCCCAAGATGGATCTGCAAATCCCATAAGACTCATCTCTATGGCTCTAAACAGATTTAATCATTTTTTTGTCTGTCGGATTTGAGGCAACCTGCAGCAAATCATAGCACTATAAACGGAGGTACCCCACTTCTATAGAAGTGATGAAATCATATTTTTTAGTAGCTTACGAAAAAAAAAAAATTGGAGCGTTTCAGAAATATTTTTGAATAGTTCGACAAACTCCAGTTTAGTAATGATAGTTTTAAATCACTCCAACAGAAACCCGACAACTATATTTCTTAGCGGGGGTTTAAGAAGCCCTTACTTGCTCTTCAAGGACTTCTTGTAAGAATACCCTGGAGTCTGTGGCTTCTTCAGCGGATAGAAGCACCGATTTCTGGAAGGAAACCTAACCGTAGGTTATTTCCAGTAGTGTTTGGATCAAGAAAGAAGAAGAAATCACGGAACAAGAAATAAATATATGAAGCACATCTAACGTTTTACATATTATCTAATATAGCTAAAAATGTGTAATTCGAAATAAAATGTAATACAAATAATATACATTAAAAATTTAAGATTAACTTAAATTGGACGCAGTTTAGCTGAAAGGACTCAACCCACACTATGGTCAAAAATGAGTTATATATGCCAAAGAGGTCCTAAAGGTTGGTTCTTTCACTCAGCAAAAAAGATCCGTGATACTACTAACATAAGGATCATTAAATGATCACTAAATTAAATGATTAAATGACACACCTAAAGTAAAAACCTCGATAAGTCAAAAATGACGTATTGTGGGTTGAGTCCTTACTGCTAAACTACGTCCAATTATTCATGATAAATTGGTTGCCAAATAAGTGATTATGAATTAAAATAAAATATTCGTGTTCAGATTTTTCCCCCAATTATGGGTAACCGTTTTATAGAGGCTGGGTGAGCTGCAGGAGGGTCTGACCATCCGTGGCTGTGAATAGATTAAATAAATTATCTGGCATAGCCGGATTTGAACCCTAACTCTACCAGAAAAAATTACTTATTTATTCTCTTATTTTCTTATTTAACCTTTTATTTTAAATCTTACTAATCATCTCCCTGCTCAACCGTTGTCCAATAAATAGTACTATCTCTACCATGTACTGAACCCGATAGATAATAAATAATTTATCTCCCAAAGCAGGTCTCGAACCAAGGGCCTACAGTTCACTAACTCAACGCTTAAAAATGGAATCCAGACGATTTTTTTCGAACACGAGTCCCAGCAGCGATTTTTTTTTTATATTGTTCATTTTTAATATAAAAAAAAAAAATGTTTACTATGGAAATCACCCAATTCGTAAGTGAATTCACATAAATAAGATCATTGCATACCTGGTATGCAGCTCGCTCCTGCGAAAATTTTTATTGCGAGGAGCGGATTAAAAACCGGGTGTGCAATGTAAGATAAAATGAAAATACATCATTAAAAAATGTATAAACATTTATTTCAAAAATAGTTATTAGTTAAGATAAAATCGTTATTTTGATTTCAATAATAAAGAACATAATATAACGCAAAGAAAATTTACATGCCAAATTTTGTTTTCCTGTACTTTAAAGATTTTATGAGTTCAAGAAAAATCTTATTTCGACGACTAGTTTACTCAGAATAACTGATAATTGCACATAACTGTTATTGCACACACGGTATGCAGGCCGTCTTGTAGCCTCCGAAATCAGCAAGCACCGTGTGCAATCAGTCTCGAATGGGTTAAACGCATACGTATACTATCCCACGGTAGATAAAGACAGATAAAAATTATCGGAGCAAAACAAAACATTGGAGGGTGATATTGTTTCTACGGACGAAGGGTTGATCAGCCTGGCTGTGTACCATGTACCATCGCCTTCAGACAATGGTTAGTTAGTGGCAAAGTCATCTCACACGTGGCATTGTTAAATGAATAGACAACAGACACGTGGCTTATTACACGCGTTGATGTAGTAACTAGCATCGTATATTAAAGAGGCGAGTTGCTAATCTCTAATATACATATAAATACAATAGAGTGTCGATAATCGGAACGTTTATCTATCCGAAAGCTTAAAAGGAGCGATCGACATTGCCATACCTAGACTTAGTTATAAAGAGTATTTCCCTAAAATAAGATATTCTAGAACAATTACGAAATACTTACAACTGTACTTAAAAATATTACGAGACTTAGTTACCATGAAGAGGAAGACAAGATTAAAGAAAAAAATATTACAGTCCAACCTGATGAAATGTTGCACGTATATAATTTTTTATGTTTATCTTTTAAAATGAAACATGTTTATTTTTTAAAATGAAACATGTTCAATTCACAAGAAAATAAACGTTTTTTCATTGACAAGTATTTTCCTTTATTTATATTTATATAAAAACGATATTCAAATAAATTGTAAGCCTAATAAAATGAAATAGTTATATCCAATATATTAGCATTAAGAAAATACTACATATTTGAGATCCTGGTTCAAATCCCGCTGCAGGCAAGACTTTTATTTAGCCTGTTTGCAGCTGGAGGTGGATCAAATAGGATCTAGGACCCTTCTGGCGCTAACCCAGACTGTATAAAATATTTAAAAAATAGGGTACCCAAAACAAAGAGGGGAAATCTGTAGTCTGCGTGAACTAGGACGTCACCTCCTTGCAGAACCGTCCATGAAACAGTAGAGTCTCTACCATGTATTGAACCCTGAGACCCGTTCACGAGTTGTACTGGTACATGACTTCCATTGTACGTAAGATAACTTTAATACAATATATTGTCCCTTAGTGAACGTTAAATCTGTTTACAGTACAAAGACCCCATATCTCACCATCTCCCACGGTAGACACAAACAGATAGAAATTAAAAAGGACATAAAAATCCAAGAGGGTCATATTGTTTGGACCACGAGGGTCACGAAGGGTAATAGGTTAGGGTCCTCAAGGACCCTTCTGGTATGGCCCTACCTTACCATCACCTGAAGACAATGGTTACTTAGTAGCAGGGTTCATTATACACCTGTAATATAATTTTTTATATCCTTTGATTACTTTTTTATTACTAATTAAATACTAGACAAGAGGCACGTGTCAGTGATTTGTATAATGAACATGTTACCTTAATGCTTCCATTATCTGATGTCATGAATTAGACACGCTATAAGCCTGAGCAGGTATTAAAATCAAAACCAGTATGTACTAATCTGCTAGTCCTTAAACAACTTTATTCATTTCAAAATAATCTCTTGTATTTAAAACAAATGTAAGTGAGTAAATACAAAAGATATATTTCTTTTAGACACGAAACGTATCATATGCGTTGAACGTATCATTCAGATCTCCATGGCGCGTCTAAGAGTATGTTAAATTAGTTTCATGTAAATCATTTTGTTAATCATAAAAATCTTTGCAAAGAAAAATTTTGAAAAAATCAATAATTATAAACAATGTTTTGATTTAATTATGATGCGAATTTTTGTAGATTGTGATTAAAGCATATTTTCTTGTTTTGATTATCAATAATGCGACCTTATGAGGAATTTTTTTCATTTATTTTTTCAACAACAGAGATATTTAATGAGAAAATAGTTAATCCTGATTAGTTATTTTAAAATTTACAAACCAATAGTAGCAAAAATATATAATATTAAAGTTTTCTACAATGGATTTCGTCCCTTTTTTTTGAAATCGGTTTAATTATTTTATAACTTACCTACTAATCCATAAAAACAATCTAGATACTTTTGAAAGATAATTTAACTATATACTTAAGCTCATTGTAAAAAGTAATCATTATAATGTAAGATAAAATTAGAAAAGATTAATCAAAAATCTTGACATTAAAGTTACATCCAAAGCAAGTGGACATACCAAATATTAATTTTATACATTTAAGGATAGAAATAGTTGGGGGTGCAATCAATTAAAACACCATAATAAGTGTTTATAATAATTTATAAATTATCTAAGAATAAATGTACAGAAAGTTGATAATGCCTTAGATAATTTTTATTCATATTATTCCTTCACTATTTTTTTCAACTTTTCTGTTACTCTACATTATTATATTATTATTTTCTTGGTACTGTAATGTAATTATATAGTTATTTTGTTTTGTCTGTTTTCTCTCACAGCCCTGAAGATGAACTACAATGTAGGTCGAAACGTCGGCACACAATAAATAAGTATGCACTTATTATGGTGTTTTTATTGACTGCACCCCCAACTATCTCTATCCTTACATTAGAAGTTCCAGTCAACTAATTTCTTCTCTAAATTTATACATATTTGACATCTGTAAATTAAAATAAATAAGTAAACAATTATAGAACCTCTTAGAACTTAACCACTCTCTATAAAGAGAGTACCTCAAATCGGGGGAAAATCTGACGGTTGAGCCTGATCTCGAACAAATCACCCCCCTGCACAACCGTTGTTCTAGAATCACTAAAGTCTCTACGACGTACTGAACTTAAGACTCTTCATGTGTTATACTGGTATAGGTTTATGCAATTATAATATTACTGATTCTTAAAATTCAAACTCTGCAGCACTAAGCTAAGTCGTTACCTGATTGAGGATCTCACGGTAGGCACAAACAGATTACCTTTACCTGTGTGAAATAAAAATTACGGAGGGTCTTATTGTTGTACCTTCAAGGGTTACCGGACCCTTCCGTACTGACCGTACCCTCCGACTGTCCCGGAACAATGGGCACTCATCATTCAGTCGGCTACTGATACAGTAATTGGCTTCTGCTGAGAATAGGAACAGCACCTGACCAGGTAAAAGGAAGTAAGTAAAAGTCTACATAACAGCTGTGCCATTAAAATATTTAACCTCAACTTTATAATAATAATGAAATACGGTCATTAAACCAACAATGTTATATAGCAGCGAAACTTAGAAACAACAGAAAAACAGATAAGAAAAACCTAAAGAAAGAGGAAAGGAAAATAATTAGGAAGATTATGGGACCAGGATGGACTGAAGAAGGGTACAGGTTACAAAAATATCTAAAATTGAAGAATATTCTATTATATACATAGACATGAGGAAGAGACGTCTTAGGCTCTATGTCCACATAAAGAGGCTTCCCGATCACAGAGTTACAAAAAGAAAAGTAAAATACGTAGCATCCCTTATTAATGGCGGCGAATGGATCCGAAATGTTAAGAAAGACATGGAATTAGCAAAAATTACTAATGAAGACATGAAAACAAAAAACAATTTTAAACTTAAAGTTGAAAAATGGGAGGTTAAGCCAGAGCCAAAAGTGCCGAGAACTGGAACAAAGTGGAGCGAAGAAAGAAAAGCTGAATTTAATGGCCCTTCTCCCTGAATATATTAAATATGCTCAAAAAGGTTCGTGGACCGAAAAGTAGGAGAAGAAATAAAGCCAGTTACAAAAATAGGGACCCAAAATAAAATATATTCTCAAAATTATACATATATATACATCAACATGCAATACTTATTCATAAATCAAATACTTATACAATGTCTGATACAAGCCTGGAGAGAGGTAGGGGGTGCTGTCATGGCCGAGAGCTAAGATGAGATTGTCCGAATTAAAAGGAAGCCGTCGCCAGCTAATTCATCCCCCCTACCATTCCTCTGACTTCGTCCACCAATCAAATTTAAATTATTACACAACATCGCAAATCCAACAGTAAAAACATCCTAGGTCAATGGTTCAATACCAAAGCTTAATTCTATCCGTAAAATTCTAAATATAACTTATGAAAACATTTGTATCTATCTATAATATAATATAATATATATATAAGTATCTAAGGTCTAAATAGTACATTTAAGTGATCACCACACTCGCAAAGTATGAAAACATGGAGGACAAATAGGAAGAACCAGAAGCTCCAAACGTGAACCATTTTTACTTAGCCTCTTCCAATTTTAGGAGCTTTACGACCTTTTTATTATTTATTTATTGATATTTATAACTGTATTACAAAAATACAACAAGTAAATAGGCTAAGTGATGCATAATGACATGAGATAATGACAAGTAGAGAAAATACCCACTGGTACTACTCAAATCAATATTCAACTAAGAAGATCACGTGACCATCTTCTTTTCAGACGCCTCGGAAGACTATCAAGAAATGAAGAGGAAGCTAGGTTTCAAACTAGAAGGTTTGAGTGGGAATGAAGTTTGTCATGAAAGGATAGATACCGGGTTCGAGCCAAATAAGCAACAAAAGGGACATTAAGGTCGTTATGGATGACTTTATTCTTAATGAA
The DNA here is from genome assembly GCA_037127475.1 of Arma custos. Taxonomy (NCBI): domain Eukaryota; kingdom Metazoa; phylum Arthropoda; class Insecta; order Hemiptera; family Pentatomidae; genus Arma; species Arma custos. The sequence continues at coordinate 11,552,467 of CM073765.1, forward strand.
ATAAAGAGCATTGAGGATTTTACGAAGGATTTTGGATTGTAAGGATTGGATACGAGAGGAATTCGATGGCTTAGTGGAGCACTAAAGCTCTACTCCGCAAGTCCAAATAGGTCGGATGATGGTCATGTAGATGAGTCTTTTGTAGTTAATTGGGAGCTTATAGCCAGAGGGATATTATTAAAGGATAATGAAGGACAGGAAGTCATTGGTTTACGACGTAAGGTAAAAGTGATTTGATGAGATTTTTGAGAATTTATTTGAATTCCCCAGTTTTGACACCATTCTTAAAGATCAGTGATATGGGATTGGAGGCTTTGGGATACAATAACTGGATTGGTGTTGACAGATAATACAAATATGCTGATGATTCGTGGTAAGGATAGTATTAGGATGAGTTGGGATGTTAGCTGTATAAACTGTATAAAGGACTGGGCCAAGGATATTGCCTTGAGGAACACCAGAAGATTGGGAGCTTTACGACTAATAAATAAATAAATAATTAAATCATAAAAACCATCTCCATCTTTTAGGAAAATATCATCTTGGAATTCAAAAATTTCATAATACATTACGATACAAGATTAAAATGGAAGCCCTAATTCACTAATAAGGACCTAATGAAAGGTTGGAGATAATTAGGAAAATATTATAGATATTACAAATATATAATAAAATAATATATTACAGATATTTTAATATTAAGATATTAAGGAAAAGTTTACGCCCTAAATTCTCTAATCACAAACTAGTCTATCCACGAAAGAATCACCAACACAATGAGGGAAAGACGAACTTACTTAAACTTAAACTACAAATTTTCAATCAAAAATACTTAAACTATCACCGAAGCACCATACCGAAAGCATCAAGAACTTAGCATACGATCTTAAAAATACCAAAAGTTGATGAACAAACTACAAACGATTTCAAGAAAAACTACACGGACAACCAAACCTATAAACAGAACAAATGGCCAGGACTCACATGCCTAAGAACACTAGGAGGAGACTAAAAAGAACATGGATGAGAGATCTATAATCTAAGGAATCTGAAACCAAGCCACAGGAGATGTACCGCTGGGCACTGTTCTTCTTCATGCCTTCCATGTCATTCTTTATTTTACTATCAGCCAATCTGCAGAGTGTCAATTATTTGTATTGCATTTGACAGGCGTGGATGCAATATTAATATTAAAAAAATAAAGTATAAATCTTTGATTTTGCTTAGTTCAAATTTTTTTTATATAATAGTATTTATTGTAATTATAATTTTAAATGTTATTAAATATCTGTAAATTTCAATTGCATATATATATATGCAATCATAGTGTAGTACTAAACAAACTGGCAGAGATGGGTTGTATAGCATGGGCGAACTGTGAAAAGGACGGGACAGAGTTAAAAGAGCGCCTAATTAACCGTCAGTTAAGTGAAGGGAGTTAATTGGCACGTGGCACCCGGCCGCTAACTAACCCTTGTTTACGGTCAGCGCTTGATTAACGTTCCAGTCTCTAGGCTTTTTAGAATAACTCATCGGATTCCCTAACAGGAAACATTTAGGGGGGTGTTGAGTTAACTGTTATTGGAGAGTAAAGCAAAAGGAGTCCCACAGGGGCGGTGTTATGGGTGGCCGGAGTTATAGGGGCAGCGTGTTTGGGCGCCATAATTTAAATATTACATTTTTATAATATATGCATTCCTTACTTTTTAGGCTACGAAAAAATATTTAATATATAGAATTTAAGATATTATGATCATGATTATTATAGAGTGCCCATAAAGTGACAAATAAATGTTTACTTATAACAGACGTATCAACCTACTTTGTGAATTAAGCTTCAAATATGAAGTAACTTATAGCCCATTAAAGCTAATAGTAAGGGAAATTAGGATTGTGAGTATTTTATCTCCAGCTGGTACAAAAACATGTGTTTTTGGCTCAATTAATTAGGACTAAAGTATGTCTTTTCTCCCTGTGCATTAAAAATTGAGTAAAAAAGTTAACTTTATTCCCTAGGGAATAAAGTGAAAATATGACAACCTAATTCGTCTAAATAATGTAGGATTTGTACTGAAAAAGTTGAGGATTAAGTTCGTACACCTGTCTCACTGGCCATTAAAATCAGCTGTTACCAAAACTGATAAACAGAAGTTCATTTGTATTGAGGTTGTGTAAGGTATGGATCCACCACATGTTGTACAAGAAGCAAATAATGTTATTTCAAATTTATTGCCAGCTAAATCAAGTCAGATTTATAATAAAACGTACGATGACTTGAAAAAATGGTGTAATAAAGAAAATGTGAAAAGCATAAGTGAAAATATGAGAATTCACAATGTAAATATCCAATTGCTGAAAATTTAACAATTCAAAATTGTAATAATTGCACATTTAATTTCAGTTTTTGAATTTATTGTAAAACATAACATAATATAAAATATTATAGCGTATAGTTTGCCTTTTTACGTCCCACCTGGATATAAAGTCTTGTATTCCCCTCGGGACTAAATTGATCATTATTCCAGCAATACTTTACTGTCTCGGCTTGTTCTCCTGAGTAAAGATAATTATAATTTATATTATAATTTAAATATAATTGATAAACAAGAAGTGTTACTTTATTAGCAAAAAACTGCATTTTACTCCTACTTAAGTATAATGACCATAATAATAAATCATCTACTCTGATTTTCAGTTCCTCTTACGCAGAATAGGAAATATTGTAAATTTGAATTCAGTAATCATACATCAAGATTTGTTTTTTTTATAATCACATTATTTTTCGTTTGTTGTATTTTTGTGTAATGTAATAATTAATGAGTAGTAATTAGAAATATTTGAAGTAGTAACGGAAGATTCTAATTTTAATTTGATTTAGGGTAATTTTTTTAACTACAGACTTATAGTTTAATAGATATACAAGGAAACTATGAGTTTAGCCCATTCGATTTTTTTTATAACAACAGTATTATTACTATCTATAAAATTAATTAGCCCCATTTATCAATAAAACATTCTATTCAATGAAAATAATATATCGAACTTAGGTTTAGTTGATAAATCAACCGTTGTTCTAAAAATTGTACAGTCTCTACAACTTACTAAACCCAAGACCCTTCATGAGTTCCAATGATGAAGTTTTTTTTATGTATATATAATGAAGTAATAATTTGACGTAGAGCAGTATGTAACTATGGTATGAGACATGTATTAATATTTTTTTAAACGAGTAAACCAAAAAAAATAGACTAGACGGCTAAGATAAATGAGGAAATAGTATCCGTTCCAACAGGATCAGATAAATGGTTACGCAGCTCGGACATTAACAGTAATCACCAACATTCCCAGTCCACAGGTGGCTCTGCACCGACTAATTGACACAGTCTACCTCACCTTTATTATCGTTTTAATTTTGTATCTCTTTTAGCCAGCCATTGATGTATCGCAAGCCTAAATATTTCGTCTGATTTAATCATATATTAATTAATTTATTACCCGAATGGAACATATATGACAAACAATAAATGCAGCAGTCAACTGGAGGTACATAAATATTGCATTTTGTTTTCGTTAGCATACGTACCAATTATTTTTTTTTTTATATGCTTTTAATTTAATAATAATTGAAGCCGTGCGTTTTTATTTTAATTTAGAATTGATTACTTTAATGTCTTTTTATTTCCCCAGCATGGTGAAGGATGTTTAGAAATAGAGCTAAAAAATATTTATGAACCTATCAATTAATTTTTTATTAAAGCATTTTAACTTATCACGGAATATAAACAAATATTTGTCTTGAATAATATTTGTTGGCCCTTTATATACATATATATATATATATATATATATATATATATATATATATATATATATATATATATATATATGCCAGTAGAAAATGGTCCGGGTTGAGGTCATACAAATAATTCTTTATAATATATTTTTATTAATTATTATTTTGATAGTGATTATTTTTAAATATTTTTGTTTTAAAGAGAAAATATTTGCCATTGCCGGGATTCGAACCCGGGTCGTCTGCATCTCTAGTGCAGTGCTCTAACCACTGAGCTACCAAGGGTCGTATCCATCTCTAGTGCAGTGCTCTAACCACTGAGCTACCAGGGGTCGTATCCATCTCTAGTGCAGTGCTCTAACCACTGAGCTACCAGGGGTCGTATCCATCTCTAGTGCAGTGCTCTAACCACTGAGCTACTAGGGGTCGTATCCATCTCTAGTGCAGTGCTCTAACCACTGAGCTACCAGGGGTCGTATCCATCTCTAGTGCAGTGCTCTAACCACTGAACTACCAGGGTCGTATCCATCTCTAGTGCAGTGCTCTAACCACTGAGCTACCAGGGGCCGTATCCATCTCTAGTGCAGTGCTCTAACCACTGAGCTACCAGGGGTCGTATCCATCTCTAGTGCAGTGCTCTAACCACTGAGCTACCAGGGGTCGTATCCATCTCTAGTGCAGTGCTCTAACCACTGAGCTACCAGGGGTCGTATCCATCTCTAGTGCAGTGCTCTAACCACTGAGCTACCAGGGGTCGTATCCATCTCTAGTGCAGTGCTCTAACCACTGAGCTACCAGGGGTCGTATCCATCTCTAGTGCAGTGCTCTAACCACTGAGCTACCAGGGGTCGTATCCATCTCTAGTGCAGTGCTCTAACCACTGAGCTACCAGGGGCCGTATCCATCTCTAGTGCAGTGCTCTAAACCACTGAGCTACCAGGGGTCGTATCCAACTCAGACAAATCCTTTCTCTTCACCGATCCTATATCCCCGTGTTCTCGCAATTTTCTCGCATTACTTTATTTAGGTTCTCGTTAATTTACGTCAATTTTATATTATAATTTATTTTATATTTATTATTCTTATGATGGTGATAATTTTAAAATATTTTTATTTTGAAGAGAAACAAGGGATTTTTCTGGGCGGGTAACGAGCCAGGTTAGCTCAGTTGGCGACCCGTGTTCGAATCCCGGCCTGGAAAAATCTTTTCTCTTCAAAATACAATACAGTACTTAGTTGTCTACTTTTTTATTTTTGATACATTTTTATTATGTAATCAGGAGCTGTAGTATGGGAAATAGAATATAATTTTGGGAAATTTTAGTTGAAACTTTTATTTCTTGATGAAATGATTAGCGAAATCTGCTCAATACCCATGATTACATTATAATGTCCATACTAAAGCTCAAGATAATTTTTATTTTTAACTCAACTCGAAGGGACAACCTGCGCAATAGAACCGAATTTTTTAATCACAGTTATGATAACGATCTATGAAACGATGCATAGACCGCTGCTTCACCCCTGTGAGAAATAATACGAAGATGGTGGCGAGGTAAAGATATTTGTTGTACAACAGTCGGTTTATCTCAGATCTCCCACGGTGGAGAGGCTAAGAGATAAAAATTACGAAACGAAATAAAAATTGAATGGGGCGAGGGTTCATATTGTCGGGGTCAAAAGTCGGAGGGTTCTTCCTCATGGACCCTTTAGTAATGAATGAGGGGGTCCTTAGTACTTCTAGCAGTCAGCAAAACCAGGTGATTGCTCATTAGTAACCAAGGGAGTTATAATCGTTCTTAATATAATCACACTAAGACAATAGGCACGCGCCTAACCTGTCATCAAGTCAAATAAAAAAAACTTTTAATAACTTTTTTTTCTCGTGTTCTCACAATTTTTTATAATTTATTTTTATTAATCGTTATTTTGATAGTAATAATTTTTAAATATTTTTGTTTTGAAGAGAATTATAGGAAAAATATTTTCTCTTCAAAACAAAAATATTTAAAAATAATTTCCATTAAAATAACAATTAATAAAAATAAATTATAAAAAATTGCGAGAACACGGGGATATAGGATCGGTGAAGAGAACGGATTTGTCTGGCTTGGATACGACCCCTGGTAGCTCAGTGGTTTAGAGCACTGCACCGGAGATGCAGACGACCCGGGTTCGAATCCCAGCCAAGAAAAATATTTTCTCTTCAAATCAAAAATATTTAAAAATAATTACCTTCAAAATAACAATTAATAAAAAACAAAACAAAAATATTTAATGTAATATAAGGCCCATTCATCAAAAACAAGGATATGTGGAAGAACTAGAAAAAAAAACGTCTAAAAAAAGGGGATTCTTCTTTAGCAGTCAGTAAAACCAGGTGATTGCTGATTATAATTATTCTTAACGTTACATCAAGCATTGTAATGAAGGTCCTTCCCAATGTATTATATTTATGGTTTTTCTTTAATTATTTATTTTATGGTTAGTTTTTGATGAATCCTTGAACCAGATTTGGCTTTCAGTTAATACAATATAAATACATAGAAATAAAAAAAATTAAACGTAAAATTAAACAAAAGAAATAAAGATAGTCTATATCACTTAATTTAAAAGTAAATATCCTAAAACTAACAAATAACAAATGAAATTTTTAAAAAATCCTATATAAAGAAAAATTAACAATTATAAAATTAACATAAAATATAATCTTGTATTATCTAATAATAAATAATTATAAGTATAAACAAAAATAATTATCTTAAAGTAAATAAATATAAATATATACTATAAAGACAAAGTCATTTAAGGTCACCTGTAGTCTAGTGGTTAGCGTAACAAACTACTAAGCCCAAGATCGCGGGTTCGTAGCCCGGCAGGTGGCCCTAGGATTTTTTTAAGGGAGTAAAAAATCCTTAGTTACGCCGTCCTTCGGAAGGGACGTTAAACGGGGATCCCGAGCCTGTACGATGTCAGGTACTCGTTAAAAATCCCTATCCTTATTAAACCTGGATAGGCAAAATTTAGAGCTCCCACTGTAGCATCGTCCGATTAGCCATAGCAGCATAAAGTGACGTTAAATGAACAAACAAACAAAGTCATTTAAAATAATGAAGTATGATAATAATGACAACATAGATTTTATCAGTGAAGTATTTCATAACTGAAAAGGCAATAAGAAGTTCTTAGTAATTTATTTTATTAATAAAAAAAATTATTCGAATTAAATAATTAATCGATTTAACTACTCTACAATATTTAACAATTATAATTATATTAAAATATGCCTAAGAAGGGTTTTAATAATTTTTTAGGATTTGACGTTAATATATATTTTTGTCCATTATTTATTTGAAATGTTTTACAATAGTCAGACCTGCTATGAAGAACAAAGCTTAGAGTACACAAGGCTAACCCCAAAGACATAATAGACAAAATAAAAACCGGTCTAAGTGACCAACCGTCCCAAACGTTGAACGTTCTGACCAGCTGGGGTAGTCAGTCTAGCTTGCTTAGGTCCGTATCCAATAGTTATATGTATGAATTACCATACTGGAACAATTACGATACGTTATAGAAACGAAATGGTTAGTTAAAACTGTTATATCTCTACCAATAATCCACTAAGAATAAAAAAAATGGATCGCCAAGAATAGTTATTTTAAAGTGCCAATTACAGTGAAATTGGAAAAACCCCAATGCAAAGCCTTCTGTTTCAAAATTCTCCAGTAAAACACACACTTACCGGTCGACGTTTCGCCTATTATAACTCATAAGTTGTATGTTAAACGTCTTGGTGGTGGGTTGCTGTCTCAGGTTTGGAGCCTGTTTGGGCTGTTGATTGTGGGATGTAGTGCACCTTCTTCTTCGAGGTGTGATTTATATAACCTTTTTTTTTTTGTTTCTTGATAATGCCTGAATAGGCGAAACGTCGACTGGTTTTACTGTGTTTTACTGGAGAGTTTTGAAAAACAAGGCTTTGCATTGGGGTCTTTCCAATTGCACTGTAATAAATATTAGTGTTTCTTTTTGAGATTTTGGCTCTATTTTATTAAAGTGCCAATATTTTAGAATAAAATTAAGGAATTTATTTTATTTTTTTTAAGGTATATATAAGGTCACATCATAGGTAGCAATGAGTGGTTGGGAAAATTGCGAAGCCCATCCACATATTATTCGAAAATATGCAATGTTTTACAAAAGCACTGTATAAATTTCGAATAATATTTAGAAAGTTAAACGCAAGTTATGCAAGCATTCCCTGATACCCGTCATTATGACGGATGTTCCCTTTGGACCACAACAAACAATAATTACACTCTTTTTCCACACTAAAACTCATGATTATTTTTATTTCTGATAGTAATAAAAAGGAAACGAATGAAAAGTTTAAAGTTGTCGTGACATAACTCAAAACGACAACCTGCGGAACTGATGCCAAATCCTTAGCCCGACTGTACATAAAAAAGTTCCGACAAACGATTATGAAACAAAGCCTTAAGACTAAGTAGAGACCAACCTGCATCTAAAGCTTTGTCTAATTCAATTAGCGCTGGGGCAGAGCCGGCACGCGATTAGCACGCGACCAACGCACTCTTTAGTCTTATTGTCTCACTCCCGAGGTTAGAACAATGGATTCATTGAGCCTTCTCCTTGTTTTGTCTTCTGATGGAATGACTCGGTCGAGTACCTGGCTAGGGTCTGCTGGGTGGAGGGTATGGTCGAGTCGTTTTGTTCTTCAAGGATAATTACTTAGGTGTCTGTAGCAGCAGGATGGCTGAATGTGTACAGCGCTGAGTTGGTGTACTAAAGATCCGGATGTGGCAGGTAATTTCTATTTTATCAGTTAAGTATCACTATATATCTATCTAACGTCTTCAGGTATTCGAAAATAAGGTGTAATATTCGATCAAAAAAAGGATGAGAATATAGGAGATTAGATAAAGCAGAATTGCGAAGCATGCATCCGGTAAATATTATTCAAATGATAGCATCACGAAGATTAAGATAAATGTGTAAAGTTGCTGGGCTTAGTAAGGAACGAATTCCTAACATGTTAATACGCGCTATGCCGACTGGGAAGGGTCTGAGGGTTAGACCGAGACGTAGGTGGGAGGATTGTGTTAAGAGTGATCTGGCGGGTTTGTGTTTAGGTATTGATACGTGGACGGAAGTTTGTAAGCGGTGATTGGTGATATCGGCATCGAGCCTTAGTGTTCGCTTAGCCTTATTATTATAAGTTGCGATATAACATATTAGATATAATGTTCATTTAAGTCTTAGCAGTGTAACAGGAAGAAAATGGTCTGGGTGGAGGTCAGAAAAAATTCTCTTTATTAAGGAGAACTTTTAATTTTAAAGCCAACGTTTTGACCCACATTAGCAGGTCTTCTTCAGGGCCAAATATACAAGATGCATACAAATAAAAAAAATAAAGAATAAAAATATATATAGGCATCTAGGGATATTGGTGATAAAAATAATAATAATAAAAATAGGGAACCGTTTAGTTTATTATAAAACAAAGGGTATAGTTATAGAGAACTAGTTTATGCCCGCGGCTTCGCTCGCGTGGAATTTGGTCTGCCACGTAAAGTTTCGTGACAGATCATTTTAAATAAATAATTTAATTATTTTTTTTTAAATATAAGTTACTCCTACATCCAAAATTTCAGATGTCTTAACTTCAAAACTGATTTCCTGATTTGCCTTTAATTATGTACTATAACAGGGAGGGGACGTGCCCCCATATAAATCTGTCCTAGCTGTAGCCTATGATGTATAACCTATTTTACTCAATAAGTTTCATCCAAATCCGTTCAGTAGTTTTTGCGTGAATGAGTAACAAACATAAATACAAACATTCGCATTTATAATATTAGTAGGATATCAAAACAATAGTTTCACTCATGTTCATACTGTTATTTTAACAAATATGATGATGTGATTTGCCTTTAATTATGTACTATAATGGATTCTCCACAGTATCTAAAAAACTGTAGGGGAGGGGGGGCACGTGCCCCGTGCACCCCCCTAAATCCGCGCTTGCTATAGTCTATGCGTTATTCTGATGTATAACCTATATTACTGTAAAGTTTCATCCAAATCCGTCCAGTAGTTTTTGCGTGAAAGAGAGACAAACATACAAACTTTCACATTTATACAATACAATAATACAAATTAATAAAATTAATGATATTTATGATAAGAGTAATAAAATAATTATAATAATAATAGAGAAATACAAAGTAATATATAAGGTCACCTGTGGTCTAGTGGTTAGCGTAACAAACTACTAAGCCCAAGATCGTGGGTTCGTAGCCCGCCAGGTGGCCCTAGGATTTTTTTAAGGGAGTAAAAAATCCTTAGTTACGCCGTCCTTCGGAAGGGACGTTAAACGGGGGTCCCGAGCCTGTACGATGTCAGGTACTCGTTAAAAATCCCTATCCTAATTAAACCTGGATAGGCAAAATTTAGAGCTCCCAATGTAGCATCGTCCGATTAGCCATAGCAGCATAAAGTGACGTTAAATGAACAAACCAAACCAAAGTAATATATTAATAATTAATTGGCATGGAAGAAAAATTAAAATTAAATATTAATAATAAGAATGCAATTGGACAATATATACTAGCAAGGAATAATGACAATATTTAAGATAAATTATAGAAAACTTAAAAGAGAAGGGATTGAATTCCAAAAGTTGAAGTGTATTCCAAGGTTGCGAGGTCGCAAGATTTTTTACAAGAAAGGAAAACATCCTTAGTTATGGCGTCCTTCGGAAGGGACGTAAAATACAGCCTGTACAATGGTAGACACTCGTTAAAGATTTCTATCCCAATTATAATTGGATAGGCAACATTTAGGCTTACACTGTACCATCATTCGATAAACCATAACATTGAAGGAATAAACAAACCATGGTAATAGACTTAAACTAAACTTCGAACAGATAAAAAGCTACATGTGTATATACCCCAAGAGAGACTGTTCACTACTCCATTATATACTAAAATTGTTAACTTATAATTAAATTTATATATTGTGGCTCCGAAGCAGTTAAAGATTTTTTTAGGTAAACTCATTAACAACCACCTCACTCTCGTATTATTACAATCAACGTTTAAGTATTTAAAAATTAAAATAGCCATCTCTTATATACTGTTAAGCCTGCGAGAAAATCTCCCACGGCCAGCTGATAAAAATTACTCAAGGAAAATAAAAATCTTGAAGGGTCATATTGTTTGTGGGGATGGAGCTTGAAGAAGGGTTCAGGGGCTTTAGCCTCTCAACCCTCTGTAGTGACCAACCCTAGCCATCCATAGCCATTCATACAGGAACATAGACAATGGTTAGTTAGTATTAAGTTCATCTACCACGTGTCATTGTTCTAGAAAAACTGCAAGACAATAGACACGTGGAAGGCTCGTGTAGTTGCATTCAATACGAGACGCCAAATTAGCCAGTAGGTGCATCAGACTTAGGGACGATCAGATTTCATTCAAAATATTTAAAGTAAGGATGTAACCCCTCCCCCCATTGCTTAGAAGAAACTAAAATAAATTTTTTTTATTTTAAAGAGAAAAGATAGGCCCTCGACCGGGATTTGAACCCGGAACCTTTGTCTCACCGTGACATTATTGTCACATGTCACGGTGAGACAAAGGTTCCGGGTTCAAATCCCGGTCGAGGGCCTATCTTTTCTCTTTAAAAAATAAAAATATTTATAACTCATAAAAAATGACCAATAATTATAAAAAATTATAAAATGAAAATTGTAAGTAACAATTTAAAAAAATAAAACGTTGAAGGATATTACTTTTTCAAAGTTATTATTGTGGGATACAGAAGTAAGGGCCAATAATGCCAAAAACACAACAAAGAAAGTGCAAACACAGTTATTTTAATGAATAAAAGGTACACTAAAATGACAAAACAAAACGTGATACTGTTTATTTACAATTAATTATATTATTAAAGCGGCAGTAGTGGCATCTAGCGGCAACAATAAGATCGCAAATGTGAGAAGAACAGTTTAGACAATTCTTAGAATCTAGAAGTAAAGTCTTGATGGGTCTAGAAAGTTCCATATGTAATTAAGTATAGTAAGTTATTGTAACCAATAAAGTTACTTGTATTTAAAAGCTACTTCTTGATTTCCCTTCCAAAATAACATTTATAACTTCCAAAATAACATTTATAAAAATTATAATCTATTTATTAAAATTTATTTGAAGCTACATGATTATAGTATAATACATATTATACCTATATTACGAGAAATCTTTTTTGAAGGGAGTAATATGTTGGAGTGGTTGACTGGTGGGGGTTAACCCACCCCCTATGAGTCAACTCTAATTACTCCAATGCTCATTATGATACTATTATTCATATTATTAGATGTTCTTATCTACTTTTTTATTTTTCCATTAGCCAATTTATGTTTATTGTAAATTTGTATTATATTATTTTTTTTGTTCTCTATCAGAACATACGTTTTAATTCAAATTTAATTTCATGTTATTATGTAAATATTGCAGTATTCCAAAATAATGTAGCCGTTCGGTTATTCTTAAGGGACCTGGTCCCAGAATAAAACTATTTTTCTATTCTATTCTATAAGAGATTTTTTTAAATTTTATTTTTATCCATAAAAGTAATATGAAAACAATTATTACCAAAACTTAATTTTCTAGCTTAAATCATATTTTTTTTTAAACTGTTATTATAAAGCACTAATTTGAAAAGGTTTTAATGAAGAAACAATTATGCTTTTAAAATTATATTTATAGAAACCATCTTCTGTTTATTCTCACGTCACTTCTATGCAGCTTTGGCTAATCGGACGATGCTATAAAATAGGGAGCTCTAAATTTGTCAGGTTTAATTAGGATAGGGATTTTTAACGAGTACCTGACATCGTACATGCTCGGGACCACCATTTAACGTCCCTTACGAAGGACTGCATAACTAAGGATTTTTTACTCTCTTAAAAAAATCCTTGGGCCACCTTTCGGGCTACGAATACGCGATCTTGGGCTTAGTATGTTATGCTAACCACAAGACCAGAGGGCGCCACATTTAATTTAACTAACAAAATATTTTCGATAATAAAATATTATGAGTTTCATTGGAAGGTTGTCCCGATAAATATTTCAAATTTATTTTAAAGATGATAATGCCTTTCATTTTCTTTCATTCTTTCCTTGTTTCTCAGAAAAAAACGTGAATTTTCGCTGCATACTTTAAAATAAAAAAATGTCTGTTTGTATAAAAAAAAAAATGTATTTGAAAGATATCATGATAATTTATATATTAACGTTTGATGAAGATTTTTGATTAGATTTTATTTTGAGCTGTGTGCATAAACACTGTTGGACTACTTAAGAAAAAATATTCTTGACAAGTTGTACCCTACTGGCAACAGGTAACAGTTTCTGATACAGGACAAGGATACTCAACACCTGACAGAGGGAAGGGTCCCAGGCTATGAGAACCAGTAATTTGGCGGTCCTACCAACTGAGTCCTCGATGTCCTTTGTCCTTTGTTCTGGCCCAGGATTATATCATTGCTAGCAGGACAACACTCTCCAGGCCAGAGTTCACCGATGCTTTACATATCAAAACTAATCCTATATCGTATTTCTGCCTTAGATAACTAACTACCAAATAACTTTTAATTATGAAGGATTTAAATTTAAAGAAAATGTAAAAGACATCTAAATTATAATGGAATAAGTTATCAAATTGCTGTCAGTGTAATATATTTTATTCTGAAAAACGAGATAATAAAGCATAATCAGTAAAAATACTGAATCCATATCAGTTAATATGGATAATAACTAAAAAGGAAAAATACAGTAGGTACCAGTAGAACCTATAAAAGGTCTTGGGTTCAGTAAGTGGTGGAGACTGTACTGTTTCTTGGACGACGGCTGTGAAGAGTGATTGTCCTAGATCTTTGTACTAGATTTTTCCCTTTTTTTGGGTACTAACTTTATAAAATAAATTATGATTTGGACCGAAACTTATATCAATCCTTTCATGAACAACTTTATTCCCACTCAAGCCCACTAGATTCAAACCTAAGTTGAATTTGCTATTTTAGTACAACCACTGGGTAGTTTCTCTAATCGTCTTTATCCATGTCATTACTTATCATTCCTGCCATTTACTTGTTGTATTGCTGTAATACAGTTGTAAATAACAATCAATAAATGTTAAGACCGTGGACAAATTCCAACGAAAAGCCCTTAAGTCTCCAAACTAAAACAGAAAATAAAATTATTATATTTCGCCTATTCAGGCATCCTCAGGGTAGAAAGAGAATAACAACAAAACAAAAAATGAATAATGCACCCAAGAAACATCCCATCATCATCATCAAGGCTCAAATGCAACTCCTATGAATGAATAAATTAATTTAAAAAAAAATTGTATTGAGCTTGTGCAGTCCATCATAAGTTTTATTAATTAATAAACTACTCGAAAATGTATATAATTATTACTCGTAGTATCAGTATATGTGAAAAACAGTCTAATATTAATAATTTGATTATATAAATTAAGAAATTTAAATAATCTATATCATTATGTATCATTCCTATCATCCATTATATTTACTTGTTGTATTGTTATAATACAGTTATGAATTTCAATGAATAAATTTAAAAAAAATTCAAATAGCACTACATTAGGATTACTTTATTTTATTTTACTAATTTTAATTGATATTTATATTTATTATCTTAGATCAATTTATATAATATTTGAATCCTAGATTTTTTTTGTCTGCATTTTTTTGTTATAGCAGATGGATAATTGTAATATTTCCGAAATCATCTATTATTCATAATAAAACTGAATAATTTAATAGATTATTCCTTCAAGGAACACCTCTCCTGCCCTGGACAAAGGTCCGATTCCCGCTCAGTGAAGCGGTCAAAAGAAGTGACTAAACCCCCGTTAGCCCCGGCTGTCCTAGGAACGGTCCCCCTCGGGATAAGACAGGGGTCCCATTGTGGACTATGGTAATGGCAGACTTTCCCACACTGGGTAATCCTTGTCCGGCCGCTGTCCGATATGTAAATGGGAGGATACCAACTGGCTACCTGGCTGTCTGGTTGCCTGGTAACGCTGAGGGAGCAGTCCCGGTGATGAATCCGTCAAGCCCATGGTGTTGATGATTATGACTTATTAAAGAAACAAAACAAATTGGGAAGAGCAATTCGTGGTGTCTGTTCCGTAGGTTGTCGCTTCGAGTTGAGTTACAAGTTTTAACTGTTTATTCGTTTTCCTTATAACATTTCCCAAAAACACAAGTTACCTTGAGCTTTAGTATAGAAAAGAGCATGTAATTATGGTTGTGACAGTCTCTAAACTTTGCCAAAATACATTTTAACAAATTGGGCAATGAGTAAATTTCTGTAATCACTTCTACAAGAAATAAAAGTTTCAACTAGCATTTCGAAGAATATATGAAATGATTACCGAAGTATACACATTTCCCATGATTATATTCTCTTTTCGGTATTAAAGCTTATAATAACTTGTATTTTTGGAATATATTAAAATGGAAACGAACGAAATATAAAACTTGTGACTCAACTCGAAGCGACAACTTGCGGAATAATTACCAATTATTTAAAAAAACACCTATTGCTTACTTACAATAAAATTCATCTACTTTTTTTGTTTTGGTTTCAATTATTAATTGGACTGGTTATACACACGTGTTCTTTATTTAAAAAAAACTAATATTCATTTTCTACTTTTTAGTTCGTTAAATTTTTTTTCAGTTTTTGCTCATTTTGTATTGATATGTACATTAATATAACTTTTTGGAATCAATAAACCAATGTAGAATAATTTGAAATTATTTTTTTTAAAACCATATTTAGTTTTTACCGAAGCAGATTGGTAATTTTATTTATATTTTTTTCTTGACCTCCTTTATTCAATAATATAATAGAGTTACAATTATATATATAATACAATACAAATATATACAAAATTTTATATATATATATATATAATTCCTTTATCCTAAAATATATGGTTAATTTTAATTAATTATTTATTATTAAGTTTATAATAATTAATTAACGAGTATTAATTTAACTTCCTATTATAGGCTGATTTAGGAAGGGTCCCCTATTTCTCTTCCTGGGCTAATAATCGTTCACAAGGAACAGTTAACCAGTTTAAGGTTCCTGTTTTTGTTTTTTTTTGCCCCCGAGGCGGCTAGACACCAAGATGTGCCGCTGTTTGGTAAACAGGGGCTTAGGATGCGGCAAAAAGTACTGAGCACTTCCCCTACCCATCTGCCTCTCCTCTTATATCCTTATCGGGGGATCTTCTGGGTCGGGTCTGCGGGAAGATGGGAGGAGATAGCTCGCCGAATTTATTCTGTTTAGTTGTAAGGCTTCAAGATGAGCGGAGAAGAGTGTGGAGTACTGAGTTATCGAACTGTAGGCCCCGGGGTAGAGGCTACTATTGTTTTTATATATCCCGAAATAATATATGGTACTAGTATGTTTAAGGGCCTGCTGACATCAGCGCGCTCAGGTGTCACTTTTCTTAACCATCTCCTACTGTTATAGTAACCTTTCTATTGTTTATGTGAAGTTGAACGTGAATGTGTTTTTACTTATTTTCTTCAAATATGACTTGGAATTTGAAGATTTTTCGCACGGTGAACTATGGAAAATCAGCTGTTAGGTTTCTTCAGGAGCGGAATGTCATTCCGCTGAAAATGCGTTGTGGAAATGGACATGATATGAAACTGCAAGTGGGGAATAAAATTAGATGGAGATGCCAGAAAAAAGGATGCAACAAGACCCTGGGTATTCGATTAACTACGTGGTTGAGGAATAGTACATTACTTTTGGAGACTATTGTCCATTTTTTATATCGAAGTTAGAGGGAAGAGACCCTTTTGATGCAATTTTTGAAGATATTGTTCTTTTTAATGAACATTGTTTGGAATAAATCTTTCATTGTTTATCATAACATCATATTTTAAATATTTCTATTTTAAACATTAAATTATATATAAATTAGACATTTTCTCTTTAAAATAAAAACATTTGAAAAGTAAAAAAATTATCATATTTTAGTTACAAATTGTTATTTAATGAATATTGCTTGTAATAAATGTTTTATTATTTCTAGTTTAATTTTGTCTACATGTTTCTCATTTATTTCATTTCCTATAAATCTGTTGTATCATAATGAAAGACAATGCATATTTAAAATTCATGCATAACCTGACAAGGTCCAAATAGTTAAGAAAAGTGACACCTGAGCGCGCTGATGTCAGCAGGCCCTTAAACATACTAGTACCTAATATATTTATATATATTATTTTGGTAAAGAAAGTAGTCCGTGTAGGGTCAAAGAATATTATTAATATTGATAAGTTTTTACATCACTATAGGAGAAACTATTTTAATTTCTTTGTGCTTTTACTTAACTATATGTTGCAATGGAAAATCAAGCGATGCTACAGTGAGAGTCTTAAATTTTGCCTGTCCTCGTGTAATTAGAATAGCGATCTTTAACACATACCGGACATCGCTCAGGTTCGAGAACACCATTTTATGTCCCTTCCGAAGGAAGGCACACCTGTTGGGCTGCGAACTTGTCATGTTAGACATAGAAGCTTGCTATGCTGACCACGACACCACAGTTTTCGGTATATGTGAATATTTAAGAATATCTCCTTTTTTTTTAGAGTTATAAAATATATTTTATTTTGAAATAATTTGCTAATATTATTGATATTCTACAGTATTATAGATATGGATACTTCCCAATATTAATTATCATTTATTACATTAGATATTTAACTCAAAACTTTCTTGCGTGATCAGATTTTAAAATACTTGCCTTAATTTCCATTGATTCAAGGTTTTCAATAGGCTGATTCTCGATATTTGACAAGGCAAGGTCAATTTCATGAGGATTGTATACAAGTCCATTATTCATGTTCTGGGGACCAAATGATGTCGAAGGCTTTGTGAATCATCGAATTTAACAGTTACTCATTTTAATTCTTATCTAATAAACTGGACTCAATTTCTATGTAAATTTCATCTTCAAAAAAAACCTGCATTCCAGTCAATATATTTTTTTATTCTTTTATAAACGAGACGTTTCGGCAAAATCTAATGCCATTTTCAATATTAAAAATACATCAACAATACTAAAATTAACTTTTAAAAAAAGTCATAAGTCAAAAATCTGCAAAAAAATAACAAAATCATAAATACGTTATACAATCCAAAATAAAAGCTGTCCCAAAACAGTTAGCAAAAACAAGCTTAGATACCTCATAAAGAAATATTTAAAAATTATTTTTATTTTTCCTCATTATCTTGGGAATTCACTATTCTCCCATGGTCAATTGTCCACTATTGGCTTGAACTTTGATATGTATGGTAATGTGATTTATTATGATTATATTATTTGTACCTTACTGGTATTTAAAAATCTTTATGTATTAAATTATTTTTATTTTTAATATATATATATATATATATATATATATATTTTAGATTTTTTATTTTAAAAAAAAACAACAACAAAATTCAAAATACATAATTATTAAATTAATTTATTTTAGATTTAAAATTGTCTAATCACAATAAGAAAATTTACAAGTATTATATGGAAAACAGTCAAAGATATATGAAAAAATATATTGGTAGGTTATTGGGTAAGGTTATAAGTATTCATTACTAGCCTTGCTTTGAAGTTAAAAATCCTATTGTATATTTTTACTTTTTTAATTTGAAAACGACGGATGAATATAGTTTGCTTATTTCTCCAGCCTCTTTTCTGTCATTTACTATGCTATTTATATTGTCATTTATATACAGTGCCTCTAAATATCTTCTCTTTATTGTGTTTTTCTCTCTATGCAATATCTTTGGTTTATCAAAATTGAAAGTATGTAAATCTTTTTTACAATGAGTTGATAGTGCTGTATTAGTTTTAGAGGTGGGTTTTAGACTATTTTTGTGATGGTAAATTCTGTTTTTAAGGTGAGTACTAGTGTGGCCTATATAATGCTTGTCACAGTTATTACATCTGAGGTCATATACCACATTTTTGTTATCCAAAAGGGGTATTTTATCTTTTTGGCTCTCTATTATGTTTTTGATTGGATTTCTGGTTTTGTAAGCCAATTTTATTTCGGATATGTCATAATTTTTAAATGATGGACCAATCCTTTCTGATAGATTTTTTATATAGGTTATGCTTTTATAATTTATTTTATTCTGTTCTGAGTCTGAAAAAATTGGTTCTATTAATTTATGAGCTGTGGTACTATTAGTTATTAAGGGATTTGCATTATCAATTTCTTTATGAAAATATTCTGTGATTCTAGTCTGAGCAGGTATTATATTGTGGGTGTTTTTATTATTGATTGTTTGTTTTGAAAAATTGGATGAATTTTGAAGCGTTTTATTAGTAAAAAATTTATTAATATTTTTTGGTAAATTATTATCTATTGTCCCTTTAATTAAATTAATTTGTTTATGCCAAAATTTGTTGATTTGTTTTATTGGGAAAGCGTTCTTTAAGAGAATTTCAAAAATTTTATTCTTTGTTTCTTTTAAGTGTGCTATGTCTGTCAATTTTATGGACCTGTTTATTATGTTTTGTGCTATGTTATTAATTTGATGCTTTGGGTGATTGGAATAATAGTTTAGTAATCTATTTGAAGTAAATTCTTTCTTATACCATTTTGTTGAAAGGGTGTAATTCATTGGGTTTCTGACAATAGTTATATCCAAATAATTTAAGGAAAAATTTTTTTCTAATTCCTTAGTAAATTTAATATTTTTACTTTGTTCATTTAATGTTTTTTCAAGTTGTTCTAAATTGTCTTTGTCAGTTATAATCAATAAGTCATCTATATATTTTGAAAGGAATATGGGTGGATAATCAATTTTTTGTATAGCTTCTTTAATAATAAAATTAAGAGCTACCCCTGATAAATTTACAGATAATCTACCTCCCATTGGTAAGCCAGCTGTTTGCTTATAAAATTGGTTTTGGAAAATAAAGAAACCATTTTCTGTACAGAGCTTTATTCCCTCAATAAATATTATTTTGCTTTTTATACTTGTATAGGGTTCAATTTGTTCCCAATTTTCGTTAATTAGTTTGTATACTAATTTGAGCGGGATGTTAGGAAACATAGAAATGACATCAAGACTACTAATAATATGATCCGGGTTTAATTTGATGTTCTTTAGTTTATTTTTCAATTCTATTGAATTTTTTATGTCATAATCATTGTTACTATTAAAGTGGTCTAAAGTTTTATTGAGGTAAAAAGCTAAATTGTCAATAGGGTTATTGGTTCCGTCCACTATTGGTCTAAGGGGATTATCTTTTTTATGTACTTTTATGAGGCCGTGTATTCTTGGTATATTGTAATAGTTATTAGATAATTTACTTTTTATTGACTTATCTATGAATTTATATTTTTCCAATTTATCTAAATATTTATTGCATTTTTGGTGTAGTTCTGTTATGGGATTGTTTCTGATAGTTTTATATATATCTTTATTACTGAGTAAGTCTAAAATTTTTTTATTGTATTCATCTTTTGTAATTATTGCCAGTTGTTTAGTTTTATCTGTCTTAACTATGCAAAGATCTTTATTATTTTTAAAGAACTTTTTAGTTTTAAACAAGTCTTTATTGATTAATTTAGTAAATAAGTTAATTGTAGTGTTTGGCTTATTTTTTTCATTATTTATATGATTTAAGATGTTTTTGCTCATAGCATTTCTTAATGCATTTTTATGGTTATCTGAAGTGTCCAAAAAAGTGATTATATTTTCTATCTCGGCTATCATTTGTAAAATATTACTTTTTTTATCTGTAGGGTCGTAATTAAAATTTTCGCCCAAACTTAATAAATTAATAATGTTATTAGGTATTATTTTTGTTGTCAAGTTAATTACTCTATTTTCTGTGAATAAATTATTGTAATAATTAAAAATATTGAATTGTCTTTTAGTAACTTTGCAACCATTATTTATGTTATTAGAGTAAATCGTGGATTTATATTTTTCATGGATATGATGTATACTATAGGGGTTTTTAATTTTTATTTTGTTAGGTTTTTTTGCTTTATTTTCCATATTCTTTAATTTCATTTGTTTTATCTTGCGGTTCCATTTATAACAAATATCATTGATTAGGGTGTACAAATTTTTATTTGAGTTATTGAGGTTATGTAAAATAGTATGTAGTTTTTTCTTTATAGTGTTAATTAACCAGTATGCCTGTTTTTTATCTAAATTTATTAGTCTATTACTTACTGAATTAAAAAAATTATTCTGTTTAGTGTTATTTAAAAAGTTTTTATTAAAACAGTTTTCGAGATTGATAATGTGTGATAGTATATGATTTGGAATTATCTGTTTCTCATTACACAATTTTAAGTATGACAGTTTCGAGTCTGCATTAATTAATTTCATGTTTAAATTGAAAATCACTTTTAGGGTACCTATCCAAACTTAGCTTACCACTGCAAGGACTTACATTCTGTTGGTCTACACAGCCTAGTAATTCACTCTTGAAGTTCTTTACAGATTTCTGGATCGCTTCAGTTATTGATGCATCTGGCGCTAGGGTTTCGCCTTGATTATTCATTTTAATTCTTATCTAATAAACTGGACTCAATTTCTATGTAAATTTCATCTTCAAAAAAAAAACCTGCATTCCAGTCAATATATTTTTTTATTCTTTTATAAACGAGACGTTTCGGCAAAATCTAATGCCATTTTCAATATTAAAAATACATCAACAATACTAAAATTAACTTTTAAAAAAAGTCATAAGTCAAAAATCTGCAAAAAAATAACAAAATCATAAATACGTTATACAATCCAAAATAGAAGCTGTCCCAAAACAGTTAGCAAAAACAAGCTTAGATACCTCATAAAGAAATATTTAAAAATTATTTTTATTTTTCCTCATTATCTTGGGAATTCACTATTCTCCCATGGTCAATTGTCCACTATTGGCTTGAACTTTGATATGTATGGTAATGTGATTTATTATGATTATATTATTTGTACCTTACTGGTATTTAAAAATCTTTATGTATTAAATTATTTTTATTTTTAATATATATATATATATATATATATATATTTTTTAGATTTTTTATTTTAAAAAAAAACAACAACAAAATTCAAAATACATAATTATTAAATTAATTTATTTTAGATTTAAAATTGTCTAATCACAATAAGAAAATTTACAAGTATTATATGGAAAACAGTCAAAGATATATGAAAAAATATATTGGTAGGTTATTGGGTAAGGTTATAAGTATTCATTACTAGCCTTGCTTTGAAGTTAAAAATCCTATTGTATATTTTTACTTTTTTAATTTGAAAACGACGGATGAATATAGTTTGCTTATTTCTCCAGCCTCTTTTCTGTCATTTACTATGCTATTTATATTGTCATTTATATACAGTGCCTCTAAATATCTTCTCTTTATTGTGTTTTTCTCTCTATGCAATATCTTTGGTTTATCAAAATTGAAAGTATGTAAATCTTTTTTACAATGAGTTGATAGTGCTGTATTAGTTTTAGAGGTGGGTTTTAGACTATTTTTGTGATGGTAAATTCTGTTTTTAAGGTGAGTACTAGTGTGGCCTATATAATGCTTGTCACAGTTATTACATCTGAGGTCATATACCACATTTTTGTTATCCAAAAGGGGTATTTTATCTTTTTGGCTCTCTATTATGTTTTTGATTGGATTTCTGGTTTTGTAAGCCAATTTTATTTCGGATATGTCATAATTTTTAAATGATGGACCAATCCTTTCTGATAGATTTTTTATATAGGTTATGCTTTTATAATTTATTTTATTCTGTTCTGAGTCTGAAAAAATTGGTTCTATTAATTTATGAGCTGTGGTACTATTAGTTATTAAGGGATTTGCATTATCAATTTCTTTATGAAAATATTCTGTGATTCTAGTCTGAGCAGGTATTATATTGTGGGTGTTTTTATTATTGATTGTTTGTTTTGAAAAATTGGATGAATTTTGAAGCGTTTTATTAGTAAAAAATTTATTAATATTTTTTGGTAAATTATTATCTATTGTCCCTTTAATTAAATTAATTTGTTTATGCCAAAATTTGTTGATTTGTTTTATTGGGAAAGCGTTCTTTAAGAGAATTTCAAAAATTTTTATTCTTTGTTTCTTTTAAGTGTGCTATGTCTGTCAATTTTATGGACCTGTTTATTATGTTTTGTGCTATGTTATTAATTTGATGCTTTGGGTGATTGGAATAATAGTTTAGTAATCTATTTGAAGTAAATTCTTTCTTATACCATTTTGTTGAAAGGGTGTAATTCATTGGGTTTCTGACAATAGTTATATCCAAATAATTTAAGGAAAAATTTTTTTCTAATTCCTTAGTAAATTTAATATTTTTACTTTGTTCATTTAATGTTTTTTCAAGTTGTTCTAAATTGTCTTTGTCAGTTATAATCAATAAGTCATCTATATATTTTGAAAGGAATATGGGTGGATAATCAATTTTTTGTATAGCTTCTTTAATAATAAAATTAAGAGCTACCCCTGATAAATTTACAGATAATCTACCTCCCATTGGTAAGCCAGCTGTTTGCTTATAAAATTGGTTTTGGAAAATAAAGAAACCATTTTCTGTACAGAGCTTTATTCCCTCAATAAATATTATTTTGCTTTTTATACTTGTATAGGGTTCAATTTGTTCCCAATTTTCGTTAATTAGTTTGTATACTAATTTGAGCGGGATGTTAGGAAACATAGAAATGACATCAAGACTACTAATAATATGATCCGGGTTTAATTTGATGTTCTTTAGTTTATTTTTCAATTCTATTGAATTTTTTATGTCATAATCATTGTTACTATTAAAGTGGTCTAAAGTTTTATTGAGGTAAAAAGCTAAATTGTCAATAGGGTTATTGGTTCCGTCCACTATTGGTCTAAGGGGATTATCTTTTTTATGTACTTTTATGAGGCCGTGTATTCTTGGTATATTGTAATAGTTATTAGATAATTTACTTTTTATTGACTTATCTATGAATTTATATTTTTCCAATTTATCTAAATATTTATTGCATTTTTGGTGTAGTTCTGTTATGGGATTGTTTCTGATAGTTTTATATATATCTTTATTACTGAGTAAGTCTAAAATTTTTTTATTGTATTCATCTTTTGTAATTATTGCCAGTTGTTTAGTTTTATCTGTCTTAACTATGCAAAGATCTTTATTATTTTTAAAGAACTTTTTAGTTTTAAACAAGTCTTTATTGATTAATTTAGTAAATAAGTTAATTGTAGTGTTTGGCTTATTTTTTTCATTATTTATATGATTTAAGATGTTTTTGCTCATAGCATTTCTTAATGCATTTTTATGGTTATCTGAAGTGTCCAAAAAAGTGATTATATTTTCTATCTCGGCTATCATTTGTAAAATATTACTTTTTTTATCTGTAGGGTCGTAATTAAAATTTTCGCCCAAACTTAATAAATTAATAATGTTATTAGGTATTATTTTTGTTGTCAAGTTAATTACTCTATTTTCTGTGAATAAATTATTGTAATAATTAAAAATATTGAATTGTCTTTTAGTAACTTTGCAACCATTATTTATGTTATTAGAGTAAATCGTGGATTTATATTTTTCATGGATATGATGTATACTATAGGGGTTTTTAATTTTTATTTTGTTAGGTTTTTTTGCTTTATTTTCCATATTCTTTAATTTCATTTGTTTTATCTTGCGGTTCCATTTATAACAAATATCATTGATTAGGGTGTACAAATTTTTATTTGAGTTATTGAGGTTATGTAAAATAGTATGTAGTTTTTTCTTTATAGTGTTAATTAACCAGTATGCCTGTTTTTTATCTAAATTTATTAGTCTATTACTTACTGAATTAAAAAAATTATTCTGTTTAGTGTTATTTAAAAAGTTTTTATTAAAACAGTTTTCGAGATTGATAATGTGTGATAGTATATGATTTGGAATTATCTGTTTCTCATTACACAATTTTAAGTATGACAGTTTCGAGTCTGCATTAATTAATTTCATGTTTAAATTGAAAATCACTTTTAGGGTACCTATCCAAACTTAGCTTACCACTGCAAGGACTTACATTCTGTTGGTCTACACAGCCTAGTAATTCACTCTTGAAGTTCTTTACAGATTTCTGGATCGCTTCAGTTATTGATGCATCTGGCGCTAGGGTTTCGCCTTGATTATTCATTTTAATTCTTATCTAATAAACTGGACTCAATTTCTATGTAAATTTCATCTTCAAAAAAAAAACCTGCATTCCAGTCAATATATTTTTTTATTCTTTTATAAACGAGACGTTTCGGCAAAATCTAATGCCATTTTCAATATTAAAAATACATCAACAATACTAAAATTAACTTTTAAAAAAAGTCATAAGTCAAAAATCTGCAAAAAAATAACAAAATCATAAATACGTTATACAATCCAAAATAAAAGCTGTCCCAAAAATCTGTAAAGAAAGTTGTCCAGAAATCTGTAAAGAACTTCAAGAGTGAATTACTAGGCTGTGTAGACCAACAGAATGTAAGTCCTTGCAGTGGTAAGCTAAGTTTGGATACCCTAAAAGTGATTTTCAATTTAAACATGAAATTAATTAATGCAGACTCGAAACTGTCATACTTAAAATTGTGTAATGAGAAACAGATAATTCCAAATCATATACTATCACACATTATCAATCTCGAAAACTGTTTTAATAAAAACTTTTTAAATAACACTAAACAGAATAATTTTTTTAATTCAGTAAGTAATAGACTAATAAATTTAGATAAAAAACAGGCATACTGGTTAATTAACACTATAAAGAAAAAACTACATACTATTTTACATAACCTCAATAACTCAAATAAAAATTTGTACACCCTAATCAATGATATTTGTTATAAATGGAACCGCAAGATAAAACAAATGAAATTAAAGAATATGGAAAATAAAGCAAAAAAACCTAACAAAATAAAAATTAAAAACCCCTATAGTATACATCATATCCATGAAAAATATAAATCCACGATTTACTCTAATAACATAAATAATGGTTGCAAAGTTACTAAAAGACAATTCAATATTTTTAATTATTACAATAATTTATTCACAGAAAATAGAGTAATTAACTTGACAACAAAAATAATACCTAATAACATTATTAATTTATTAAGTTTGGGCGAAAATTTTAATTACGACCCTACAGATAAAAAAAGTAATATTTTACAAATGATAGCCGAGATAGAAAATATAATCACTTTTTTGGACACTTCAGATAACCATAAAAATGCATTAAGAAATGCTATGAGCAAAAACATCTTAAATCATATAAATAATGAAAAAAATAAGCCAAACACTACAATTAACTTATTTACTAAATTAATCAATAAAGACTTGTTTAAAACTAAAAAGTTCTTTAAAAATAATAAAGATCTTTGCATAGTTAAGACAGATAAAACTAAACAACTGGCAATAATTACAAAAGATGAATACAATAAAAAAATTTTAGACTTACTCAGTAATAAAGATATATATAAAACTATCAGAAACAATCCCATAACAGAACTACACCAAAAATGCAATAAATATTTAGATAAATTGGAAAAATATAAATTCATAGATAAGTCAATAAAAAGTAAATTATCTAATAACTATTACAATATACCAAGAATACACGGCCTCATAAAAGTACATAAAAAAGATAATCCCCTTAGACCAATAGTGGACGGAACCAATAACCCTATTGACAATTTAGCTTTTTACCTCAATAAAACTTTAGACCACTTTAATAGTAACAATGATTATGACATAAAAAATTCAATAGAATTGAAAAATAAACTAAAGAACATCAAATTAAACCCGGATCATATTATTAGTAGTCTTGATGTCATTTCTATGTTTCCTAACATCCCGCTCAAATTAGTATACAAACTAATTAACGAAAATTGGGAACAAATTGAACCCTATACAAGTATAAAAAGCAAAATAATATTTATTGAGGGAATAAAGCTCTGTACAGAAAATGGTTTCTTTATTTTCCAAAACCAATTTTATAAGCAAACAGCTGGCTTACCAATGGGAGGTAGATTATCTGTAAATTTATCAGGGGTAGCTCTTAATTTTATTATTAAAGAAGCTATACAAAAAATTGATTATCCACCCATATTCCTTTCAAAATATATAGATGACTTATTGATTATAACTGACAAAGACAATTTAGAACAACTTGAAAAAACATTAAATGAACAAAGTAAAAATATTAAATTTACTAAGGAATTAGAAAAAAATTTTTCCTTAAATTATTTGGATATAACTATTGTCAGAAACCCAATGAATTACACCCTTTCAACAAAATGGTATAAGAAAGAATTTACTTCAAATAGATTACTAAACTATTATTCCAATCACCCAAAGCATCAAATTAATAACATAGCACAAAACATAATAAACAGGTCCATAAAATTGACAGACATAGCACACTTAAAAGAAACAAAGAATAAAATTTTTGAAATTCTCTTAAAGAACGCTTTCCCAATAAAACAAATCAACAAATTTTGGCATAAACAAATTAATTTAATTAAAGGGACAATAGATAATAATTTACCAAAAAATATTAATAAAATTTTTTACTAATAAAACGCTTCAAAATTCATCCAATTTTTCAAAACAAACAATCAATAATAAAAACACCCACAATATAATACCTGCTCAGACTAGAATCACAGAATATTTTCATAAAGAAATTGATAATGCAAATCCCTTAATAACTAATAGTACCACAGCTCATAAATTAATAGAACCAATTTTTTCAGACTCAGAACAGAATAAAATAAATTATAAAAGCATAACCTATATAAAAAATCTATCAGAAAGGATTGGTCCATCATTTAAAAATTATGACATATCCGAAATAAAATTGGCTTACAAAACCAGAAATCCAATCAAAAACATAATAGAGAGCCAAAAAGATAAAATACCCCTTTTGGATAACAAAAATGTGGTATATGACCTCAGATGTAATAACTGTGACAAGCATTATATAGGCCACACTAGTACTCACCTTAAAAACAGAATTTACCATCACAAAAATAGTCTAAAACCCACCTCTAAAACTAATACAGCACTATCAACTCATTGTAAAAAAGATTTACATACTTTCAATTTTGATAAACCAAAGATATTGCATAGAGAGAAAAACACAATAAAGAGAAGATATTTAGAGGCACTGTATATAAATGACAATATAAATAGCATAGTAAATGACAGAAAAGAGGCTGGAGAAATAAGCAAACTATATTCATCCGTCGTTTTCAAATTAAAAAAGTAAAAATATACAATAGGATTTTTAACTTCAAAGCAAGGCTAGTAATGAATACTTATAACCTTACCCAATAACCTACCAATATATTTTTTCATATATCTTTGACTGTTTTCCATATAATACTTGTAAATTTTCTTATTGTGATTAGACAATTTTAAATCTAAAATAAATTAATTTAATAATTATGTATTTTGAATTTTGTTGTTGTTTTTTTTTAAAATAAAAAATCTAAAATATATATATATATATATATATATATTAAAAATAAAAATAATTTAATACATAAAGATTTTTAAATACCAGTAAGGTACAAATAATATAATCATAATAAATCACATTACCATACATATCAAAGTTCAAGCCAATAGTGGACAATTGACCATGGGAGAATAGTGAATTCCCAAGATAATGAGGAAAAATAAAAATAATTTTTAAATATTTCTTTATGAGGTATCTAAGCTTGTTTTTGCTAACTGTTTTGGGACAGCTTTTATTTTGGATTGTATAACGTATTTATGATTTTGTTATTTTTTTGCAGATTTTTGACTTATGACTTTTTTTAAAAGTTAATTTTAGTATTGTTGATGTATTTTTAATATTGAAAATGGCATTAGATTTTGCCGAAACGTCTCGTTTATAAAAGAATAAAAAAATATATTGACTGGAATGCAGGTTTTTTTTTGAAGATGAAATTTAACAGTTACATAAAAGAGAGAGAGAGAGAGAGAGAGAGAGAGAGAGGGAGAGAGAGAGAGAGAGAGAGAGAGAGAGAGAGAGAGAGAGAGAGAGAGAGTGAGAGAGGGAGGGAGGGAGAGAGCGAGAGAGAGAGAGAGTGAGAGAGAGAGAGTGAGAGAGAGAGAGAGAGCGAGAGAGAGAGCAAGAGAGAGTGAGAGAGGGAGGGAGGGAGAGAGCGAGAGAATGTTGTTTAGCTAGTGCACCCAGCGGCTCCTCTCCCAGTCGCCCTGAAGATGGCCTACATTGTAGGTCGAAACGTCGGCACTAACAAAACATAAGTCTAGTACTTATTTGGTGTTTTTTTTTTTAGTGCACCCCCAACTATCTCCGTTCTCCGTTAAATAAAATTATTCAAAATGAACAATATATCTGCCGAAAGCGGTAACTATAAAGACATTCCAATTGAGGAAGTAGGTCTCTTAAAATATTCTCATTAACTATCACGACTTTGACAGAAGATGGTCCTTCCATTTTTGGATAGATATAACATGTTCCATAGGTTACATGTTACATGTATCTGATGTAGAAGGACATTGTTCTGAGTTTCCCACATCAAAGACTCAACAATGCATCTTCATTCTATGTTAAGCGTGAGAAGATTCAATATTAATGCTAGATAGATATTGTCACCCTACAGTTGCTAGATGCCAACAGTTAACTGATTCAATAACATAATAATTATAATTTATAATTGAATGTAGAATAATATTTATCATTTAAAAGAATAATTTTCTTTTATTATTTATTTTCAGATAACTATTCTTATTTATAGAGGAAGATCCTGGGTTAATAAATCCCCCTTGCTGGAAGGCTTTTATTTAATCTATTAACTGCTGGAGATGGATCAAATGGACCTAGGACCCTTCTGGGGTTCACCCAGCCTCTATAAGTGGGTAATCGAAATAATGGGGAAAATCTGGCGGTTGAGCGTGTTCAGGACTGATCAACTCTCAGCAGAAACGATGTCCAAGAAACAGTATAGTCTCTACCATGTACTGTACCCAATATACTTCATGGCTCGTGGTAGTATAGTTTTTATTTTTTAGTCTGATTTTAAATTGTCACAACTGTAATAATATTACATCAAATAAATTTGCTGATATGAACAAATGACATAAAAAAAAAAAACCCAGAGAAACTACCCGTCGGTTGCACTCCAATAAAGTCTTATAGTAGAAGGTCTCTAAGCTATCTTCTTTTCAGACGCCTTGGAGGGTTATCAGGAATAGTATGGGAAGCGAGTTGAGAGACTAGCGGATTCAAGTGTGTATGGAGCTTGTCATGGAAGGATAGGTATTTAGTTTGGGCCAAATCAGCAACATATGGCATATTAGGATCATGATGGATGAGTTTGTTTGTGACATAATAAGGAGCATTGAATATTTTACGAAGGATTTTGTTTTCTAAGGATTGGATACGAGATTGTTTAGTAAATTGGATGGTTTTGTAGAGACTCAAAGCTCAAGTCCGTATGTCCAAATAGGTCTGATAACTCTCATGTAAATGAGTCTTTTGAAATTAATTGCTTAGAACGTTTGTCGAGTGATAACAACTGATAACAATAACGATTTTTGTCAGGAGTATTTGGACTCTTCATCTATGGCATCAGAGGCAAAATATTCAACTTAGGCATGAAATTATAAGAAAATAAAAATTGGTCTGAAAATTCAAAAAACAAAGAGTTATTATTATTATTATTCTGGCTCTACGATCCCGCAAGAACCCACCACCACAGCCAACCAATCTCTACCAACCAATCAGGTCTCACCAATGATTATCAAATTTATTGCATTGCTACATGCATGTAATTTATTTATTATCACTTCTTCAGGCTATTGTAATTTAGTGGTAAAACCCTCTATTAATGGATCTTTTTGATGCTTCAAAGCCTTCCAAGATAGGCGTATTAAGTTGCAAACCACAAAGCCCTCCACTTAGCTCGACAAAGCCCTCCGCAACCCTAGCTCATTATCAACCGACTGTTTATTAATATATTGAGTGATAAGATACAGAGAGAGCGAGAAGAAAAATAACTGGAGTGAGTTATGGAGATGACTCGCAGCCAGTTTATCTCCTCCGTTAATTAAAGAAGTAATTCGAGCTAACTTAACGAGATACCCTCTAACCAATTTATTAGCCTCAGCGTCTCTCCTCTCTTCTTCTGTTGTTGTTGAGGAGGAGTTAGGAAGGAGCACTCCTGAGGAATGGACAGATAGGCGATAGTGTCAACTCCCCGAGCAGGTCTTCGGAAGAGTTACCATATTCTCTGGTTCAAGCACAATAAGAATGAATCTAGATATTCTAATTAACCAATAAAGAATACTAATTAAAAACTCAAAAAGAAACATAAAATAATTAACAGGAAAAAAATAGTCCTGGTGGAGGTCAACAAACTCTCTTAGATAGGAAGAACTGTTTATCGGAAGGCCGACGTTTCGACCCACATTGCAGGTCTTCTTCAGGGCTGTTATAGTAGGACTATTATACTTAGTGGTTTAGTTTCTTTTTCTTTTCTGTAAAGCACATATTCATTATGTTCTCAGGTAAACCCAGACATTTGACTCCATCACAAGCCCTAAAGAAGACCAGCAATCTGGGTCGATACGTCGGCTTCCAAATAAACAGTTCTCCCTATATAAGAGAATTTTCTTCACCTCTAGCCATTTTCTTCCTCATACATACATAAGTTCAACTAATATTTTTCAATATAAATTAAAATAATATATAGTAAAGAAAAACAATATATATATAGTCGTTGAATAGATTAACAATATAGTCATCTAGGGATATGGGAGATAAAAAATATAACAAAAATAGGGAACCCGTTAGGTAGATGTAATAATAACAGAGGGAATAGTTAAACATTATCAAATAAATAATAACATAAAGTAATAAATACAAAATCAATATGACATAAAGGCATTATTTAGGATAAATTATAGAGAACTAATTGAATAATAAATTTGAAAAATATGAATTATATGGGATTGAATTATAAACCTCTTATTAAATTATAAACTATATTAGACTATTCACTCTTTGCCCCAAAACAAACGTTCTAAGCTCTCAATTAATTACAAAAGACTCATTTACATGACAGTTATCAGACCTATTTAGACATTAGTTGAGCTTTAGGGCTCTATTAAACCTACCAATTCATCAAATCCTTCGTAAAATCCTCAATGCTCCTTATTATGTCACAAACAAACTCATCCATCATGAACTTAATATCCCGTATGTTGCTAATTTGGCCCAAACTAGATACCTATCCTTCCATGACAAGCTCCATACACACTTGAATCCGCTAGTCTCTCAACTTGCTTCCCATACTATTCCTGATAACCCTCCGAGGCGTCTGAAAAGAAGATGGCCTCGAGACCTTCTACTATAGAACTTTATTGGAGTGCTACCGATGGGTAGTTTCTCCACAAGTGTTTTTTTTTTTGTGCTCATATCAGCAAATTTACTTGATGTAATATTATTACAGTTGTAAATATCAATAAATTAATCTTAAAAAAAAAGATTTATATTGTTTAAAAAATAAAATAGTATATACACAATGGTTTCTATGATTTCTGGAACTAACCAGCTGATACTACTAGTCCACAAGCTTCGAAGGATGATCAAGAAATATATCATCATCCATAAGGCATCTGATAGTCATCAATAGGATCTGATTGTTTGTCTTCTACATACTGCCTCCACCGATTCATTTGGCATTGAAGATCCTAACATGACTAAATGGATAGTTCCAATGACTATCGAAGGTTGTGTTTTAAATCGGTTCAATGTGGTAATGTTTGAAAGTGAACAAGCTACAATTTTCGAATTTTGGAGTAAAAATAAAATTAAAAACGAAGTTAAGGACATTCCTGAGGAGGAAAAGGCGGGATAACAGTGTATAAAGCGCTGAGTCGCTGTGAT
The DNA here is from genome assembly GCA_037127475.1 of Arma custos. Taxonomy (NCBI): domain Eukaryota; kingdom Metazoa; phylum Arthropoda; class Insecta; order Hemiptera; family Pentatomidae; genus Arma; species Arma custos. The sequence goes on from CM073765.1 coordinate 11,585,345, forward strand.
CGGATTTAAATCCAGCTGTGGGATCTCATAGACCCACCTCGGGTTCATCCAGTCACTATAAAGCAGATAAATTCCCTATATTGTGGAGGAAACTTGATGATTGGTCGTAATCTCTTTTACTTCACTTCCCTGCACAACCATTAGCTAAGAAATAGTAAAGTATCTGCCTTGTGCTAAACCCAAGACTATTGGTGACAAAAAAACAAGTGATACAGGTTTTTTTTTCACCTAAATTATTTATTTTAACCCATTTCACATATATCTGTGGCACCTGTGCATAGTGGGCTAAGTCGAATTTTGTGAATTTCAAGCTATCTACTTAGAATCGTAATTTTTCTGAACTTATTTTAAGTTAAAGATTGGTATATCAGCCCACAATTCACAAAGGAATATTCTTCATTGCAATGGATGGAACACTTAGCGTGTTAGACACAAGAAAAGAGAAACAAATTACGAAAATTCACAAAATTCGACTCAGCCCACTATGCACAGGTGCCACAGATTAGTTTTAGGATAAAATTACGTGAAAATTTGTTAAAATATTTATTTTTGAACAATGTAATGTAGTTGATTAGATAAATAATCAGAGTTGATAGATTAGTTACGAATATCGTAGATAAAATTACATAAGATCACGAGGATTCCATGTTGTTATTGTTTAAATATTAATTAGAATTGTTGAAATAGTTGAAAAAAATTATCTTGAAATTCAATATTTAAATTGAAAATATGAAAAAAAAAATTTCCCCCAGAAAACGCCCAAATCATTCAACAGTTCAACTGAACTTCTTTTTGAATTTTAAACTTATTAATCAACTAATAATCAAATATTCTAGAAAATGTGAATGATAATAGTTGACCTTGATTATGTATGTGTAAGAAAATGGCATAAAAAATGTGGTAATGAGTGTCCAGATTACGAAAAGTCTCTAACTTCATTTTAAATTTGATTCCGATAAAAATGCATACCCAAATTTTATCCTACTAATATTTTATTTAGGAAATTACGGAGGAACACAGACGTTTAAGAAAAACTAGAAACCCGTAGAAGGCAGACAAAAAAAAATATAAGATCCTCAAAAACACTTCTCTAATACAATGGTAATTAAATAAACAAATAAAAAGTTACATATTAAATTTTAAGTTATATTAATCTCTAGTTTAATTCAAAGGGACTATTTCTACAGCCACGGTGAATAAGTGGTTAAGTCGGAGTTTGTCCAGAGGAAGTTAATTGTTTTCAGATAATCGGAATCATATCATTCTCGTAGTTTTTGGCTTTAAAGTGAGTTTTAATATGAACAATAACTCCTTTTCAAGCCAATGCCTTACTTAGCCCCTTATTCAATACGAAAATAACTCGCTTCCGCTTACTTAAGTAAAAGAAACTCATTTTGGAGAATATTATAGTTAACCATTTATTCACTTAGGCTGCAGATATAACAGCACAAAGTATTGAAAGCCGAATGGATTTCATAATTAAATAAATGAGGAATATTTTTCAGATTCAAAACAAATCTCGGAAACAGTAATAATATAATATAGATGTATAACAAGCCGTTGAAGATTTTAGAAAAAATATAATCTGCAATTGTTAACATCAGTGACACAAAGTGACATAAGGTCTTGTGACCATAGAGAGAGAAATGCTTTATTTCTCAGCAGTGCTGTCCAACTACATTGGATTGCCATAATACACAGCATACTGATCAATCCATATCGGACATACTGTACATTACAATTTGTTTGCCTTAAATACATACTTAAAAACTACCACGAACATAGTGACTAGAACACGAAAATAGTGAAACATACCACATGTAAATCATAATTTTTTTAGATACATTTTGGGTCACTAACTTGACAAATTAACAGAATCTAATGGAAAATATTACTTGTTGCTATTAAATTGTACTTTTCAATGATTTCATAGAAACAAAATAAAAAAAAGTATTATAGCAAGGTTTGTTACTTAGATTTTTTAAATCCTAACTAATTTTTTCTCTCTTGAATATGAAGAGCCAAAGTTTCCACCCACATCGCAAGTCTTCTAATTTTTATTTTAATCTTTATTACCTTATGCTTTAATTTTTACTACTTTCTGTATTACTTATTCTATTCTTTATCACCTTTTATATTACCTTCCTAGTCACTTATTTATTCCCCTTGCTTTGTATCTAAATCTCAGGTCCCCGCGCATCTTTATTTTCAATCACACAGATACATTGATGCCTATGTATTTTAAGTTTAATATTTACCAAATGTAATTTTAATTTTTTGTATTTTGCATATTTAGCCCTGAAAAAGATCTTCAATGTGGACCGAAACGTCGGATCTTTAATAAACAGCTCTCCCTACTTAAGAAAAAAAATTTAATCTCCACCCGGATCATTTTCTTCCTTTAATAATTAATCCTTAATTAATTAATACAATAATAATTTTCTTTCGTTAATTTTCTTAATAGAACTGTCTACTTCTATTTAAAAAAAAGTACAGTTTATATTTTTGGTATAATGTTGTTTCAAGAATTATTTGAATTTATAATTTTATAATTTTAAAAAAATAAGTGATAGCATCTGCAGATATTTGTGTAAACGAATTAAACAGTGATAGCATCGGTCGAATTTTTGCCAACTTAGTAGTGTCGGCATCGAACATTCGGGTTTACTAATCCTTTTATTATTATTTTAAAAATCAATGTACAATTTTTAAAATTCTAAATTTGAAACAATTCCGATCTCCCAGAAACAGTGGGGTTCAGTAAACACGATGTCCTTAATAATGAAGAGGTTAGAAATGATAACCTCTCTTATCTCTGATATAGCTTATCTCCTTTAAGATGGCCGCATCCTACATAGTCTGTCTCCGCTCTGTTGCCATCTTTAAATGAAATATTTATAAGTATATCTTCATTTCGTTTATTAAATTATACAGGAAAATTATCAGAAATGTAATAATAATAAATTATTTCATATTAGTCTTTTATTTCGTCACTTGAAAAGTAAGAATGAAACTCTTCAAAATGGCTGTTATTGATATAAGTTTTATACAACATGGCTGAGTATTTAAATTCGTGTTTGAACTAAATAATATTCCAAATAATTATAATTAATACAACAAAATAACGTTGACACTCTCAGAATTAATTATAACTCAGAAATTAGTGTACAATCACAAAATAACCTCATTCAATTATGCCACCACTTTGAAAAATTTTAATAACTGAAATAGGTCATTTCAATAACAAGGCAACCAGCAGATATAAGTGTAAACGAATTAAACATACCCTACATTAATCATAAATTAATACCCAAATAATATAATTAGAATTATATTTCCGAAACTGTTTTTTTTCCTATTGCTTATTTTTGCTAATATATATTTAGCAAGTAATATTTTGAAAAAATCAAAAGTGTTTTGAATAAGGATTTATCCCGAATTATTTATAAAATTTAGTGTAATGTTATTAATTAAGTAATTTTCTTAAAACTTATTCAACAAAATATTACACAATTAGTAAAATTAATCAGACTTTTATAACGTATATGTTTATTATTTATATTTGTTTTTCATTTGTTGACATTAAAATATTATCTAATATGTATTTATCCTGTATGTATAATTGGTAAGTGATTAAATATGTGACGTTATGTATATGATATATTTTAATATTGTTAAGGTCAATTGATTGAGTGACGTAGTTAGAAAACATTTCATTATCAATTCGTAAGTACAATTTATGTACATGATGTTAATACATCGTACAATTTCCAATTTTCACTGATATAGAGAACGGTATAGTTTTGAAACATTGCCAAAATGTAATTTAAATTTAAGTATTGCCTGAATCTCGTGAACCGAAGGAAAAAAATATATATTAAATATATCGGAAATTAGAAACTATTGGGCTCACAAATATAATTAAATTAACTAGAATAAAATACGGTTCAAATAACTTAATATTACATCAGTATCGATCAAATTTATTATCAGAAAGCCTTTTTATTTTATTGTAAACATATTTAGAAAAGTAAAATCTCAAATTTTGAAGAGCGATGTGGTAGAATTTTTTTATTTAATAAAAAAAAAAGTAAATTATTTTAAAAAGTAAACCAACAAAATGAAAAGAGATTGAAATAACTTTATATTACTCAACCAACGATTATACTAATCTCAACGTACTTTTTACTCTTCTATCACTTTTTGACGCCTTCTATAAAGTTTTCATAGCACAGAAAAAAAAAATAAAGAAAAGAAAGATCCAATGTATATTTTAGAAATGTAAAAACAAAACAATTACAGTGAAGCCTCGATTATCCGAACGTCTCTTATCCGAACGTTCAATTAACGGCACTACTTTTTTTTTTCAAATGTAATTTTAATTAATACGAATTTATTGCTACTAAAATAATTAGAGATCTAGCTGCCTTGAAGAGGAAATCAACAATGAAGCAGGCAAATATTAAAACGTTCTTTAAGCCACAGAATTAATTTTGATAAATCTTTGCATAAATTTAATTTTGTTTTACATACATGTGAATACATATAGATGTGTACCTACATATTTTTGTTCTTTGCATTGTGTTGCATATTGCAGTTTTTTATTCGTTCATGTTTCGCTATGAACATATATTTTTACGTAAATAAATAATTATGCTTTTCATAAACTTTTATTAATTGTTTTAGATTTTCCTTTCACGCATGTTTATATGTATATGCATGTATGTTTGTGAATATATATATATATATATATATATATATATATATATATATATATATATATATATATTGTGAAATTTTGTGAATTTCGATTATCCGAATTTTTGATTATCCGAATAACCCCTGACAACATTAGTTCGGATAATGGACGCTCCACTGTAGATGATAAAAAATTAACTACTTTCCCCAACAACAGACAGAGTCTCCGACACGTCGATGAAAACAATGGACTAATTTTAAAGCCATATTCTCCGAATGAATATATAAGTAGAAAAAAAAAGAATATGTGAATCTTTAGGAATAAAGTAACCGAACTGGTTTAAAGAATCAGAGAGGGACATGAGAGAATTCGGGTTCCGGAGTACAAGCTCAGAGGTGGAACTGCCAAGAACATACCCGATACAAAAGAAAAGATTCGAAGCAAGGTATTAAAATCCCCGAAGAAGAAAAAAAGAGAAGATGAGAAAGGATGAAGAGAAAGGAGAAAGTCCTGCAGCAAGCGCTAAAGGTTGATCCTTAGCACAAGTTAGGTGAAAGTACAAAAAAAAAAAAGAATAAAGAAAAATATAAAATAAAGTAATAATAATAATAATAGACCTAGTGTCGTATATTATTATAATAATTATTATAAGAAATGAAGTGCTAGGAAGGGTTCGCGTCCTCTGACATCACAACCCTTTTTTGTAATGACCAACCCTAACTAATATTCAGTAGACAATGGTTAAAAAAAGATTCATCCACGTGTCATTGTTCTAGAAAAACTACAAGACAATAGGCACGTGCCCTACACGTGAGTACATTTTGACTATAAGCATTCTTCAGTATAATAGTCACGTACAGGTAGTTTAATATCAAGACTAGTTGGAACGCGATGGATTTTGTTTTCTACGATTCATGATCTTATCTACCAACTTTCTTATTTATTTACCGTTTTTCTCATTCCATGGTTGGCATTAAGGATATATTTCAGAGCATGTTTCATATAATGTTTTCTCAAAAAAATGTGTTTTTTTTTTATCAATTTACGAACAGATAAGCATTAAAAATTCCATATTGTGGAGAATCGTCATATTCTTATGAGTATACAGTCCCTGGCCATATTAATGTGACCATCACGAAAGATTATTTTCTTTTTGTTTTTTCCTAATTTTTTTTTATATACTTTCGCTTGTCTTAATAAATTGCTGTTTTAGGTAATGGAAACACTGTTATAAGTTTTTTTAGTAATGGCAGCATTGGTTTTAGTTCAGCCATTTTGTTTTACGAGTGACGGCGTGCATAATTTGTGTTTGAATTTTTTTTGTATTTATTGTTTCTTTTTCATTAAATACAAGTCGGATTCGGTAAGTTTATCATTGATTTATTATTTGTATCTTATATTTTAACTATTTTGATAGTTTTTTTCATCAATATGTAAAATAGGGTGATACCACATATAAAAAAAAATTAAGATTTATTTTTGAAACTATTTTTTTCAATTTCATATTATTATCAGATAACTAACTTACCCATAAAACTAATATTTAAACTCGATTTACTTCATTACGCATACAAAAAGATAATGCAAACATGTAACAAGAACGAATCTATCCAGTGGTCACATTAATATGGCCTGGGACTGTAATTTGTAATTATTTAACACATTTACATTGAACAATATTTCATTTATATTATTACAAAATATTTTATGTATAATATATGCTTTTATACGTAATTATTCCTATTCTAACTGGAGTTTATATTATTTGTAACCGAGAAATCGACCAGAAAGTGGTAAGAATCTCGGATATCCGTATAATCGTACGATGCTACAATAGTAGTCTTAGATTTGGCCTATCCAGGTTTAATTAGGATAGGGATCTTTAACGGGTACCTGACATCGTACAGCCTCGGGACCCCCATTTAACGTCTCTTCCGAAGGACGACTTTACCAAGGATATTTTACTTCCTAAAAAAAATCCTAGTGTCACCTGCCGGGCTACGAACCCGCGATCTTGGGATTATTAGGTTGTTCTGCTAGACCACAGGGTGATTCCGAGGCTGACATTTCATTCACATCTATACAGAATGAAGAAGCATTAACTGACCCAGCAATGATTCGACTATTGATAAAGGTTTAAAATGTTTGAACATCATAAAGTCTCACGTGTTAGAAAGAAATTAATTTGAAGAATGAAATGCAAATTTTGGAAGGGTTGTATGAATAAGAGAACAATCAAATTTCTAAAAAAAATCCAAATTATAACTTTATATTTATTAACTGAATCTTAAAAAAATATTCATCTGCATGACGATCAATGACAAAAATACAACAACAAAATAGTCCTAAAAATGATTTGAAGTAAATCTGATAAAAATATATTTTCGATGCTATATTACCTTCTATACTATATTATTATTATTATTATTATCATTATATCATAAAAATAAACGATATAATAACCATAAACTTGCTCTGATAAGGGAGAAAATAGCAGGGACATAGGACAGAGGTTGGGGCTACGCGAGATACCCCGCAGGTCGCTGTATATCTTCACCCTCTGCTCTGTATACAGACCTCTCCTGTTGAGTTCTCTGGGTCAATGTCGCATCTTTGTTTGGGTTTATGTTTGTTTACATTCCTAACACCACGAAAATGAATATGGACAATTCCCGAGAATTGTGATATATCTGTAGCAAGTGTCTTAGGGGAATTTATATTAAATGAATCTACCTGTATCGTGGATATCTTTTTTTTTTTTTTAATCAACTATTAGTTCGATTTTATGTAATCTAATTTCGTTTGGTAATTCATTTAACGTCACATTATTTTGCTATGGCTAATCAGACATTGCTACAGTGGGATTACAACATTTTGCGTATCCAATTATAATTAGGGTAGGATCTCTAACGTACCTGACATGGCACATACTCGGGAAACGCATTTTACACCCTTTCCGAAGGACTGCATAACCAAGCATTTTTCTAATGATGGATTGAATTGGTCAGGGGGTGTAGTCAATGAAAGGACCATTTTCTGGGCTTCGAACCTTAGCCATCTTAAGCTTTAGGCATGGCAAGTTGTATTAATACCAACTACACCTCAGGTGACCACTATACCTTCTTCAGCACGCGGTAGGGACTGAATTTTGTTAAGCCAACATTTGTACAAGGAGGTGATTTTCCCAAGAAAATGAATGACTGATTTTTTTTTTTAAGACCTACGGTTATACCATCGATGTATTTATGTATTGGTTGTTTTTTATAATTTATTTTTTAAATTTTTTTTCACACATATTTGCACGGTAATTTCAAATATTACACTATAATCTTTATTATATAACAGATTCTTTTCAAAACAGTGAAAATATTTTTCCTTGTTTCTCGATTAGTAAATTGTTTGTTTATTTATTTATATTTATCAACTTTTCAGCATTGAATTTTTGTGAAACTATGCCCAAATATATATATATATATATATATATATATATATATATATATATATATATACAGATACAGTAAACAAAACTGCGTCGCTAATATACGAGACATGAGAGGTTACAGGTTTAATGGACAGTTATAAATTATTTAAATAATATTGCGTGTTGAGTAAACTACAACTTATCTCCTAAAAGATATAAAGAAACACGAACTGAAGACTTTAAATGCTGTTTCTTTTGTTTTTTCAGGTGAGTGAATATTTTGTTTGAAATTATTGAAATTCTTTAAAACATGTAAATATGTATTGTAAATAAGTCTTTATTTCCTTATCCAAAGGCATAAATATATTATACATACTTATATATATATATATAAATGTATATGTATATATAAAGGGTGATAAATATTTATTTATACATACAATTCCAACAAGAGCTAGATGAGAAGCATACGAGACATTTAAGATAAGATTCGTATCGCAAGAATATATTTCATGCGCGTTCTAGTTACACCGGCCCTGACACCATTACGTTGGATCAAATACCATTTTCGTGGTGTTTCAATTTGTGTATCGAACATAACTAAAAAAAATAAAATAATAAAACAACCTAAAGTAATATATCACAATAATAGATGAAAAAAATACATAAGTAATACTACAAGGGTACATTACTCGGTAGAGACTGTACTTTTCAAAGCCAACGTTTGTTTAAGGAGGTAATATGGTCGAGGGCACACTGAACCCTCATGCTTTCTCCTTATTAAGGGTACCAACTTTATAGAGACTCGTTGAGACCAACAAGATGGCTATTTACACCTATATACGACATGGTTACTTCTATTGTACAGGATATTTTGAAAATGTCAAAAACTGTTAGAAGAACTCCATATTTAACAATAACATTTTAGTGTTTTACTACCAAAAAAAAAAAGAAGATGGCCTCGAGACCTTCTACTATACAACTTTATTGGAGTGCTACCGATGCGTAGTTTCTCCACAAGTGTTTTTTTTCTTCATGTCATTTGTTCATATTAGCAGATTTACTTGTAATATTATTACAGTTGTATATCAATAAATTAAAAAAAAAACTATTAAAAAATGGTGTAAGAGCACAACAACGGAAGTGTGAAAGACCCGGGTTCGAATCCCGGTCCTGGGCATATCTTTTCTATTCAAAAATAAAAATATTTAAAATTATAACAATTAATAAAAAAATTAAATAAAATAAATTATAATAATGCATAATGACGTAAGTAAACAAGATCCTAATTAAAGTAATGTTCAATGAACATTCTTCCTATACATATGGAATCATAGAATAGAATGGATATGCCTGACCGAGGTATTAATAGCTCAGTTGGTAGAGCACCACACCGGAAATGTTGGAGACCCGGATTCGAATCCCAGCCCTGGGTTATCTTTTCTCTTCAAAAATAAAAATAATAAAAAAATATTTTATGTACACTTTTTATCAACGTTTCGATGAAATGCAATTTATAAGTCGACACTTTAGAGATTATACATTTTTTCATTTTATTGCACTATAGTACTTTATTACGTTAGGTAGTAATTATTAGGACCCCTCTTAATGATCCTATTAAAATATGATTACCCACAAAGTATTGTTTGATTTATTCTCCCTTTTTTCGTTTTAGTAGTGGAGACAGTACTGTTTCTCGGATAACGGTTGAGCAGGGAGGGGATTGGTCTCTTCTGGACATAGTAATTATTGTAATAATACTTAATAGTAATAATAATAATAATAAGGCTTAGCGAACCCGAAAGCTCGATTCCGATACCACAAATCTGCGCCCACACAGCACTATCCAAACCCAAATCCGCTAGATCACTCTTAATGCAATCCTCCCACCTACGCCTCGGTCTAACAATCAGACGCTTTTTAGTTGTACAGCACTTATTAACTTTTTATGGATTCGTTCCCTACTAACAGCAAACTTACAGGCCCATCTTAATCTTCGTGACACAATCACTTGAATAATATTTGCTGGATGCATGCTTCTTAGTTCCGCGTTAAGTAATCTCCTATATTCTCCAGTGGTCTCATCCTTTTTTAGACCGAATATTCTACGTAACTCCTTATTTTCGAATACCTTGAGGCGTTCATCCTTCCTATTTAATAATAATAATAAATTATAGACTATAACAGTTTAGTAAAGCAGATGCCTGAGATGGGTAAGTATAGAATAGTACTATTCCCGGCTGGCGACCTTTCGCACTCCGCGTGATCGGCATCCGGGGCATCTCCTGGGCCACTGCCATCGGGTCCCTATGGCCTCTTGAATTTATTGCTCTGTCTTCGCCCTTATATTGTGAGCTATTTGTTTGGTTCCAACAACCATTTGAGTTTAGGAATTATAATTATTTTGGAGAAAGGAAAGGTCCGGGTGGAGGAAAAAAATAAAATATTTAATAGAGAGTCAACTATTTATTAGAAACAAACGTAGAAGAGTAGAGTAGAAAGTAAAAACAGAAGATTATAATTTATTTTATTTTTATATGATATAATTTTTTAAATATTTTATTTGAAAAGAAAATGGCCAGGACCAGGACTCGAACCCGGGTTACGCCTCAACCATCTCGGCCATCCTGGCTTCGCTTCACAGCCAGCCAGAAAAAGTAGGGATATGGCTGGCCGTGAAGCGAAGCCAGGATGGCCGAGATGGTTGAGGCGTCACCACGGAGAGGTGAAGGTCCAGTGTTCGAGTCCTGATCCTGGCCACATCTTTTCTTTTCAAATAAAATATTTAAAAATAGAAGAGTGTGAAATGGTGAGGGTCAGAAGTGTACGGTCAATATATTTTACACATTTTATTTTAATCGAGCCATCGTTTAGGACTAATTTATAGGCGATGATTAGAGCTGAAATTTTTTTTTTAGATTAATTTATTGATATTTACAACTGTAACAGTATTACATCATGCAAATTTGCTGATATGAAGAAATGACATGAAAAAAAAAAACACTTGTGGAGAAACTACCTATCAGTAGCACTCCAATAATGTTATATAGCAGAAGGTCTCCAGGGCATCTTCTTTTCAGACGCCTCGGAGGGTTATCAGGAATAGTATGGGAAGCAAGTTGAGAGACTAGCGGATTAAAGTGTGTTTGGAACTTGTCATGGAAGGATAGGTATCTAGTTTCAATCAAATCCAGCAACTTATGGGATATTAAGATCATGATGGATGAGTTTGTTTGTGACATAATAAGGAGCATTTAAGATTTTACGAAGGATTTTGGATTGTAAGAATTGGATACGAGATGAATTGGATGGTTTAGTAGAGCCCAAATAGTTCTGATAACTGTCATGTAAATGAGTCTTTTGTAATTAATTGGGAGCTTAGAGCATTTGTCCAGTAAATCTTGAGGTAGGCGAAAACGTCGAGCAGTTTCTTGTCTTTTCAGTCTTATATAAGGAATAATAAAAAATGAAGTTCAAGTTTAGAACTTATTTTGTACTCTCCTATTGAGCCTTTTAAAGTAATAACACCCATTTAATATTGTTTTGACGTAGGGAGTATTTCGGATGTTTTGTCGATAGGAGTATCGTTGAATTAAATTGACTTAACATAATTCCATGAAGAAAATAAACTAAATAAATAGCCATCGATTTTTTTTACGCCATAAATTGAAATATGCAATTAATTTTAATTTAAACACAGCAAATAGTCTGAACAGTTATAGATACTTGAAGAATTTGAAATGGTAGTATTTTTCTGTAATTGTTTGTTGAATAAGACTAATTTAGAACGGTTCTGATCTTAAGAAGAAAAAGCTGTGATAAGATAAAAGATGTATAACAAGCCTGATATCAGTGTTTCTTTTTACGCGCCCATTGGTCCTCAGCTCATTTCTGTTTCAATATACTGCCTTCTTAAAACCCATTCACATTTATTACCGAAGATTATTTCTTAATTAATGGACTGATGATACATGTGTATTATCAGTCAACACCAATCCAGTTATTGCATCCCAAAGCCTCCAATCCCATATCACTGATCTTGAAGAATGGTGTCAAAACTGGAGAATTAAAATAAATTCTCAAAAATCGCATCAAATCACTTTTACCTTACGTCGTAAACCAATGACTTCCTCTCCTTCAGTATCCTTTAATAATATCCCTCTGGTGCCTGTAGAACAGATCCGATATTTAGGGTTGCACCTCGACAAACGATTAACCTGTAATCCTGATACAAGACTGAAAAGACAAGAAACCGCAGGACGTTTCAGGCTACTTCAACACTTACTAGACAAACGCTCTAAGCTCCCAATCAACTACAAAAGACTCATCTACATGACCATCATATGACCTATTTAGACTTACGGAGTAGAGCTTTGGGGCTCCACTAAGCCATCGAATTCCTCTCGTATCCAATCCTTACAGTCCAAAATCCTTCGTAAAATCCTCAATGCTCCTTATTTTGTAAAGAATAAAGTCATCCATAACGACCTTAATGTCCCTTTTGTTGCTGATTTGGCCCGAACCCGGTATCTATCATTTCATAACAAACTTCATTCCCACTCAAACCCTCTAGTTTCAAACCTAGCTTCCTCTTCAATTCCCGATAATCCTCCGAGGCGTCTGAAAAGAAGATGGCCACGTGACCTTCTTAGTTGATCTTTGATTTGAGTACTACCAGTAGGTAGTTTCTCTACTTGTCATTATCATGTCATTATATATTACTTAGCCTATTTACTTGTTGTATTATTGTAATACAGTTGTAGATATCAATAAATAAATTAAAAAAAAAATTAATGGAAAGCTTAAGAAAAACTAAATCAGTAATAGAAAGTAACAGAAGAGGTTTGTAAACAGTTGGTAAATACGTTTACAATTATTTGCCAAAACGCACAAATATTATATTTTTGACTTCTTGAAAGTAATGTAGATATCCAAGGTTTTTTTTTTTTAATTGTACTTAAACAGAAGAAAAACAGCCACTGAGCCACAAATCGATTCGGGAGAAAGCCACCCTAATAAACTAAAAAGCTTTAAAAAACTGTAAAAGCATGGTCTGTATCCTACCGCAGCAGTCGTTCAGAAGAGGTTGCCCAGGTCCGCTTGAGACCGGGTCACATTTGTCTTAATCATTCATATATCATAAAAAACTGCCACCTCCACCATGCCAATATTGAAACGCCATTCTAACAGCATATATCCGAAGAATGTAATTATTATCTATCAGCAATAAATAAAATATGACTAGACTCAAAGTTATCGAAAGCACTTGTTGACAACGAAGCTACCATCAACTTGGTATTTCAATTTTAGAAAGTTCCTCGCATACTGTGTAAATTGTAACATCAAATTCTCTTTTAAATTTCCACGGCCACTATTTATACAAAAAACATCAGTTGTTTCTTCTGGTTTAGACCGTGTCGGAGAATTTTCTGCCAACGTTTCGCCAGGCATGCTCCTGACTTCCTCAAGGCTTGATTGAGACTGACCAGAAGAAACAACTGATGTTTCTTGTATAAATAAAATTGTTTCTAAATTTTCACCATCGTGAAACAACGCGCGAGGTTTTAGGTCTTCATACAACAATTCGGGAGAATTTATCGAAGAGTACGCAGGCGGTTAACATAAATTGAGATGGGTATCTAATTTTGTTGGGATAGGTAACGAACGAACTACTAAACCGGTGGCAGTCTGACCGGGTAGTAGATTAGTGGATAGCGTTTAGGTTGATCATAAGTGTACGGAGGAGCGGGATCACTCAGTGGCTTAGCGCTGCATTGCCGTTCTTTGATCCCAGGTTCAAATACCGCAGCTTGTCAGGATTTTATTTAATCTGTCGACTCCGGAGGATGAATCCTTTGTGGTCCGGTACCCTCTTGTGGCTCACCCAGCCTCTATAGAATAAGAGGAGGGGAATTTTGGGGGGTCGAACGTGATCTAGGACAAATCACCTTCCTGTACAACCGTTATCCAAAAACCACTACAGTCTCTACCACGTACTTGATCCTCCATGGATTCTAGTGGTACAGTTTTTTTTCTCAATATAAATCGTCTAGGGTACTGGACTTTAAAAATTAAATTTTTTTTTGGGTGTATAAAAATACGAAAAACCTTTAGTCCAAATTCATTTGTTTCATCTATTTTCTATAAACGTTTCTTTTTTTTTTTTATTTGATTTTATTTAACGTCGCTTCAACTTCTGAGGCCATTAGCGACGACTGCTCTTATTATATTTCATTGATTAACTTTGTTTGCTTCAGGTACATCAGAGTCCTCTGCAGCTCTTTATCATTTTTGAAAGGTTGGCAAATTTCAATTTTTAAATTTTTTCTTATTATTACATATTTCTTGCATTCAAATAGATGCTTGACTGTTATTTGAACATTGTTGCAGCTTTGGCAGGTTGGTTGGTACTGCCCTAAAAGTAGGTGGAGATGTGTCAGCTTGACCAATTCTTAACCTGCTTATAATACTGCACTCTTTTGGCGTTAGGCCGTTTGGAGGGATCCAGGCGGTGTTTTTTTCTTTTATCTGACGGAGATGGTTTTGAGGGAGGCTCTCCCACTTTTCATCCCAATTTTCTTTAATTTTATTTTTTATCACTGCCAGCCACTCGGATAAAAAAATTGATCTTACTAAGGGAACGTCACTTTTTGCAGCTGCTTTCGCCGCCGCATCAGCTCGTTCGTTGCCGCTTATTCCTACATGCGAAGGGACCCATAACAGTGAAACTGTTTTATTGTTTTCCTTTAAGGCCATATTCATGCTCTGAACCTCTGTAAAGTTATGTTTCCTGTCCAAAGCTGTTCCAATGTGTTTATCACTGATAGTGAGTCAGTTACTATGACCGATTTCTCAAAGCCGTTTTTTGTTATGTGTTCGTATGCTCGTTTCGACCCCAAAATTTTTAATATATGGCTTTCTTGATCACTCAACAACACCATATAAACTGGGTCTGTTCTGTGCCATAGTCAGTTACTATAGCTAATGGTATTACTATCTGGTATTACACACCCAGCTTATTTTCAAATATTCAATCTATTAATCTACAGAAAAAGACAGAGTTTTTATACTGTTGTTGCACTCAACAATGAAAATGAAACCTATATATTGGAAATGACCATTTTGGGTCGAAACATTTGTAGAAAATAGATGAAACAAATGAATTTTGACTAAAGTTGTATTTTTATACAACCAAAGAAAAAATATAGTTTCTTTTTTTTAATGGAGACTAAGCGATTGTTAGTTTCTGTTTATAAAGATAAACTTAATGCTTCTACATTAAAAACAAGATGTTTTTAATGTCAGTTATGTGAGTAGTTAGAGACCAAACCACACCGCCCTTCCTCTCGACAGCCCTGAAGAAGATCTGTAGGTCGAAACGTTGGCTTTTAATAAATATTTCTCCCTAATTAAAAGAAAATTTTTTACCCCGACACGGACCATTTTCTTCCAAATAAAAACCAAGATGTTCTTAATTAGTATTTATATAAAAGTCTTCTAATGACTGGTATCCTAATCTGTTGATGAAGCAATATAAATGTTTGATGAATAGAGTATTTGATAGAATGGTGAAAGGATTTCTCTAATTTTCTTGAAAAACTATTCTTTAATCCAGCTTATTATAGTGGTACCACTATTTTTTAAATTTTTTTTTTAGGATTTGGGTTGGGGCAATAATCCATAAACGAAAATTTGTTTATTAAGCGATTGTTGGTAACGGAATCGAACCTTCTGGTTCACTGAGCCTTTTATTATCTAAGTAACCCTTGTACCCTTCTTGTGAACCGCTGATACTCCGGATCTTAGCATCCGGATCCGGGGTGAAGGGTACCCCCACCACAGCCCCGGTCCTGAAGTACCCCCACCAAGAGGATGAGAGACAACACCCCAGGAGACATGAAGAGGAGTGATGAAGAAGAGGGACAAAAGGAGCGACAACTAATCCATCAGAAGAGAAGACCCCGAGGCACTAACTTGATGAAGCGCTCTGAAGAGGCCGCCACTGAAGCTTTGTCCTCTTCCCGCGTCTCGTTTTCCGATCGGTTAATTCTTCCATTGTCTCTGTTCGTCAAAGCGGCGGTTTTAATTGTCCCGCCGCTTAACGACCACTCTCTTGTATCTCGAGTATAAGCGAGGGATCATGCTTTCTCAACCTTGCAAATCCGAATCAAGTTGTAAGAGATTTTTTATTCAATAACATAAAAAAATAACAATAATCTAATCAGTGCCTTTTGTTTTGAAAACTATATAGTACAATAAAATAAATCCTTTACAAAGCAACAGAAAGAATCACCGAAAAAATGACGTATATAAGGGTTAATTTCTATGGAAATATACTGTAATAATACAAATGGCTAACAAAAAAAAATATTTGAATTCCTTATAAATAAACAAAAAACCATCATTAGCAGGTCTGGTAAAGTTGACCAAGAAGTAAGTAATAGAATCAATAAAGCGAATCAGATATATTACCAGATCTGTAATAGCATAGTTGGCCACCGAAATGTAGGGAAGGCGACGAAACTACATATATTTAAAGCAATATACCTCCCAACACTTACATATGGGAGTGCAAGTTGGGCCATGCTTGACAAGCACATCAGTCGGACAACAGGAGCTGAAATGAAGTACCTTCGCAGAATGGTCGGTAAAACAAGGAGGGATCGAGTGCGGAATACAAACATAAGGTTCACCTGCAAACATGTCTGTCGCATGGACGAAGAATGGCTTCCTAGAAAGGTTATGGAAGCCCGCCCGATAGGCAAAAGACCCCGAGAATCCTCTATGAGGATTATGTCCAAAGAATAGAAGGAAAAAGAGGTAAAACCCTGGCTCAGATGAAGAGGAGTTGTCGGGACCGGGAGGAATGGCTCCATTGGATTGAGGCCCCTCTACGCTGAATGGCACAAAAGAGGTAGCGAAAGAAGAAGAATAAATAAACAAAAAACGAATTGGATTAAGGAAGCAGAGAAGAACATAAGAGAGCTTGATGTCACGGCTGATATGGTAAGGGATGGAACTGCAAAGAGAATAATCCGAAGCAAGAGAATGGATTTAAATCGAAAACTAAGCGAACGATCAAAATCTACGAAGAAAGGAATAGGAGCGATATTGGGCGGAGGAAAAGGTACATCCACAGAAAACTTATGATTGATCTGGAGTAGCCCAAAGTTGGGTGAAACTAAAAAAAATTATATAACACAAAAATAAAATAAAATATAATAATATTAACGACTTAAAGTAAACTAGATCCAAAATAAAATAATGTTCAGTTAACATTCTTCCCGTGTATACATCGCGGGTTGCGAGAGCACGGAGATGTAGGATCAAGTGAAGAGAGCATATCCCCTCTCTTCTGGTTACGAGCCCTGGTAGCTTAGTTGGGAGAGTGCCGCGCTAGGGATGTAGAAGACCCCGGTTAGAATCCCAGCCAGAATAAATCTTTTCTCTTCAAAATAAAAATATTTTAAAAAATATATTGGAAGCGGGGTAGCTAAGTGGTAGAGCGCTTAAACGCCGTGCCAAAAGTCCTGGATTCGAATCCGGCCGTGGATCTGGAAACCGTCCAGGGGATCATACAGCCTCTATGAAGTGAGGGGGAATTGGGGGGGATAAGCGTTATCTCGTTAATTTAATGTGTCAATGATATGGTAAGATTTGAATTATACAGTGTGGTTGTGGTGAATTTTAGAATGTTCCAAGTGAATTTCCTCCGTAGCGTCGATGAAAAGTGTAACTGAAATCGTTTTTATAAATGAAAAAAGGTGTTATAAATAAATAAACCATAGATGATCTGCAGACCCTCCTGGTGCTCGTCCAGACTCGACAAATCACCTCACAGTACTGTTCTTGTCTTAGACACAGTGCAGTCTCTACAATGTTCAGAACCCATAACCCTATACAGAGGATTGAAATGGTTAGGGGGTGCAGTCATAGATTACACATAATAAGAACAATTTTAAAATTTCAGCAATTCAAATTCGACGCCTGACCATTTCAATCCAGTATCTGAATTATCAAGTCAACAATTTTCCACTTAAACATAATTCGTTACGGCTTATTGTGCTACAGGTTTTTTCAGGTATCGTAAAACGATAGTTCCCAGAAATTAAGTAGATTCTAATTTCTATATTTTATGGTCCCTGCCATCGCAAAGTATCGAATGTGAAAAAACACAGTTTTCATTTTCGATTTATAGCAGTGGCTTTAGGATAATTATCAATCCCCCTATGGATCGTAACAATTATAATTGATATAAAATTCGAATAGAGGCATCTATCAGTCACAAAAATAATGTAAAACGAACGTAAATGGTTTGACTATAGGCACTCTCCTCAAAAGTACCGAGTTTTACATTCGATTTTTGGAAATGGCAGGGACGATATTTTCAACTATGAATCGATTCTATGAAATCTCAAGAATGTCCAGGAGCTCACCTAGCATCTAAACACCTTGGCAACCTTAATTGGGGAATTAATTGGCGTTATCTCAATCATATCAATGACCTGCACAATAGTTGGTTTTAAAACTACACTCCTTAAAAGGCATTCAACCCAAGACTCTTTATGGGTTATAGTTATTTTTATTTTTATTAATTTTTAAACATTTATTCAATGACGATATTTGATTGCTATAATTTATATAAGTATATGATGATAATCATTATCTATGTCTTTAAATATTTCATATTTAATATCTTATTTACGCTAATAGCAATCACATGGAAGATATGGCACATTAAAAATTTAACACCTAGCCGACATAGTTAAAATATATCCTAAATGACAGCGCTTATGATATTTGTCAGTTACTAAATGGCCTTACAAATGTATATTAGAATGAAATATATTGCTGTATCAGTCGGTTTCGAACAAATCACAGGCCATTAGTGAGGGAAGCTCTGCTGGCGAGATTAATCAGGTCCGATTCTCGCCTCCGAACCTGGCAAGCTGCCACTGGTCCTCATATCTTATATCCTCATCGGCAATATATCCATAAGTGATTATCCTCTTGTGTAATGTGAAACAATAATTTCGTAGTATAAAGTAATATAACCAGGTTTACAGCAATCAACAACAATATAGCGTCGATTATCCGAACTAATGTTGTTGGGAGGTACCGCTGTTTAATGCTCTTCCTAATGCCTTTAATGTCTATTTTAAGGAAAGAAAATTTGCTGAATGTTAAATTTTTTTATCAATTTGTCTGTTGTGTGGATGAATATATAAATATTTAAAAAAATCGGATAAATAAAATACACTTAAAAATAGGAAAAGTACCAAATGGTCGGGTTTGTATGTAAGGCTATCCTCACTTTATTGTGTACTAGCTTTAGCCCGCGGCTTCGCTCGTGGGGTATTTGGTCTGCAACATAAAGTTTCGTGAATGATCATTTTAAATAAATAATTTAATTATTTTTTAAAAATATAAGTTACTCGTAAATCAAAAATTTCAGATGTCTAACTTCAAAACTGACAGATTCTATTCAACCTTTGAACCCCTATTATATTAAAGGAGAAACCATTAGGCTGGAATTATCAAAATTTCTTTCTTAAACTATGCAAAGAACCTATCTACAAATTTCAAGATGCTAAGTTTCTGGTTTGCCTTTAATTATCTACTATAACGGGGGGGAGGGGAGGGAACATGTCACCATGCCCCACATAAATCTGCCCTTACTGTAGCCTATGATGAATAACCTATTTTAATCAATAGGTTTCATCCAAATCCGTTCAGTAGTTTTTGCGTGAAAGAGAGACAAACATTTATAATATTAGTAGGATATCAAAACAATAGTTTCACTCATGTTCTTTCTGTTATTTTAACAATTATTATCATGTGATTTGCCTTTAATTATGTTCTGTAATGGATTCTCAACAGTACCTAAAAAACTGTCGGGAGGGCATGGGGGCACGTGCCATAAATCCCCACTAGCTGTAGCCTATGTGTTATTCTGATGTATAACCTATATTACTGTAATGTTTCATCCAAATTCCGTTCAGTAGTTTTTGCGTGAAAGAGAGACAAACATACAAACTTTCGCATTTATAATATAAGTAAGATTATGAAAGTTAAAAAAATACATTGAAAAAATAATTGGTGTGATGAAATGTGGTGTGAAAACCCTCTCGAAGTCTCTAAATATTTTATGTATGTTTTGTAGCAAGTATGAAGTAACTGTTCTAAGAGTCAGAAAGAACTAGAGAGTCCTATCACTTGACCAGCCGCACTCCTGTCTTCTTAATAATCTCAAGGAAATCCTATTGACATTGCTCTCTTAAAATCCACCTGGTGCAGTAAAAGAGGTCTCATCTGTCCTATTACTATGTTATATTCAACAAAGCAATAAAAACCAAGGGGCTAGAGAAAAAAAAAACTAAGATATGAAATCTCAGATAAAATATTTTTATTTTGAAGAGAAAAGATTTGTCCTGGCCAGGATTCGAAACCGGGTCCTCTGCATCTCTAGCGTGGTACTCTACCAACTAAGCTACTAATTACTAATTAAAGTAATGTCCAATGAACATTCTTCCCCATATGTACATCGTAAAAATTGTGAGTGCTGGGGATTTGGGATCGGTGAAGAGAATGGATTTGTCTGGCCTGGCTACGAGCCTGGTGGCTTAGTTGGTAGAGTACCGCGCTAGAGATGCGGAGGACCCGGGTTCTAATCCCAGCCTGGAAAAATCGTTTCTCTTCAAAATAAAAATATTTAAATAATCACAGTAAAATAAAAAATAAAAAACTCAGATATAATACTATTCCAACTTATTTTCTATTATATGAATGACAATGTGTTGTATTTGTATTTACATTATTACATATAAATTAAATTAACTGGTATCTTGTATATGTAATCCCGAAGACCTGCAATGGAGGTTGAAACGTTGGCTTTCCAATAAATATTTCTCCCTACTTAAGAGATTTTTTTTTACTTCCACCTAGACCATTTTCTTCCTCCGTTCATATTCATTTATAACCATGTTCGCTCCCTAGATACTCCCTCCTAGTTCTTGAGCAAGACAACCTCCCAACAACCCCTGTAGGACCTCAAGATATACTGGGAAGGCATGGCCTAAGGAAAAGAAAATGCCTGAGAGATCTAAGTATAGTGACTAGAGGAGCAGCGAACGACCTCCGACCTCAGCAACTGAAATAGAAGTCAGGCTTTGTCTCGTCCCCGCTCTCGTTCGTCTTCTTGTTTTGTTTTTTTATTTTCGCCCCTGTCCACATTTCATCGCTTCCCTTTTAGCCTTATTCTTACCTTAGCGAGTGGAATGCCTAAGGTGGCAGGGCGCTTGGCACGTGTGATGGTAACTACTGCTTTCATAACAAGGCAAAAAATATTAAAATATTTTTGGAGAAAAATACCAACAATAATAACTAAGCTGAATAGTTGCGAAAAGGTTTAATTAATGTAAGTCAAATTATTAATTGGCTATAATTGATTTGGGAGCGGAATGGCTCAGGGGTAGAGCTCAGAGCTGCCGTGCCTGTGGTTCAAATACCGCTCGCTAACACAATTGTATTTAGTCTGTTAGAGATGGATCCAAAATTAATATAAGTTTAACCCCTTAACGCACAGTTTTTTTGAAAAAAACCGGCCAAAAAAAATCAATTTTTTTTAATGTAAAAAAATAAACTTTAGAACATTGTTTTGGCAAAAAAATAAAAAAAATTCAAAATTAATCAAAATTTTTAGTTTAATTTTGGATTTTGATCCACATTGCAGAAAAGAGCCGAATATTGCAATGTTACACGTCCATCGACTTTTTTATTTTTCGTTTCGAATTACTATTTCGTGAAAAACATTTTTATCAGTTAAAATATTTATTTATACTTTTACAACAAAAATTCTGAGCCGCTTCCCGACAAATTTGCGTATTCATATTCAGATTCTGAATCGCTCATTTTTCAATATATATTTAACTAAAATATAATATAAAATAAAATATAATAATAATAATAATTTGAAAATGAAAAAAACATACCAATTGTATAAATATCCAATATACCCAATTTTATTTTCTGTAATCACAAAATAACTGACTGTCTATAAAGATACACTTATCTTTGCAAGTTTACAACACTTAGGTAACTATTGAACTAAACTATAAAACAACAGAAACAAGTGTTTGATATTTCACGTCTAAATAGTAAAATAAAAGATACAATGGCCTTTATATAAATTCACGAAAATACTACGACGGATCGCAGTCAGTCGTCACGAGTACAGAAATGCAAGAATGCAAGGTATTATGAAGGTATTATAGCTTACAATCCTATGTAAATGATAAATATCAATAACACGATTCTTTTTCTTAGCTTTCACATTGTTATTTTCAATTCTCGAATATATTCTAGTGTGAAAAATTATAGCAGCATCAAATACAACGCCGCTCGAATTATCTCGAGTGTGCACAGTTTGGCCTGTTTAGCGCGCTCAAATTAACTCGAGCGTGCAAGTTAAGGTTAAGGTTGGCTTACAATATTCTTGGGATTAGTAACGAACAAATTCCTAAAATGTAAATAAGTGCTGAACTAACTGATAAAAGCTCGTTGAGTAGACCGAGTTGTGTATGGGAGGATATCGCTAAGGTTGATCTTAAGGATTTGGAGGAGCGGAACTGGTCAGTTGTAGAGCGCTGAGTTGGCGTACCTAAGGTCCTGGGTTCAAATCCCGCTACTGGCAGATTTATATATTATGTTAATTGCCGGGGATATATCCTATGGGATCTAAGACCCTCCTGGCGCTCAACCAGCCTCTATAAAGTGAGTAGCCAAAATCCCTATTTTGTCCCCCTGGAAAAATCTGGCGGGTGAGCAAGATCTAGGACAAATCGCCTCACTGCACAACCTTTGTCCAAGAAACTGTACAGTCTGTACCGAGTGAACCCTCCATGAGTTGTGGTAAAAGTTTCTTTTAATGAAACAAACTGTAATAAAACATAATTATTTCGATAATTTAGATTAAAGAGAGAGAAATGGTTTATTTTTTCAGCATTGCTGCCCAACAACAATTAATATATAGTTCATTAAGCAGGGATGGTGAACTGATGAATATAAACATTTTAGAAACAAATAATCTCTAGATTATTAAGCTGAAGACAGCAACACAGAGAGTTACGAAAAATGCATGAAAATGATATAATAATATAATGCACAGTAATTTATACCCTTTGTAAGCAGTAAACCTAAAATAACAACCAAGAATAATATATTTATTTATGATTTATATATTTTATTTTATTCTTAGATGTTATAATTTTTTTAAATATTTTATTTGAAAAGAAAAGATATGACCAGAATCGGGACTCGAATCCGTGTCTCCCACGTTTAAGTTTAGCCACCTCAGCCATCCTGGTTCGCTTCTCGGACCATTCTATACAGCCCCTGGCCATATTAATGTGACCACTGGATAGATTCTTTCTTGTTACATGTTTGCATTATCTTTTTGTATGCGTAATGATGTAAATCGAGTTTAAATATTAGTTTTATAGGTAAGTTAATGATCTGATAATAATATGAAATTGAAAAAAAAATTTCGAAAATAAATCTTTATTTTTTTTTAAAATATTTTGTGGTGTCACCCTATTTTACATATTGTTGAAAAAAACTATCAAAATAGTTAAAATATATGATACAAATAATAAATCAATAATAAACTTACCGAATCCGACTTGTATTCAATGAAAAAGAAACAATAAATCCACAAAAATTTCAAACACAAATTATGCACGCCGTCACTCGTAAAACAAAATGGCTTTACTAAAACCAATACTGCCATTAATAAAAAAAAAAACTTTAAAAAACTTATAACAGTGTTGCCATTACCTAAAACAGCAATTTATTAAGACACGCGAAAGTATATAAAAAAAATTAGGAAAAAAACAAAAAGAAAATAATCTTTCTTGGTGGTCACTTTAATATGGCCAGGGACTGTATATTTTATGATTTCAAGGGATATAAATTTTGTCTAGAAATAATTTTCTACGAATTTAAACTAAACTATTTTATTATTTTATGTTCTATTAAATCATTTGTCATAAAATTTGATACAGAACTAAGTGCGGAGAGTAAAAATAGAATGATCCTAATCTTATCATGTTTTCGCAATAATTCCTTCTGAGAAAACAGAGATAAAATTGCGTCTAAATAATTTAAATTAATTGTATTTGCAATTCAATTTTTCGGAATATCCTTTAATGTTAATCTCTAAGATGAGTTACAGTGGCTCTTCCCTTCTTCCCGCAGAATCTATTTCCTAGATTCTTATACGAAACCATCATATCACAACATCCGTCTTACATCTCTTGTCTCCTATATATATTTTTTTTAAATTTATTTATTAATATTTACAACTGTATTACAATAATACAACAAGTAAATAGGATAAGTGATACATAATGACATGAGAATGATAAGTAGAGAAACTACCCACTGGTAGTACTCAAATCAAAATTCAACTTAGAAGGTCACGTGGCCATCTTCTTTTCAGACGCCTTGGAGGATTATCGGGAATTGAAGAGGAAGCTTTGAAGCTTTGGAAGGTTTGAGACTAGAGGGTTTGAGTGGTAAAGAAGTTTGTTATGAAAGGATAGATACCGCGTTCGGGCTCCTATAATTTAAAATACTCGTTCCCAAAGAACCGAAACATTTCTCACCCGTTCCACCACAGTCTAGAACTCACTCCCATCTGATATCCACCATGCGTCTTCCACATTCAAATCCAAACTTTTCCTACATCTCCTAAATTTCCAAACAGATGTTCTCTAATCAGTAATAATTAATAACTCATATTCATTAGTGGCAAATGAATTATTGTAAATAGTCTTCACTCACAACCATTTTATTTTTCACAACGATGTTCCAACGTTTCGGCCTACGATGTAGGCCATCTTCAGGGATAAGAGAGAAACAGAAAATAATTGTATAAATCATTGCAGTACTAAGATATAATTTATAGTAATGTAAAGAAATACCGAGAGTTATGTACAGTCTTGATAATAATGTAAAGAAATACACAGAGTAAAGAGTGAGGTAAATTATGTAATAACTGTTGATAAATAATAAGAATGGAAATCATAGTTGAATTGCAGGTAATATTATAAAAATTTTGACTTTTTACCTATTGAAAAATTATATAAATATTTTTTTTTTAAATTTATTTATTGATATTTACAACTGTATTACAATAATTCAAGTAAATAGGATACGTGATACATAATGACATGATAATGACAAGTAGAGAAACTACCCACTGGTAGCACTCAAATTATATAAATATGAATTTATATTTTAAAAAATTGTGATTTTTATTTATATTTAGATATAATTTTTTATATTTTTAGATGCTTTTATTTATTTATTTTTTTTATCTCAGCTTAATTATTGTTATTTTAGATTTTTATGTTGTTTTTTTTTCTTCTCTATCAGAACATTTTAGTTTATATTTATTTTTATGTGATTATTTGAATGTTTTATTATTCTAATAATGCAGCCCTTTTGCCAGATATATATTTACTAAATTTTGGACACTTCTGTTATTCTTAAGGAATCTGGTCCCGGAATAAAATTATTTTTCAATTCTATTCTATATATTATTTATCTTTATTGACTATTTAGAACTAGACTATTAAGATTTAGATAGATATTTATATAAAGAAAGACATTACTGTTTCCATTTTGTATATAGATGTAACCTCGTGGTGTATGTATGAAGGAAATATAAATATATAAACAACAACTTTACATCATATATTTAACCTATATGTTGTTATTTGGTGTTGCTAAAGGTAAGTATCTAAACAATATTTAAACAAATTGAAAAAGATTCTATAGCTAGTTAATAAGATTTAATGGGTGCAATATCTATTTAAATCAAACATAGAAGGATGAATAAGTAAATATAAGCAAATTAACAGAAATCGGAATTGAACAATAACATACAAAATATTAATATAAAAAAACAACAACAAAATATGCATATCTACAAAATATACTTTGACATATCTAATTGCAATTTTTAATGTCACTAATTAAATACCATTTTAAACATGCATAAAAAAAACAACACAACAGTCATTTGTTGTTACAGTATTTTTTTTCTTGGCCTACTTACCACCTGTTAATTCATTTGTTCATTATGGACAATGGAGGCTTTCAATAATATATTAAATATAAAACAACAATATTTGTTGTTGCCATACTTATACAATAAGTATAAACAAATCGTATATGATATACGCAAATAAGTTTATTTTAAAGCTCATTTGGGTTTCCAGATGTGTCATGACAAAATGAGATCTTTACTTCGAACTTATGTCTATTTAGTTTAGAGTAATTGCTACTTAATGAAGGTTTTTGTAACTAGCCTGAAAGGTGTGGGAACTGCCTTGCCAAGGAGCTACATTTGTGTACCAAATGCTAACGGAAGTAGGCGGAAGGAAAGAGGCAAGGAGGATGGTAAATAAGTAAATATGGCGGAAGAGGAAGTCGAGAGGTCTCGGGGTTACCTCCTATATATACATATATAGTAACGGCTCTTTTCCCACAATATCATTAGCTGTAGGATGGAGGATGTGCCCCCTTTGCATATGTTTAACTTACGTCTAGTTTAAGGATATTTATGTTGAGTGTGTGCCTGTAGGTATATATATATATATATATATATATATATATATATATATATATATATATATATATATATATATATATATGTATATATACTTCCTCTTTTTCGTAAGGTTTCCTCAGATTGAGGTTTCCTTCGACCAAAAATTTCCTTTAATTCATTTTTCTATTTTCTCCTACCTACTGCATCTTCTTCCTTCAGACCATGGCCGTAACTGCTTTCCTCTACTCCTTCTATCCATCTTTTTCGTGGCCTTCCTCGCCGTTTCCTCCCTTCAGCTCTCCAATTGGAAAATCTTTCATCCCTCATTCTTCTGAGATCACCTTTCTAATATTGTTTCTCTATATTTTTGAGGACATATTGTTGAGTTTTTATACGTCTAGTTTCGGCATTAGTCCTTCTCCCTAGCCGGAACACCCTGGCAGCTCTCCTCCAAATGGTCTATCTCAGTAGCAAGTATCTTTTTTTCTAGAGCAGCTCTTATCGTCTATGTCTCAACACCATATAGCAATATGCTTTCAATTATGGACTAATATATGAGCTTTTTGTTATCTCTCGTCATATTATTGCCCTAAAGAGCCGAATTGAACTCACTAATTTCTTTGCAGGTTGTAATTATCCTTTGTTTTATGCTTGCTTTAATTATTATTAATCCAAATGGACTAGGTACGTTTTGTATTTAACAGAAGTACTACCTCAAGATATGCAATAATATAATTTATCTGCGAAGCCAATAACTTTATATTAACACTTTATTATACTAATACAAGTAAATATAACGAAAGATAAATCATGCCCTGAGATTAAGGCAAGAAACTACCCAGTGGTAGTACTCAAATAGCAAGTTCAACTTAGAAGGTCACGAGGCCATCTTCTTTTCAATGCCTAGGAGGTTGCTAGGTTTGAAAGTAGTGGGTTTGAGTGGAAATGTAGCTTGTCATGAAAAAATTGATATCGGATACCGGTCAAATCAGCAACAAGTGGGACATTAAGGTCATTATGGATTACTTTGTTCGTAACAAAGTTAGGAGCATTGAAGATTTTACGAAGGATTTTGGATTGTAAGGATTAA
Organism: Arma custos; assembly: GCA_037127475.1. Lineage (NCBI taxonomy): Eukaryota > Metazoa > Arthropoda > Insecta > Hemiptera > Pentatomidae > Arma > Arma custos. Next base: position 11,613,171 of record CM073765.1, read on the forward strand.
ATACGAAAGCTACATTTACGGTCACCTGTGGACTAGTGGTTATCGTAACAAACTACCCCAAGATCGCGGGTTCGTAGCCCGGCAGGTGGCCCTAGGATTTTTTTAAAGGAGTAAAAAATCCTTAGTTACGCCGTCCTTCGGAAGGGACGTTAAACGGGGGTCCCTAGCCTGTACGATGTCAGGTACTCGTTAAAAATCCCTATCCTAATTAAACCTCCATAGGCAAAATTTAGAGTTCCCACTGTAGCATCGTCCGATTAGCCATAGCAGCATAAAGTGACGTTAAATGAACAAACAAAAATGAACAAACAAATAAACAAAAGCTACATTTAAAGTTTCTAAATGTGATGTCTTATAATAATAATATCAGCTGTCAAATAAACTCACAAAGAGACAGGAGATATGATACTCACAAATTAATATGAGAATGGCATTGAAAAACTCTAAAAAACAAAACTTTAAGTCTCTAAGAAACTAAAAAATAACTTGACTAAATAAGTAAATGCACGCACAGGCTTTTACAGGCTTAAAGCTATGTATTTTTTTGGATTTTTCCAATGACATTTTAACAATTATGTTCTACATTTTTGTTTATTTTTGGATCATTTTTATTGAATTATTACACCTATATAGATATATCTGATATATATGTATAGTTTTTTTTGTGTGTGTCTTTCTCAACGAATTTACAGAATAGATGACCGTTTAATATATGACACCGGATATAGCCGATACTGGAAACCGATAGGGGGGATATAATCGCTGATTTATTTTCGGCAGAAGAAATAAAACGTTTACGACCCGATTCTGATCCAGATGAAGAGACAAAGCCGCTAATTAGGAAGCTTTAGGGGTATTCTTAAGGGCTGGTTATGCGCCTCAACAGATCGCGCTCGAGATAGCAGAGGCAGATGAACCGAAAGATCTCGATGGCCCTATCTTCGCGATGGATCTAGAGCCAAGGAAGACATTTACGTCGTTCTGGCTGATATACAGAATAATAAACTTTTTTTCCCTTGGGTTATTAGAGACCAAATCAATAATTTAATCGATTTCCTAACTTAACTATCTAAAGTTGAGTTAGTTAGTCTATCGATTGAACATATTTTTTTTGGCTAGACATCCCTTTAACCATTTAATGATCCTGAGAGAAAAAAAATACCTTTAGAAATAGAACTTTCTCACGAAAACACTACTTTTTAAAATGATTGATAATTATTACTTGTACCACTATAATCCATGAAAGGTGTTAGGTTCAGTCAGTAATAGAGACCGAACTGCTTTGAGGGCAATGGTTGTACTAGATTACGTTTTTCCCCATATATTTTCAAGACTTAGAGCACTACTAAAGTGTAGTTTTTCTACTTGAAAAATAAAATTAAACCTGTACACCACCACGAGAAGATTTTAGTATATGGTAGAGACCAAGGCCGTAGCCAAGGGGGAGTTATGGGGTCAAACCCCACCTGAAATCCCGAAATTTAGTTAGTATTAAAAATTAATACTGGGTTAAAAAAGTGCAAATTAAATTAAAAGCAACACACACAACAGATGATCCAACACATTTTACATCATTCTGCATTGCAACAATCGTACTTATATTTATATTTGCTTGAAATTGACCTCCAACAACTTCACAATAATTAACAATCGTATCGAAAATCAAGAATTGAAGTATTGTTGCTGCGTATTGCATTTAAATAACCTTAGTTCATAGTTCCATTATTTTAGGAACAAGTATTGCATATACCGGCCGCTACGGGCTTTTTGTCAATATTAAAGTTGATAACTAAATATTAACGGTTGGAAACATTTACTTGCCCCCGTATGTGATATACTGGAACACCTATGTAACAATATTATGGAAATATTGCTCAATTATTCCAACATATACTTGTTTATCAATGGTGACTTATCTTAGAATCTTCTGATAACAAATGTATCCAAAGGTCACCTGTGGTATACCATAGTGGTTAGCGTAACAAACTACTAAACCCAAGATCGCGGGTTCGTAGCCCGGCAGGTGGCCCTAGGATTTTTTAAAGGGAGTAAAAAAACCTTAGTTACGCCGTCCTTCGGAAGGGACTTTAAACGGGGGTCCCGAGCCTGTACGATGTCAGGTACTCGTTAAAAATCCCTATCCTAATTAAACCTGGATAGGCAAAATTTAGAGCTCCCACTGTAGCATCGTCCGATTAGCCATAGCAGCATAAAGTGACGTTAAATGAACAAACAAATGTATCCAAGCTATACTCAATATCGACAGTGTAGATAAGTTACATAAAGTGTATTATTACATGATGGGAGTTCAAAAAATGTTAAATTGTTTATCATAAACCATTTTCTATTAAGTATTTGTTTTTAGTTATATTTAAAGTGATATTTTGTTTATTTATTTTTATTGTTTCTATCATAACACCAGTAATTGTTTATTCTTTAATCTTTTATTTATGTTTTGAAAACCAGACTGCGCTAGTAAATTTTATTTTATTTTTATTTTTGAAATGATATGTACGTAAATTGTTAAAATCATAATATTGTAATTTATAGCCAAGCTGGGCTTTTTTTGTATGAGGAATTCCCCAAAGACAAATAAAATTTCTATCTATCTATCTATCTATTGCATTTAAATTATTCACCATCCAATAATATTTTACATGGGCAAATTTATCCAAATTTTAAAAATTATCATGAATAATGGTATTAAAATCCTCGATCCTGACCTGAACCCCCCCAAAGGTTTTTCTGGCCTTGGTAGAGACTACTATTTCATGGACCATGGACTCGCAGGTAGATGATTTATCTTAAAGTTATCTTAAATCACCACCAGGTCTTCCACCCAATTAAGGATAGCCATTTTAAGAGGCTGGATGAACCCCAGAAGGGTCTCTGGATGAAGTCACGGCTGTTAACAAATTAAAGTTCAGCCGCAGCCGAATTTGAACGCAGGATCTCAGGCACGGCAAGTCAGCGCTCTACTACTCAGCTATCCCGCTCCGTGACCAAAATATTACAGAAGAAAAAATCGAATACGAAGGATACCGAGAAAGTCTTAAAATTAATTTGGGGAGGTTACACTCTATAAACTGTAAAACAAGATAATTACTTTCTTATTAAATCATAACTTATTATAATGATAATGAAATCATATGACATATTACTATTAGTATTATTTTTTTGGTTTCCACTTTAGGGTACTCTAGACCAATCATTATTGCTTATTCTGTGTCTTTCTTTCCTCAGAGTATCTCTAAAGATCAGGACTCTAAACACATTTCCTGACACTTCATACCTTACAAACATAATGAACTCTATTATTTATGGAGTCTATTATTAATATTATTTTATTTTATAATTTTCTTTCTTTATTTTTTATATTTTCATCCAATTTTGGGGTACTCCGGATCATTCATTAGTGCTTGTTCCGTAACTCTCCGCCCTAAATCTCTTCATCATCTCTGATCTCCTATTCCTTTCTTCATCGGAGATTTCTCATCCTCTTGTATCCTATGCTCTTGGCAGTTCCATCCCTAGGTATATCATCCGAAACCCAGAGTTCTCTCATGTCTATTGTTTTTGTAAGCCTACTTGCATTCATTCACAAGTTATGTCCATAGAAATTAACTCTTATTTCCCTCATTGTGCCGAAGATTCTTTCTGATATTTTATAAAGGGTCTCATTTCATGTGTAATTTGTCGTTGGAGAATCTACGGCCTAGAATTTTATAATATTGAAGAATATTTGTTTGTTTTCCATTTAAATCATAAATCAATCATTTAAATAAATTAGGATAGGGATGTAACACGAGTATCTGACATCTTACGCGTTCGGGACTTCCGTTTTAATTCCCTTCCGAAAGACCGCATAACGATAATTTTAGTCCCTTAAAAATCCTAAGTCGGGTTGCGATTTTACAATCTTGAAGTGTATTTTTCTTGACGAACATAGAAACTAATGGATTATTTGAATTGGGCCATTTTTTATTTACTATATTATTACTTCAACATAGATCATTACGAACTATGCATCAGTCTCAAATATTTGTATTAAATAAACTTTCTTTATAATATTACTGTGTATGTAACGATATTCGTTATACAAACCAGCAAACATACTAGTTAAATAGTTAAATCCCTTATGTAAATATGTAAATGCAAACTTACATTCATGTTTCTCTCTCTAAATACACGGTTCCCTTAGAGATCCTTCGTGTGATATATAATCATAGCATTAATAACAACTATTAATAACTCGAGGAATTCGGTGGCCGAATGCCCGCTCGAAGGACAATAGCACAATATAAAATGAAACTGTAAAATCACCCTCGGCCTGAACCACCATAAATAGTGAATCGGTTCTGGCTAAACTGTAATCGGGTCAGTCTTCTTTGATCTTCTTCCAAACAAAGGCCATGTTCAATAGATCTACAATACAGTCTGGAAAAGTTATATTCAAGTAATACACAAATATTTCCTCTAAGAAGTTTCATTAAAATTGTTAGAGCACTGAGCTGGCGTGACGAAGGTCCTGGGTTCAAATCCCGCTGCTCGGCAGGCAGGTTATTTCATCTGTTAGCAGCCGGAGATGGATCCTCCCTCCTGGGATACAAATAAGTAAAATATTAGACCTATTTGGTATCAATTTAAACCATTTATCAGAAAACTTAACCACTTTGATATATTGGGTGTTTTTTTAAGCTAGATAGAACTTTAAATTGTAAAAAGTAACACAAAAAATTAAATTTTGATGAAAAATTTTTTTTTATTTGTTTCAGTATACTCTGACAAATCATCATGAATAGACTCACGCTTGAACAACGCTACGAAATTATCCAAATTTACTTTGAAAATCAGTCGTCGATTCGCGCAACTTATAGACGACTTCGTCATTTTTATGGCGTACATAATCGTCCATCTGAACAAGCCATTCGTCGAACTGTGGATAGATTTCGTACCACATACTCTCTAGAGGATGCAATAACACCAACACGTCGAAGGAATGTGCGTACTGAAGAGAATATCGCCGCTGTAAACGAAAGTGTGGAAGAAGATCCAAATTTATCGATTCGTCGTCGGTCGCAGGAATTGGGGCTCTGTCCGTCCACTACGTGGAAAATTTTGCGAAAAGATCTCGGCCTACACCCGTATAAGATCCAGCTGGTGCAGGAATTGAAGCCACGAGACCATTATATGCGTCGTTCTTTCGCCGATTGGGCTCTGGAGCAGTTGGCAACTGACCCGTTGTTTTATCGCAAAATTGTGTTCAGCGATGAGGCGCATTTTTGGCTTAACGGGTTTGTTAATAAGCAAAATTGCCGCATATGGAGTGAGACCAATCCACAAGAGACCCTACAGACTCCATTACATCCAGAAAAATGCACCGTTTGGTGCGGATTTCACGCTGGTGGCATCATTGGACCTTATTTCTTCAAAAATGAGGCCGGAGCTCGCGTTACGGTCAATGGAGATCGTTACCGCACCATGATCAATGATTTTTTGTTTGAAAATATGGATGACATTGATCCGGAGGAGATGTGGTTTCAACAGGATGGCGCTACGTGCCATACAGCGAACGCAACCATCGACTTATTGAAATCAAAATTTGGCGATAAGTTGATTTCGAGAAATGGACCTGTCAATTGGCCTCCAAGGTCGTGCGATTTGACACCTCTCGATTATTTCCTGTGGGGCTACGTGAAGTCACTGGTTTATGCTGATAAACCAGCAACAATTGACGCCTTGGAGGACAGCATTGTTCGTGTTATTCGTGACATACGGCCAGCAGTGCTCGAAAAAGTGGCCCAAAATTGGACGTCCAGAATGCGCTTCGTCAAGAACAGCCGCGGTGCCCATATGCCCGAAATCATTTTCAAATGTTAATGTCACGTATTGATCTTTCGAATAAAAAAAAATTTTGATTACAATTTAATTTTTTGTGTTATTTTTTACAATTTCAAGTTCTATCGGGCTTAAAAAAACAACAACAAAGAATAAGTTTTTATGGGGAAGAAGATGGTCCGGGTGGAGGTAAAAAAGTTCTCTTATATCACTGTCACCTGTGGTCTAGTGGTTAGCGTAACAAACTACTAAGCCCAAAATCACGGGTTCGTAGCCCGGCAGGTGGCCCTAGGATTTTTTTAAGGGAGTAAAAAATCCTTAGTTACGCCGTCCTTCGGAAGGGACGTTAAACGGGGGTCCCGAGCCTGTACGATGTCAGGTACTCGTTAAAAACCCCTATCCTAATTAAAGCTTGATAGGCAAAATTTAGAGCTCCCACTGTAGCATCGTCCGATTAGCTATAGCAGCATAAAGTGACGTTAAATGAACAAACGAACAAACAAACAGTTCTCTTATATAGCGAGAACTTTGTTTTAACACACTTGAAAATATATCAAATATATTTGATTGTAACATATGAAATGTCAGTGAAATTTAAATTATTAAACAATACTTTTAATTTTTTTTTAATTTATTGTTATTTTCAAGTTATAGTATATCATCATTTATTAAACGTTTCGACCTGTATGGTCATTCTCAGTATACATTGATCTCATCATATATATCTCTTATATCAGAAATACATTAGTCAATACAGGTATAAAATTCTTTTCTTTATGGAAAATAGTACTTCTAAACGTCATCATCAAAATGTGTTGGGTGTATCTCATCCAAGCCAGGAAAACCTTTCGGGAGGGGGGGTTCAGGTCAGGATCGAGGATTATACTACCATTATTCATGATAATTTTTAAAATTTGGATAAATTTGCCCATATAAAATATTATTGGATGAATGATTTAAATGCAATACGTAACAACAACAATACTTCAATTTTTAGTTTTCGATACGATTGTTAATTATTGTGAAATTGCTGGAGGACATTTTCAAGCAAATATAAATATAAGTATGCTTGTTGCAATGCACAATGATGTAAAATGTTTTGGATCCTCTCTTGTGTGAGCTGTTTTTAATTTAATTTGCACCTCTTTAACCTAGTATTAATTTTTTATACTAACTAAATTTCGGGATATGGGGGGAGGGGTTTGACACCCCCTTGGCTACGGTCTTGTTCTCATCCCATAGTCAGTTAACTAATGTTTTATTTCATAACTACTTTTACTTCTACGACATTGTAATTTGCATACATATGTAATTATCTATTGTTTCTCTCTCTATAATTATTGTCATATTATTTTCATGTTATTTTAAGTTGTTGTACTCTGTTTTTTTTTTATTCTTTAAATGTTATCGCTGGAGGTAATTCCCAATTTGCTTTCATCAATTCTTTCTCATTTGTTAATTAATTAAATGTAATCACATTGTACTCTAAGACATAATAATACCTTACTATACAATACCTGTATTGTTATTCTAAAGGGACTTGTCCCAGAATAAATAAAGACTTTATTATCATTAGTATAATAATCCTAACATGACAGTAATATTTCTATATAACAACTACTACGACAGTTTCTGCCATGACTTCAACTATTGCGATAACATAAATATTCGGAAAGGATCTTCATTCCTTTAATGACTTCAGAAGATTTGCTATATTTTCTTTACACTGCTCTAATTTTCCTCTGTTTTATATTATCTAATTTTGGTTTCAAATTTTTATTATTATAGATCTCTGTTTGTTTAAATCTGATTTTATCCAGTAATAGTTTTCAAGAATCACTAAACACAAGGCGTAAAACAGAAACACTAAGGTGTAAACAATGATTTGTCTTTTGTTTTTTACTTTTTTTTGGGAGGGGGGGAGTTTGAGAAGGCACGTTTCTTCAATGATCAAATTGTATATAATCACCGAGTAAGTTCTAGTACATTATTATATTAATTCAATTTGTTTGTTTTCGTTACCTGTTGTTTTTATATAAACATATTAAAACGTATTACATAAAATATAAAATGTTTTTCATTTGAATAATATTAGTTGACTTTGTATATATGAGGGAGAAAATAGTCCGGGTCGAGGTGAAGAAAATTCTCTAATATATGGAGAAATTTGATTGGTAAGCCAACGTTTCGACCCAGATTGCAGTCTAGTGTCAACCAGCGCCGATCAAACTAGCCCTGAAGAAGAATTGCTATGAGTGTCGAAACGTTGACTTACCAATCAAATTTCTCCCTCTATAAGAGAATTTTCTTGACCTCACCCCGGACCATTTTTTTCCTCTTATACTTTTTCATTATACATTTGGAAAAATATTTTATATTCATTCAGCCTTTTTCAATTGGTTTTCAATTATTTCCTATTTCATTGTTGTAAATCTAAAAAATATTTAGTTAAAAATAGTGATATAAACCTTTTAATGAGATAAAGAAATAATAATTGAGCAGAAAGAATTACATAACCTCCCGGATATTGTGGTTTGATAGAAAACAGTAGGAATCTTAGGCAAGTATTGACAAATAATGATATAGTAAAAGGGCTTTATTAATTTGTTATCACTAATTATTGGTCCAATAATAATTAGTAATAATATATAATAAAACTAGAATAGGTAATTAGGTAATTATCGTATCGTACAAGCATAGGAGTATTTTGTAATCAGAAAAACAAAACGTTGTATTTTAACTTATTGTTATTTATTCTCTTCTAATTACTAAAAATAATTATATGTATATGTTATAATAATGAAAATAATATATATATATATTCGATAATATTATAGAAAGGCCATATGGCACATGTATCAATGCTCTTTCTCTTAAAACATGGATCATCATATGGATACTTTTTTAGAGATAAATTCAATAGCTAAGGATTTAAAATATGATCAATTTTATTAAGATTATAATGAATTTTGATAGCATTCTTCTACAACATAATTAACTCATAATCAAAAGAAAGCGTTCCCAGGAAAATACCTTAAAATATTTGAGGTACTTTTGCTTTCGAACGAAAAGGATATTAAAATTCACAGTTATCTGCACATGAAAATCACAAATCAAATAAACAGTTATAAACTACCTGGAAAATATCAAATTTAGATTTTCCGTCAAATACACCTGAACCCAAAAATATTTATTTTCTGCTGAAATTAGTAACGATTATTCCATTCTATAGTTATTAGCTATACTTAATGATCCATGAAATTTTGATTTAAATGATTATTAAATTTAAAAAAAAGAAAATGAATAAATACAATTTCGTAATATATTAAAAAATATACGTTATAAAACGTAAAAAATAGTTATTTTTCCTTGAAATCGGAAGGAATGATTCCGTTATTTCGTTTATAGATATTTTAGTTCCATTAAATTGTTATATGCATTTAACCAAAAAAAATTGGTTGTTATTAATAACTTATAAATAAATTTTCCTTAATACATTAAAATGTTCAAAATATATATAAATGTAATTGCTGTTAATGATAAGAGGTAATAATATATGTTTTCATTTTATTTTCTTAAATAAAAAACTCAAATTTAGATTTCCGTCAAATCTACCTGAGCCCAATGTCTACCTAGCCCCAATGTTTATTTTCTGTTGAAATTGGAAGTGATGAATTCATTCTATAATTCATAATTTTATTTACTGTTCCCTAAAATTTTAATTTAAATGACTATCATATTTTAAAAAGAAAAATGAATAAATAATATTTCGTAATGTATTAAAACGTGTACGTTATATAAATATATAATTTCTGATTGATTTTAAAAAAATAATGAAACAGATGTAAATAAGTTGTATTAGGAGGAAAAAAAAGTGATAAGAGAGGTTAATACAGAGGCAGAGGTGCTCAGGTGGAGTCCGGCGGTATAATAATGAATGAGCACTATCGATCAAGGAAAGCCCGCGAAATATAGTTCCCGCCAAGAGGGCGGGGTCGCGGGGTGGGGGCAGAGGTCGCGAGGACCAATGGCAGGTCGGGACACCGGGGTCCCCATGGCAACCAGGGTCGGGGTGGGGGGTGGGGGTCAGCCCTCAGTCCGGCCCACGCCTTCGGCCGTGCAGTGTCTAAGGGAGTAGAGTGCTCAGTGCGCAGCTCGTGTTTTCTTGTACTTTTCGTGTTATCATCTCCTCAGCGTGGCGGTGCTGTGCGGTGCCCCCGGCTACGGGGCGGACCTGGGCTTCCCCCCGCGGGGCCTGGTGCCCTGGCGAGAGGATGAGGCCCTCCTCTCCCTCAGGGGCGACACCCCGGGCACCAACTCCACCCAGAGTGCCGGCTCCAACGGCGACAAGGGCCAGAACATAGAGTGTGTAGTATGCGGCGACAAGTCTTCCGGAAAGCATTATGGACAGTTTACATGTGAAGGTAAGTCGAAAGAATTATATATTTCACGAAAGTAATCCTACCTCATAAGACGAAAAACAGTACATTTGGATGGTAGAATGTTTTAGCAAGTTCGTAGTGTTATCAGCAACGAGCTTTCGGGTTCCCTAAGCCGTACTATTATTAATAAAATAAAATGGTATCAGTTCCGAAAGTTGTCACTTAGTTTCGAGTCACAAAAAAAATAAGTCACATTATTCGTTTCCTTTTTAATATTCTCTAAAACAAAATTCATCCTGAATTTATGTGAATATGTTTCGCTGATCAATTCATCAAAAAATGAACCTTTCAACAAACATTTCGAAGTAGAGATGATGATATATATTTGTTGAAACATCGTTCACCATTATTTAACTATCTTTTACCAAACTACAACTCACGATAACTTTTATTTTTCCGAATATTAAAAAAGAAACGAATAAAAAGTTAAAACTCGATCCGATAACCTGCGGAACTGATAGCAAATTTTGGTTGATAGACCGTTTTAGGAGGTTTTTAGTCGTATCGGCAAAGAGCCATCGGGTCTGCTAAGACTTATTATTATTATTAAAATTAAAAATAGTCATAAAAAAATATAATAAGAAATGTATCAATACACTGAATAAATAAATTTTTTCTAAGCCATTGTTTGTGAAGGCGATTCAACCGAGATCCGCTCAATCTCGTAGATTTTCAAAAAATTTAGGGAACTCACTTAATAGAAAACAAATTTAAATGAAAATCTAGGAACTAAGATTTAGTGCAATAATATATGCTACATCTATCGTCCATAATTAAGTGACAACCAATAACCGTTTTATAACCATTACTATTATTTTTTATAACGTTACCGTATTTACAGTATTATTTTCAGTAAAAATGATTTAAAAAATATATTAATATATTTGTATGCTTACTGCAGCTCGGACAGTGTACGGAAGACTTTTTTTTTTTACTAAGTTATCACTAATTTCCATAGACCAGTTCATTTAACACAAACAAACAAATTTAAAAATAAGATAAAAAAATAATTAACATAATTACAATATTTACATAAATAATATATTGATAAATATATAATATATAAGTGCGAGGGTGAATAGAAGGTTGTTTACAGACATGTGTTCTCTTCCTGATAAGTTATCAGTTTGACATCTACGCAGCAGAGGACGAGGAAACGTCATAGAATTTATTTTTGTATTATCATTGCAGCCACTTTCATTAAAGGTTAAATTGAAATATAATAGTTAAAAATAGCTCTTATATATTTGAACTTAATCTTCATGAAAAAAAGTATTAATAATAAAGTTTATTGACTATAAGAAATAAATAATAAACAATTGGAGATAATAATTTATTCTGAGATATGAAAATCATACTAAAGAGTGAATTAAAAAAAATTGAAGTGTTTGTAAAATAAAAATAGAGATTCTGATATTTAAAATTTAATAATTTTATTTGCTAAATAAGATAAAGTTTTGCCTATATAAAAAATATATGTTTAAATATTTTTCAATGAAAGATAATAAGAAATTAATCATAAAAAATAAAACGATTTATTGTCATATCCCTTATTATTAAGCCAGAATTTATTTGTTATTGTGCGTTATTTTCTACTAGATACTATCAGTAACTAAAAATAAAAATAGAAAAAAATAAATTAAGGGTTCAGATAAACATAGGATAACATAAAATTAAAATAATATAAAAATTATACTTTTTTTTAATCAAATATAAAATTATGCTTTAGTTTATTAAAAAATAAAAATTTAGTATAAATTTGGTGTTTCTATATTTTACTTTATTTGATCAAATATATTCAAACGATTTTGAAATTTATCACATACGTTTGGATTCAAGAAATTATTTAAGAAATAAATGATAATAATTTAAATAATTGCAAATAAAATTTATTAGTGGTTTAAATTTAAATTAATTGTAAATGTTAAGCATATATTGTAATAGAATAATATATCTCGATACTGAATACATAAAATATTAAAAGTTGATAAAATACTTACAAATGACTTTGAAAATTATCACATAATTTATAAAAATATTTTAGAGGAAATTATGTTCGGATTTCAATTTTGTTTTTAAATTGTATATTTAAATTAATTATAAATGTAACCAATCAAAATTGATTCTTATGGAATACATTTTTTTTAATATATAATAAAATATAATAAATAAAAGAAAATTGGTTATTGAGTAATATATTTTCTGTTTATAAAAACATTTAAACAAACAATATTTATGAACTTTATATTTTTTGGGAACGTGAGAATTTTTTATTAAACGGTTGTTAATCTATGTATATTTAAATAAAATACATCAAAGTAAACATATTATAAAATGGATTAGGTTAAGATGAATAGTATGCAAATAATTTAAACAATAAAGATAAATTGTTATATCCATATACATATACACATGCATTACATACATAGATATTTATAAAAAAAAAAAACCAGACACCTTACTACATAGAGCTTATAAACACGAAGGACTCTGTAATCCCGTTAAATCTCCCGCAGTGTTTGGCCAAACGTGATCCTAGAAACTTTTTTGTGTTGCACTGGCCTTTAACCCTTCACAGTTCGCCTAGTTAACCTTCCCATCTCATGGATATTATGAAGGGTTCAGTGGAAATTAGTAATTATTTATTAGATGTAGTCTAAAAAATTATATTATTAGCAATTATACGGAAAAACTGTAATGAACAATTCAAAATTTGTAAGAAATAATCAGCCAATTAAATTTTAAAAAAATTAAAAATGCACTTTTTTACAGAATTAATTAAAAAGAAATTTTAGAATATATTAAATTTTAAACATTATTGCATTTACAATAATTGACAGATAAAATATTTTTAAAAAAATTATTTTTTTTAGGAAACAAATAAAAATTAATTAGAACTTATTTAATTAATCAGGAATAGAAAATTTAGAACAAATAATTTTAAAAAATAGAGGTTTTAACAACCTTGTTTAATCAATTAAGTTTGCAAATTAGCCGAATTTCATTTAAAATTTCAGGAATTTTGTATTCCTTATATAATGTAATTTATAACAAATTATTGATAACTTGTATTTAATGTTTAGGCATACTGTAGTTGCGGCTTATTGAAATTCGGATCTTATAAATAAAATAATAACTGTAAACCTAAAGGTATTTAATTAGCACAAAATAACACACCTAAAAATAAAACAAAAATAAGTTTGAAATATTTTTTTTTTTTATTTGACCCGGAAAGAACTATTAAAACCTAATTAATAATAACCTAGGCCAGGTATTATTAAAATCTAAACTAAAAAAAAAAATGTAATTTGAAATATTAAGTTTCAATTTCATTTTTTGTATTTATTTTCAAACCTGTAAAGTGGTGGACTAAGTCACTATTTTATACTATTTTGTTCTTTAAAAAATCGAAAAAAAAAATGATTTTTTATCTATTCTATTATAGTAATTAATTATGTTATAACTGTGTAAGAATATTTAAGGAGTTGGATGAAGGAACTGTATAGGAAACTAAAAATATAAAACGAAGTCGAGAAAAATTGCCAATATTAATTGTCTTTAATGTTATTTTTTTTTACAGATTGTGTTAGGTCCGGTTACGAATAGCTGTTAACTCCCGAGTTGTTCCTAATTGAAGTACATATATATAAAATTAAACGTTTTAAAGTAAAACATTGAGCGGGATAGGGATAGCTTAGGATGTAAGATATTATGTTCCTGAACTTTTAAGTCCCGTGTTCTATTAATTAATCATTCTGTTAATAGCCGAGGAACGAGCCTTTCAAATCTAAGGCCCTCCAAGCCACTATAACATTGGGGGGAAAAGTCTGGGGATTTAGCGCGAATGCTTCCTTGCATAACCTTTGACTTAAAAAAACACAATACAGTCCTAACTATTTACTGAACTTAAGTCTCTGCGTTTTATTGGTACAGATTTTTTTATTAATAATTACATTTATGGTAACTTTTACTATTGGTTTGTCCATGCTATAGATAGAGAATTGGATTTATGGTCATATGAAGAGATTAAACATAAAATCAGGTGTCTCTATTTATATTTATTATTCAAGCATTGACTTTTTAAAAAAGTCCTAACTATTTATAAAATTGAAGTCTATTCTGCAAGAATAATTTACAAAGCTAAACCTACAGACTTTCCAGTTTTATCCAAAACCAATTCGAAATGGTTTGAGAAAACGTTTGTAAGCCAAGAGCAACCAATGAAGTCAAATAATGAACCTTCTATAATGGATTGCTTTAAAGAAATTAAGAATATGTCTAGCACATTCAATTCTAATAAAATTTTAACTAAATTTAAAAATGTTATGTCAGAAGTGAAAAACGCTAACGATAGTATGTCAAAAATATTCATAATAATAGAAGGTTTATTTTATTATCATTATTTGATTAATGGACAACTTTAAAATATTTCACAACGCATCTAAACTAGTTTATTTTACTACCAAAAATTATACTTATTTTAATTTTTTCATTTTACTTTTATTTTTTCTATTTTGTGTAGGTTTTTTCTTTCTTTTTTCTTACTGTTATAAATGTATACTGCTTTTTATTTATTATGTTAATCCAACTTTCAGAGTAAATTGTTTTATTCAAAACATGTATTAAGTAATATCTTACAAAATTGTAATTTGTTAAATCCATTGCAATAAAACTCTTTATTATTATTAAGTCTATTCTACATTGCTACATTTAATTTATCAAAATATTTAACTTTGAATTCACGTAATCTTATTTAAAATCCTGCTCCTCTTTTACTAGAAGATAGATCTGGATTTAAAATAAGAAGAAGATAATTTGAAATAAAATTTTTTTATTTTTTTTTATTGATATTTACAACTGTAATTATATTACATCAAGTAAATCTGCTGTATGAACAAAGGACATGAACAAAAAATCACTTGTGGAGAAACTATCCATTGATAGCACTCCAATGAAGTTTTATAGTAGAAGGTCTCGAGGCCATCTTCTTTTCAGACGCCTCGGAGGGTTATCAGGAATATTATGGGAAGCAAGTTGAGAGACTAGCGGATTCAAGTGTGTATGGAGCTTTTCATGGAAGGATAGGTATCTAGTTTGGGCCAAATCAGCAACATATGGGATATTAAGATCATGATGGATGAGTTTGTTTGTGACATAATAAGGAGCATTGAGGATTTTACGAAGGATTTTGGATTGTAAGGATTGATACGAGATGAATTGGATGGTTTAGTAGAGCCCCAAAGCTCAACTCCGTAAGTCCAAATAGGTCTGATAACTGTCATGTAAATGAGTCTTTTGTAATTAATTGGTAGCTTTGAACGTTTGTCCAGTAAATGTTGAAGTAGGCGAAATCGTCTTTCTTGTCTTTTCAGTCTTGTATGAGGATTCCAAGTGAGACGTTTGTCCAGATGGAGTCCTAGGTAACGTATCTGTTCGACAGGGATCAGTGGAAAAATAAACTATAGTATTTCTTTATTTCGAAATTCTTATTTCTTCATTTCGGAGTTAAGACACCCTAATTTCGCTATCCGGTCCGATATTGATTCATAAAATAATCAAAACTTGCCGAAATACCTTCTTCTGCTGCTCATAACTATAATTTCGTCCGATTTCGCAACTTCAAAAAGATGCTCTGGCTTTGTTCCCAACTGCCGTATACGGTACTAATTGTTGTGTCTTATCCTGTATAGTTTTGCAAGGGTTGTCGAAACGACCAGGTAACTCCCCGGCGACCTATATCCAGGTAATACTCTCCGGCAGAGCAGACCGCAGGAGAAGATTACCGCACTTACACACTCCCAGGTAATAGCGGCCTAGTCCTCACGTAGCCTTCCTTTCTATATCACTTCTCTCTCCCTCCCTCTCTCTCACTCTCTCTCTCTCTCTCTCTCTCTCTCTCTCTCTCTCTCACTCTCTCTCTCTCTCTCTCTCTCTCTCTCTCTCTCACTCTCTCTCTCTCTCTCTCTTCTCAGTTCTTTGCTTCTCGATTGGTTCACCGCTTCGGTACGGTACGCGTCCAAGGCTGTGTTTCTGAATCGAAGACTAAACATGAAATAACCTACAATATATATACAAAATCATACCCTAACAGAGAAAACATCTCTGCATGGCAGAAACTGCACGTTCGCTCAGCCAACGGTTTTGCAGGGTCAATCCAAAGCTGTAAAACGAGTAATTGATTTATCTACCACAGTCGGATTAGAATCCGTAATCTCGAGCAATCAGCGCTCTACAAACCGAATTATTTAAATACATGTATTAATTAAATACATAATTAAAATCTTAATGAGAATATACAACTATACTTATACATTGTAGCTATATTTTTAGATAACGTCTTAACCTGAAAGCTATACCACTACGGGTCTGGGGTATTATCCTAGATCACGCTCGGTCGCCAGATTTCCCCCCTTATTTCGGGTACCCACTTTATAGAAGATGGTAAGCCCCAGGAGGGTCCTAGATGCTATAGGATACATCTCCGGCCACTAGCAGATTAATTAAAGTCTCGTCAGCGAGCGGGGTTTGAACCTGGGACCATTGGCATGGCAACCCAGCGGATGGTATTCGAAAATAAAGCGTAGAATATTCGGTCCAAAAAAGGTTCGGACCACTGGAGACTTTAGGAGATTACACAACACGGAATTGCGAAGAATGATCCCTGTTTATATTATTCAAGTGATAGCGTCACGAATATGGGCTTGTAAGGTTGTTGTGCTTAGTAAAGAACGAATTCCTAAGATGTTATCGCTGTAGTTTTGGGTAGTGATTCGTGGATGGGAGTTTGTAAGCAGAAATTGATGGCATCGGTAACGAGCCTTCGGGTTCACTAAGTCGTATCTTTATTATAGTTATAAATAAAAAAAAAACATCAAAAGTACTAACCTACTAGATAATAGTGGTTCAACATCAAGTCAGCCATCGTATCATAGTCATAACCTAACGAGCGCTCTCTAGAGCCATCCATGCAAATTAACTGCTTTGTATTAAAATTTACAATTCCTATTTAATTGTGTTATTACTGTTTTAATCATTCATTATTTAAAATTATGTGAGCTATCGACTCTCGACAGTCTTTGAAGTAGTATTATACATAAGTGTTTGATAATCCAGAGGCTCATTTAGCCTTTATAAAGTCAGTAACCTTATTTGTTGAAAAATCTGGCGGTTAAGCGTTATCTCACCCTAATCACCTCCCTATTGGATTAGAAAGGGTATTCCCTTCATGGGTTATCGTGTAAGAGGTTTTTACAGATTTTAGGAAGAAATAAGCATATTTCATTTTCATGCTTCAAAATAAGAAATGTGGATATATCTGCAGCCCTGGTGAATAAGTGGTTAAGCGGAATTGTGTCATTCTTGTAGGTTTTTGATTTTATTAGTGTTATAAAATAACCATAAGTCTTACTTTGAGCACTAATTGATCTCAATAAAACTCTATTCATATTCCTATCTAGAAATTCACCGAAAATAATAATACGGTCACCTGTGGTCTAGTGGTTAGCGTAACAAACTACTAAACCCAAGATCGAGGGTTCGTGGCCCGGCAGGTGGCCCTAGGATTTTTTTTAAGGGAGTAAAAAATTCTTAGTTACGCCGTCCTTCGGAAGGGACGTTAAACGGGGGTCCCGAGCCTGTACGATTTCAGGTACGGGCAAAATTTAGAGCTCCCACTGTAGCATCGTCCGATTAGCCATAGCAGCATATAGTGGCGTTAAATGAACAAACAAACGAAATAATAATAGCCAAGGGGCTAGGAAAAAAAAAAACTTTGAGCACTACGAGAATAACACAATTCCCCAAGTACAAGAAACTCATTTTTTAGGCAAGATTCGACTTAACCACTTATTAACCGGGGCTGTATATACCGGGGGGAATATATTCATTTAAATCTTTTTGAAAACAGCTTGTAATAAATCGATCTATCGTTGTTAATTCCTATCGATCGATATCTCGTTTTCGATACTCTGGTATCAACTTCCCGACGTCAACAGCGTTGATTTCCCCTCCAAGTGATAACATCTAATAAAGACGTATGTACCACCCTTGGAACATTCATCACTCGAGTATATAGGTTAATACAGGGACAACGCCTAAACTGGAATTGTGAACTAGCGTAATTGGCCCTTGTAGTCAAGTGTGTCGACTCGAACCCGCACTAAGGGCTACTCGTTAACAGTTCGCCGTTCGGTCGAACCCGAACATGTCGTCCTTGGTTTCCGAACAGCCAAACTGTAAGGCAACATATCTGCCATAAGTAACTACAACCTCTCTTATCCATATCCATAAATGGTATGCACAGATTAGGAGTATATACAACAGAAATGAATTATTACAAGGAGTAACTTGGCCAACAGGATATCAGTATACTTGGTATCAGTGCCTGTAGTTGTAGAAAGGTGTGATGGATATATTTGACTTAAGTAGTAACAAAATCCTGCATATAATGCGATCGTGAATTAAAGGTTTAATATATTGACCGTGAAGTAAAGTTGGGTCTATAAAACTGAACGTTTGTGAAATAAGGAAATGTTCAAGGACCTCTTTATTCGCCATACCTAGTCATTTTTATGTGCGAATGTCATAACATAGGTTCGATCCCCACCGTGTATATATATTGTTACGGGCTACTGGGTATTAAAAATGAATTAAACAATTCCTTAATTAAAGATACTAATATTTATTTACAAAAGTGATAAAAGAATACAATTAAACTATTAACAATTACTAACAAAGAAACTAAACGATGGAATTACTAACAGATAGATTATTAACTGAAATAAATTTACAATAAGAATATTTTAGATATTTATAATCTAGGCCTAACTTCTATTTAATTATTACAATAATATAAGATATTATTATTACTAAATAGCTTAACTATTTACATAAGCTTGTACAAATCACATAAAATTACAACTGCTTAACTTACTACTAATTAACACTTACAGTTCACTAATTAAAGCCCACCGACCGTAAGAATCTCTGAATATAACAAACTGTCACTGACTTATTACACTCACAAACTGTCACTTATCACTTATCACACTGGCTTATCACTGTTTGCGATGTTAACTGTACCGCGTACTTTAACACTCTCTGACTCTACTCGCGCTGAGATGCTGTTTATATACAGAATGCCAGATCTAGAACATACCCGAAGGATCGCGAAGTTTCGCGGAAAGGCCTCTTTCATCTCTGCCGACAAGGGGGCTTTGTTATCTTCCAGGAATCGCCAATTCCGCGCCCGTAACAATATTAATGTATAATAAGAGATATATATACAGTCCCCGTGAAGTGGAATCGTGTTGTTTCTTATATTGCAACTTCATTTGAAGCCAAAAAAAATAAAGAATATCAGGATCCCGCTTCCCTCAATACATTTAACCCTTTTTTGACAAAATAAAACTTAATCAATTATTCACACTTATAAGTTTAAATTATATAAAAAAATTATCTGCTTATTTTTCTTAAAACCTATAAATAACTGTACCACTACAATGCATGAAGGGTGTTGAGTTCAGAACATGGTAGAGACTGTGCAGTATCTAACAAATACTGATTTGGCACATTCATTATCACGCACTTATGTATGATACAACACTCACTACCAGCACGTAATTCTTTCTGCCATACACTGACGAGATTCACTATAAATACATGCATCGTTATTCCTTGACACATATGGAACAGATTTTTTAAAACATTTAATAGGATATATCGCCTAATCATTTATTATTAAACTATATCAGTATAATTATGTATTATCGGTAAGATTTTACGTGTATTTAACAAGTATTGAGGAGCGGTATAGCTTGGTATGTAGTCTGCTGAAAGTTTTCCTTTCGAATCTGATAGTGGAATATAATTATTTAGACTTTTGTTGGAATAGCTAAAATACATTACAGTCTCTACCATGTATTGAATCCTTCATGTGCACAAATAAGCAGTACAGTTATTTTATTTATTTTTTAACAAGGATTGGATATACTCATACGAGAACCTGCTGCCGGTCCAAATAACTTATTTAATTACAGAGAGAATTACACACACTGAAGTCGGCTCATGTAAAAAATATAAAAAAAAGGAGAGGAGTCCTTTATATAATAATTGGAGGACACGGAGTCCGTATATTACGAATCCTTAATCCAATAAAGAAGCGAGGGGGTGGGAGGGGGGAGTATATTTTCCGCTATGAACAAGAGGTCCTGCGGCAGGACTAATTATCTGTAAACAGGAAATAAAAAAGGTCCTTGCGGGGGAAGATATAATGAATTAGCGGCGTCAGGTGGCACAAAGCTGTGGCTCCGTCCCTCGGCCATTAGCAGATTGGATAACTCTCTCATCCCCTTCTGTCTGTTCTAACTCCTGTTAGGGGTTTCGGGGGTTTTAGGGGTTCACCCCTTCGTCTGTGGTCGCGTCTTGGGGTTATTATTTTCTTTGCATGGATTGATTTGAGATTAATAGCGTGTGTATATGATACTCGAGACCTATGTTAAAATCTTTTAATATACAACATTGTTGGTACTCTTTTTTCTTAAAAAAAAAAAAAAAATCTAAATGCTTCTTCGGAACTAAATCGTTTAAATTTGTTTTCACTTGTAATATGAATAATAAATAGGCTTAGGATCGGTCCCACAAACAGCTTAATGCAATGCCAACGACGAATCGGACGTTTTCAAGTCAATTGACTGAAAAATTATACAATTCTTTTTTAGGGTTCTCAATATTGAAGAGTGCGAGGCTGCTCAGTAAATTGAGCGCTGAGTTGCTGTACTGAAGTTTCCGGTTTAAAATGGCAGAAATATTATTAAATCTGTTAATATTCAAAAACCCTCCTGAGGCTAAGCTTCTAAAATCTAAACTTACTAAGCGATGGTTTAGCGTGATCTTTGTTGAGACTAGACCAGAGAAACTAGTGGTTTGAGTAGGAATAGAATTTTTCATGAAAGAATTGATAAACAGTTCTGGTCAAATCGAATATTAATGTCATTACGAATGATTTTATTAGTGACAAAGTAATGAGCATTGATATTTTGTGGTTTTTAAGCTTAGATACCGTAGGAAGTCGATGGCTTAGTAGAGTCCCAAAGCTTTACTCCGTAAGTCCAAATAGGTCTAATGATATTCAGGTACATGAGTCTTTTGTAATTAATTGGGAGCTTGGAGCGTTTGTTTAGTAAGTGTTGAAGTAGCCTGAATTTTAAATTATGTAACGTATTCTTTAATAGTACTCCACTTATCGCTACCTGGGACTCAACATAGACAAACGTCTTACTTGGAACCCTCACACAAGACTAAAAACATAAGAAACCGCTAGACTAATTCAACACTTACTAGACAAACGCTCAAAGCTTCAGATCGATTACAAAAGACTTATTTATGTGACTGTTATAAGACCTATATGGACTTACGGAACTGAACTATGGGGCTCCACCTAACCATCGAATTCCTCTCGTATCCAATCCTTGCAATCCAAAATCCTTCGCAAAATCCTAAACTCTCCTTATTTTGTCACAAATAAAACCATCCATAATGACCTTAACGTTCCATATGTTAACGATTTAGCCCATTCCAGATACCTATAATTTCATAATAAACTTCAGACCCATCCAAACCCACTTGTTTCTATCCTTGCATCCAATTCCATCCTCTTAGGCGTCTGAAGAGAAGATGGCCTCGGGACCTTCTATTATAGAAAATTAGAGTGTTGCCAGTGGGTAGTGTCTCTACATGTCCTGTCATGTATTATTTATTCTTATAGCAATTGTACGGGGTGTATATATTACAGTTGTACAACTCAATAAAATAATTAAAAAAAGTTAAAAAAAACTATGTAACAACACCTCCTAAATTGAAAAGAGTCCTTAAATTTATGTACCTTTTGGGATAGTTCGGCCTAATAATTTTACACTGATTACCATTGAACAGAACTTATACAGTTGAATACAATGCAATTTAGTAAGCTTGTATTATACTAGAAAAACCTATTGCGTAGAACGGTACGGTTTATACCAACTATATTATTTATAATGTCGGATCTCAAGATTGTGATTATTATGAAATAACGCGAACAAAAAAACGAAACAAAACACGTGAACTAGATCGGAACTGAAAAAGCGAAGGATAAGAATAAAAAAGAGACTCAAGATGTGGAAATAGAGATAGACTCTCAGAATGCAGTAAAATAGAAAACACGATAATGAACTGCTATGTTGAGACAGATGAAGGAAACAGATAACAAAAAAGAATAAAGAACGGCTCTGGAAGGGAAAAAAGAGTAAGAAAAACGTTTCTCACGTGCTTTGTGTAAATCGGAGAGGAAGTGAAGAGATAATTTTAGAACAAGATGGAGACTGGAAAGTGAAAGAGGTGGATGGACAGAGATGGGTATTTATGGACTGGCTCTCAATTGCGGGCCAATAGGAATGCTCCATCAATCACCAATACAAATTAGCCTCCATTTACCAACTCTGACTTCGTTTATTTCTTACTCTTCTTCTTATTCAGGAGATTCAAAATTGAAGGATTTTATGTTAATTATATGAAAGTATTATAGTTCTAGACAGGAAAATTTTCTGTTCGAAAACAAATTAATTAAAAATTTGATTAAAGTATATTAATATCTAAAATAATAATAGAAATTACTTATAAGACGTTTCAGTACTTACTAGACAAACGCTCTAAGCTCCCAATTAACTACAAAACACTCATCTACATGACCATCATACGACCTATTTGGACTTACAATAGAGCTTTGGGCTCCACTAAGCTATCCAATTCCTCTCGTATCCAATCCTTACAATCCAAAATCCTTTGTAAAACTCTCAATGCTCCTTACTTTGATACGAACTAAATCATCTATAGTGACCTCAATGTCCAATTCGTTGCTGATTATTCCCACTCAAACCCACTAATTTCGAAACTAGCTTTAATCCTGTAACCCTTAAATCCTTAAAGGCGTTGAAAAGATGGCCGCGGTTAAGTTGAATTTGATGTTTGAATACTACCAGTGGATAGCTTCTCTACTTAAATTTACCTCATACCTTTGTATACCATTCATTCTGTTTAATTATTGTAATATAGCTGTCAATTTCAATAAATCAGCTGAGTTGAAGGTACCAATTTTAAATCCGCAGTAGTATATAATTTAATTATTCTACTAAAAACTGTGGATTGACCATGTTGAGATCTGGAGACACTCCTGTGGCACAACCAGGCTTTGTAAAGTGTGTAAACTTAATTGTGGGGAAACCTGATGATCTAGGACAAATTACTTTCCTGTAGAACCGTTGTCCAAGATACAGAACAGTCTCTATCACGTACCGAACCCAAGACTCTTCAAGGGTTGTAGTGGTCCAATTTATATATGTATATTTTATATATTTGTATAAAGTGGCAAACTATGGACCGCAGATAACTCAAGATGTATGGCGTCTCTGTTTCTTCTTCTCTTCCCAGTACTTCTTCATTCTCTCTCCAACCTCTCGCCTCTGATCATCTGTCCACACTCTCTTCGGTGCAGTCTTAGGCTTGTCTTCATCATAGGTTGCGTTTTCTATCAGAACCCTAATGTGGTTCACTGCTTCTATCCATTCAACTGTTTCTATTTTATAAGTATTAAATATGCTTTGACGTCAACTGCTCCACATGAATCAAAGCGACATAACACGACTATTTATGAAGTGATAGGTGATGGGGTGCATGACACTGAGGGTGAACGGTGAACGGAGACATCGGTGATTTTATTATTCCTCAATCGGTGACGATAATACGCGCTGAGGGGAAGCAAGAGCTATTGATTGATAGTTCTCAGAGGATATTGCATTCCCCGGGGGTCATCCATAACAACTGTTACCTAATTTGTGGGGCGCCCTCCCCCCAGAATATTCATGGCCCCTAGCCAGGCCAATCTTCTCCCCTTCGCAAATCTGTCTCCTTCGGTGCAGGATCTTCCTGGGAGACAATAACCGCATCACTCGCCATCCGAAGTCGAGAGTCATAGTCATCTTTAAGGACAAATTTAAAAAAAATAAAAATATTTTTATATACACATACAACTATCCTACGAAATAAAATAAACTAGAGAGTATCTGTAAGAGCAATAAGTCCTAACCTTAAAACATTTTGCAAGCAAAGGCCTTGACGACTTAAAAATATAATAATAATAAATATTTATTTAAAAATTATACAAATGCCAATAGAATATTCTTCGATTTTAGATGTTTTCTGTAATCTACATCCTTCTTCAGTCCATCTTGGTCCCAGAATTTTCCTAATTATTTTCCTTTCTTTTTCTTTTGTTTTTTTTTATCTGTTTTTCTGTTGTGTCAAACTTTCACTGGCATATAACATTGCTTGTTTAATTACCATATTATAATGTTTAATTTTTGTATTTAGAATATTTTATTGTTATTATTTTTATTTAATTATAAGCGTGATAAAGAGGAAATTAACTGTACATAGAGCATAAGGGATGGAATGTCAAGGGATACCCTTGAAGGTTTCGAAACCTTGATATAAGAGAACCTTGAAAGCGATGCGGGAGAACTCTAGCGGCGGGTATTGTCCTGACTTAATGGTAATAAATTATTCCATCTTAGAGGCTGTGCTTATTCAAACTGGATTAATTGATACCTCCGTCGAAAGGATAATTTGCATTATTTCTGTAGGCGAATACATTTCATTGTCATGTCATTTCCTAGTCTGTTCCAGTGCCATGTTACTAAAGATGGTATGAGTAGCAAGATAAATCGATGATAATGGAATATTCGAAACTCTTCTACTCAAATCATCAGCTGTTTCAAAGAACGGTTTCGCATATCTCCGATCTTTGTTATTGTTTATGTTTAAATCCCTTTTCTATGTTTTTATTACTGTTACTAAAGGTTAAAACAGAATGGGAAGATCGAGAATTATATCGATATTCGACGAGATTCGAACCGGCGCCTTAGCGATTACTAAGGTCTGTAACAACAATCATGTTTATCCACGTATTGGATCCCTTTGATTTATATAATTTTTCACTTTTTTACATACTAGTTTTCATATTACAATTTTCCATAGTTTGATTTGGTATTAACTCAAAGTTATAATTCAAATTCCATCATCACCGCTAACTTCAGTATTATTATCTAAGTTGAATTCCAAGTGTTTTACTTCTTCTTGTATATGTACTTTTATTTTTGTAATTTTATAACCAAATTCTCAGTGTTTTACTAATGTAAAAATCAGAAATAAAAAGAAAAAAAAACATTGACCCTCAGACATCTCCTAACAATATACTTTTTTACGTCAAAAACTCGACCATTGCAAGAGTTACGGACAGTAGTCCATTTTGAAGGCCTTAATTTATTATATCATAAAATTATTTGCCTATTAATATCATTCTTATGATCTAATCGTACCATTTCTTGCTGATTTGGGCCTAACTCGATATCAATCCTGTTATGACCTTATTCCCAATCAAACCCACTATCAACCTCTTCAATCCCCGATGATCCTACGAGGTGTCTGAAAAGAAGATGGCCTCGTTACCTTCTAAGTTTAATTTGTTATTTCAGTGCTACCACAGGGTTGATTCTCTACGTTCCTTTATATTATGCAATTAGGTATCATTTGTTCTATTTACTTGTGATATTTTCTGACAGATATCAGTTAAATGACGGAGATGGATCCTTTAGGATCTAGGTCTTAGGCTTACTTATAAAGTGGGTACCCGAAGGAGGAATAATCTGGCAGTTGAGCGTGATCTAGGATAACTCACCTCACTGAGCAACCGTTGTCCAATAGCACAGTCTCTACCATGTACTGAACCCCCTATTGCCATGTACTGAGACCCTTCGTAAGTGATACAGGTTTATTATTATTTAATACATAAAAAAAAATATACACATGTAGCGATTTGTTTTGTTTATTAAATAGCTAGATGTTACGTAGCATCGAAAGCTATAACAGGATCTGTCTGGAAGAGACGCCCTGGGCAAACCGCCTACTCAACCTCCATCGCCCCACCCACGAGCCAATAACACATATTTATTTTATATTCTCACTCTATTTGGTAATAACGCCCCTTTAACTATCGCTCTATTATACGACTGTGATATATTACTATCTGTAATAGGACAGGTGTACCACTTTATTGTACACATGAATCAATAGTAAATCAAATCGGAAATAGAAATTTCACTTTATAGCATAATAATATATTTACATCTCGTAATCATCATAATATATATTAGGTCGTTTCATATGAGATGTCTGTTATTATAATTTCGGTATTAGTTCCGTGGGTTGCCTCTTTGAGTCAAGCCACAGCCAGTTTTATCATTCCATTCGTTTCCTTTTTAATATTTTCGAAAACTAAAGTAATCATGACTTTATAGTTTATCACCATATATATAGGCAATGTGTATAATTTCGGTAATCATTCCGTCGAGAAATGAACATTTCAAGAAAAATTTTCACTTTTATGTTATTTTATATTATCCACTTTTATATTACACTTTCTGTTTTCCTTCTCATTTTTCTTTCCCTTTATATTATGCTTACATTATTATCCTTTCTGTATATTTATTTTCTGTATCCTATATTAGTTATCTTTAACTATATCTATCAATATTTCAATTTCTGTTCATTATCTTTAATTTTATTATATCTGTCACTATTTTAATTTCTGTTCATTATCTTTAATTTTATTATATCTGTCACTATTTTAATATTCGTTATCGTTAATTATTATATCTGTCACTATATTAATTTTCTACATTACATGTCAATATATTCCTGTTACTGTAACGTTTTTTATATATTTTTT
Source organism: Arma custos (assembly GCA_037127475.1). Taxonomy (NCBI): domain Eukaryota; kingdom Metazoa; phylum Arthropoda; class Insecta; order Hemiptera; family Pentatomidae; genus Arma; species Arma custos. Next base: position 11,640,267 of record CM073765.1, read on the forward strand.
GTTCTGTTTGTTTCTCTCTCATAGCCCTGAAGATGGCCTACAAGCTAGGTCGAAACGTCGGCACACATTAAACATAAGTCTTGTACTTATTTGGTATTTTTTTTTTTTTTTACTGCACCCCCAATTATCTCCATTCTCCATTTCGGAGTGTAGATGATCACATAACTAAAACAGTATGAGTAATTCAGTCCTTTAATCCGTACAACCATTAATAGGAAATATATACAGACAGTTATAACATTATTTTTATTTTCGAGAATATTAAAAAGGAAACGTATACAAATTTAAAAATTGTGATTTAACTCGAAGTGATAACCTGCGGAAGAGATACCATTATTTCTGACATTCAAAGTGGAATAAATGGACTTCTGCTATTAACTATGTATATGTTTGCAGATTGTAATTAGTTGTTATCATTCTTCTATAATATTTACTGTAACTACAATTGGACGAGCATTGTTTATTTTGCCTGCCGGCAGAGGACAAATCTTTTCTCTTATCCGGACTTATACCACTTTCAAATATAAAAGCTCAAATTTAGATTTTACAAAGCTGTATTAATAGATAACCTTTATTTTTTATTTTGGTACTTGATTTTGCTCACAAAAACTTGAAAAAACGTGAACATCATATACACAACATCACAACATTCACCACAACATCACATATTCTGTTCCCTGTTATATCTAACACGTTAAACAATAAAAGTTCTCTGAAATCCTCCCCCGAATCCTCTGGCAGCAAACAGATGCTGTACAAAAGTTAAACGGAGTTGTCTGATGTGAAAAGACACAGAGGGGACTGTCCAGAGCGATCGCTGAATATGCAACGCGTTAACGAGCCCTGCCCGGCCCAGAGCTCATTCGATTATCACACTCGATACTGTCAGGTGTGAGATGGCATGACACGTGTGATGACACGTGGGATGGAATGCCACGCACTGGAGTCAAACAAAGGGTAGCCATGCCACAAGCACAGGCCAAACAGATCTATCGAAGGATGTATTAAACATCCATCCACTTAATGCATTAGTAAGGTTGACCTACCAATAAGTCTTATTTTTATATTTAATTTTATGATTATCCTTCGAGTGCTTTAGTGGCTTAGAATATAACCTAGTAACATGTTCTCAGGTTCTTGAGTAAACAACCAATATTGTAGGTTCGCAGTAGATTGCCTTAGTTTAAGTAGGGAGTAAAATCTGCTTAGTTATGCTGTCCTTTGGAATGGGCGTAAAATGGGTATCCCAAACAAGTTCAGTGTCAGGTACTCAAAAGTTATATAAGAAGTCGAATTTGCTTGAAATGGATTTATAATGTAAGCAATAGCCCCATTCACGCCAATGCCTGACAGCACTTATTTGCTACAAAAAAAAAAAATCGCTTCCCCCAACTGACCAAGCCACTTACTCATCGGGTCTGTAGATAATTAAAAAAATGGATGAAAATTTAATAAAATGGCTAATAATTGTTTATAGAAAGTCTTCAAACATTTTTTCCCATGGTTACTATTGTTTTTAAAGTAGTGGAGTATTAGAATTGAATCAAACTGCATCATATAAACTTGGACCGTTGATCGCCTAGCCGACGCGTGGTTTATTCGCCCTGAAGATGGCCTACATTGTAGGCCGAAACGTCGGCACACAATAAATAAGTTACACTTATTAAGGTGTTTTTATTGACTGCACCCCCAACTATTTCTTCCTTATATGCATCATATAAACTTTTTTTTTTTTAATTGCTACAGAAGAACAAAGGGAATTAGTAATAATTTACAAAAATGAATAATATTGATTGACAAATAAGTCTAACTTATTCGTCAGTCTTGCAGATATACCTCCCAGTTTTTATTATTTTTTGGCTAGATGTATTTTCCATTGTTTTTTTTTTGTTTTTTTTACACTAAATGTACCTTTTTTTAATCTCAAATAACACCGACACACACACACACACTTATATATATACACAACATTTTTAGTTATTAAATATTTTGAAATGGCTATTGGGCAGATAGGATGTTTAGATCCATTGTGGGATAGCGCAGCCGAAACCTATAGCTGTATCTAGATAGGATGTTAATTGATTCCCAGCCAGCCAAACCCGTAGCCATAGAGTGCCCGTGCCCAGGCATCCTGGCCCAAGAGGATATGAATATTTATCTGGGACCATTAGCTCGTCGGGGAGGAATCAGCTTGGACCGCGGCTTTTAATGACCTATTGTGAAAGGCGCCGTGTAACCTTTTTAATTCTGCAATATATCACCGATTATGTAAAACATCTGTTTTCCCCTCGGGTCATCCACTTCGTCAGAAGAAACGTCTGGCATACGGAAGAACCCATAAGAAGAAGAAGGTAACACCCGGTTAATATTATTCAAGTGATAGCGTCACGAAGATTAAGATGGGCTTGTAATGTTGTTAGGTTTAGTAACGAACGAATTACTAAAAAGTTAATATGTCCTGTACCGACTGGGAAGTGGTAGACCGAGACGTAGGTGGGAAGATTGCGTTGGTGAATTTGGGTTTGGGTTGTAGTCCGTGTACTGTAGCTTGTAAGTAATAATTATTATTAACTATTTTAATTATTATTTTAATATTATTTACTTATATGATGATAATTATATGACTTCATCCTTTTAATAATTGTATTTCTCATACTATGTAAGATAGACAAACACAAACATTTTATTCGATAAAAATTATGTTTATCTGTCACAGTGAGAGAATGCGAAAGGTCGATCCGTGCCAGCGTGTTCTATCTAGTGTTATACGCCTGCGCAATAGCGATTCCATCTCCGCCATTTTATTCAATGAATTTTAAACAAAGCCATTATTTTTTTGATAAAGATTTAAATTTTATTTCTATTATCTTTCATGTGATGTCGAAACGTTCGAATTTAAATTCATTGGCTCGTGGCTTGTACCAACGAAAGGACCCTTTTGTGTCTTAGTTGACCCATAAATTTTGAAACACAGTAATGTCGTAAACAAATAATATATCATTGTATTCTAGACAATAGTTTCTTATATTTCTGTAGTGAAGTTTTAAAAATAAAATAATATATTTATAAATTTATACAAACAATTAATACGATCTTAGTGAGATAGTTACTTAAACTGTTGGCGATTGGTATCTAGGACCCTCCTGGGACTCACCCAGCCTCTATAAAAGTGAGTACCCAAAATAAGTTGAAAAATCTGGCGGTTGAGCTTAATCTATAACAAATCACCTCCCTGCAAAACCGTAGTCCAAGAAACAGCCCTTCACGGATTATAGTGGTACGTGGTAAGTTTTTTTTTTAGTTCGATTGTCTTATATTTTAATAAGAACTACATATAGAATATTCATATAATTTTAAAATTAGTATTGATGAAATAGATAAATAAACTGAATATGCACATATATTTATATTTAAAAATGAAGATTTAGAGGGTATAGAAAAAAAGTGTATTGGCTACATTGGATAACTACCTGATTGAAAAATTCGACTAGAAAAATTTTAAATATGGTTGAATGTATTTATTTTTAACCCATTATTTTTTAAATAAAGTTAACTGTACATTCCATTATTTACTTAATAATCATTGGAAATATAAATTAAAAATATTCATCAATAAATGATACTGCAGTCAAGAAATTAAATTAATAATGATAATTTATCGTAACTCCAAGAAAAGCAAGGAACATTAATGATAAGTAATTATTAAAAATAATTTCTTGAAAATGTAAATTTTATTTAAATTAAAAAAAAATGCTAAAAGGAATTAAAAAATCAGGAATCAGTAATTAACAAACCCTTTTCCAGTAGCTGTTAGTAATTATTTTGTGATTTCCTTATGAGCTTGATTGGAATCTGTCATTGGAAAGGAATATAATTTATCATCTTGATCATTAGCGATGATTAAATCATGATTCATGGCGTGTCTATATCAAGGAAGTATTTAATCCAAGCTTCCATGTACAACCGTTGACTCAGAAACTGTTTAGTTTCTACTATGTACTAAACCCAAAACCCTTAATTAGTTACAAGTAGAGGGATTATTCAAGTTTAATTTCAGTTTAGAGGATTAAAATAAATTCCCGAATCCGATATATCATAAATCTTTTCATGACAAATTTCCACTCAAACCCACTAGTTTCAAAGCTAGCAACCTCTTCATTTAGATAATCCTCTGAGGTGTCTGAAAAGAAGATGGCCTCGTGACCTTCTAAGTTGAATTTTATATTTGAGTACTACCACTGGGTAGTTCCTCTACTCGTCTTTATCCATGCCACTATGTATCATTCCAGCCATTTAATTGTTGTATTGTTAAAATACAGTTGTAAATTTCAATGAATAAAGTGCCAGTGCCAATTTTAAATGGAAGATATTTATTTGTTCGATATAATTAAACATAATTATATGTTATAACCTTTAAAATACTCCGTGTTCTATCTTCTGGACTATATTTACTCGAGTGAAGACAAGAATTAAAAACATACAATAGACTTCCCAATGGCATCTGATTGAGACTGTCGGAAAGGAAAGAGTCCTAATTGTAGCATGTCCTTCAACAGACTAACATCGACCACACATGGCGTTATCCTTAACGATGGATGGATGGTTCTACAATGGTCATACATTACCTGTCATCAACTGTTAAATTATTGTAATAAAAAAAATAAAACATTAAAACCTTTATTACATAACAAAACATCTTATGATAGCGGTAATTCTACTATTATTTATAAGTTTGCCGAAGTGATTACGGGCCACTTAAATGCTTATAACTCTCAAATCTCTTTCGCTTTATCGAGTATGGATAACTGACGAATCGTGATCAGTGTATCTCGCTAAATAGTTTGCGAAATAACGTTCGTGAAAAACGTTTTGTTCGTTGAAAATTTTCTTCTATAAAAAAAAAAATAAATAAGAAGAAAACTGATACCTTATAAATCGTTTGACTAAAAAAACTGTTGCACGTTTCAGCCAAAACGTTTAATGTTCTAGCACCAAGTAAAAAAAAGTTACCTACACTAGAAACATTTTCAGCATCAAATTTAATTTTTTTCATTATTTAATTGCCCTGGAATTAAATCATTTAAGAAAAGTAAAATCACAAAAAAAAATTAAAATCTTAAGCCATAAATCAATGTTAATTTAATTAAAGAGAACAAATAAATAAGAAAAATAATAGTCATAATTTAATTTATTTATTTAATTAAATTAATTAATTTAAAGTATCAAAAACTTTACTGTAAACAGACGTTAAAAATAATATATTTATTTACCAAATTATCTGTTAATTATCATTTTAAAACTATGTAAAATATCTGTATTAATAATTTTAATCGACTAAAATCCATAGTTCTATCCACCCCAATGATTAAAATAAAAACAATGGTTATGATTGTAAGAATATATGTTAAAAAATTTGTTAAATAATAATTAAAATCTTAATTCATTTGTCTTTAAAAAAATAGAAATACATTTCGAGCAATTGACTGATGCTGTCAGAAAAAAAAAGTTTTTTCAACAATTTTATATATGAAAAGTTTTAAATAAAATGATTAATTATAGATTAAAAATTTTTACTTTTCCGGTTGATTTATTTATGATATATTACTACTACTCAATTGTTTTTTTAAAAATATTATAACCAATACAATATATATAATAATAAATAAGATATTCGAATTAGAAATAATTAATCACAAGCCATAATTAAGCCATACCCAAGATTAGCTTTAATTGTTAGTTCTGGACAATGCAGGATCAATTTTATGTTACTAAATAATAGATTTAAGTTAACAATTAAATTTATATTCTGAAATAAAACTTCACAATAAATCAGGACATTTATAAAACATAATCCTTAGGGGTCAGAGACTGGAATTATGTCGGTTCATAATTCGGACTGCCGTCGTAAACTGGGCGTCCTTCTTATAGATTACACGTCCATGGCGGCTAGTAATAAAATTTATTGTCTTTTAAAGACCCGAAATTGGATCTGATTTGGACGCCCTTGGAACAGGAAAGTGGTCACGAGTGGAATAAAGTTTAGCAAAAAGCTCTAATATTATTTCCGATTTGGAATGTATCGGATAATTTGTAGGTAAATTAATTGTGAATGGAGAGGTTTTTATCAATTATTTATGACTTTTATTTATAGTCTGAGATGTATTTTAACTTGTATATATGTTCTTCCGTATTAAATCATTTTATAATTGAAGTAAATAATAGACAAATTTAAAAATTGTTTTGGCTAATCGGACGATGCTAGGAGTCCTAAATTTTGCCTCTCCGAATTTCAAATTTTGCATCGCACAGTATCGGGACATTCATTTTACGTACTCTCTAAAGGACATCATAACCTAACTTACTCCCTATAAAAAGTCACCTACAAGCGGCGAACTCGTAATCCTCCTGGATTTGTAGGTTGGTTTGATAACCATTACACCACAGGTGACCCCTTTAAAAATATTAATGCGACATTCCAAGAACATAATTTATACTTTAAAGTACGTTAAATAAAAAGTATATCACTGTGATTATTTGGCCATGGTTTTTTTAGGCTGTAGATGTGAGTTGTGCTTTATCTATGGATGATAAGATAATGATACAATGATTAAAACGATAACCTATAGCACTACAACCATGAAGGGTATTAGATTCAGTACAAGGTAGAGAATGCACTGTTTCTAGGACAACGGTTGTACAGGAAGATTTGTTCGATATCACACTCAAAGGTCCGGTTTTCTCTTCAATTATTCGCGCCCATTTTAAAAAGACTAAATGGAGGATTTAGGATTTGTAGATTTCGGATAGGCACCCGGGTCTGTTTATATTTTTCTCAACTGATAGTGTTTATTTATTAAAATGCCTACCATACCTTCAAATGTAAGGAAGAAATAGTTGGGGGTGCAGTCAATAAAAACACCTAAATAAGTGTATACTTATTTGTTGTGTGCCGACGTTTCGGCCTACAATGTAGGCCATCTTCAGGGCTAAGAGAGAGAAACAAACAGAAAAACATATAAAAAAACGTGTCAGTAACAAGAATATGGTGACAAGTAATGTAGTAATGTGGTACAAGTGTGGAAATTAAAATAGTGACTAGATATGATGAAATAGTGAATATATATGATAATTAAAGATAATGAATATAAAAGTGGTTACAGAATATAATAAAATTAAAATAGTGACAGATAAGTCTGTTCATCATCTATAATTTTATTATTATCTGTCACTATTTTAATTTTATTATATTCTGTAACCACTTTTATATTCGTTATCTATAATTATCATATCTATTCACTATTTCATCATATCTAGTCACTATTTTAATTTCCACACTTGTACCACATTACTACATTACTTGTCACCATATTCTTGTTACTGACACGTTTTTTTATATGTTTTTCTGTTCGTTTCTCTCTCTTAGCCCTGAAGATGGCCTACATTGTAGGCCGAAACGTCGGCACACAACAAATAAGTATACACTTATTTAGGTGTTTTTATTGACTGCACCCCCAGCTATTTCTTCCTTACATTTGAAGTTACAGTCAACCAATTCTTCTCTAACATATCTTCAAATGGTTACCATAGAATAAATTGGTAATATTTAAAATTAATTTACTAAAATTAATCGGTATAAGGAGTAAAATAAATGAATGAATATATAATATCGCTCTCTCTCTTTCTATCTCTCTCTTTCCCTGTATATATATATATATATATATACACCAATATTTCTCTATCTCACTTTCTGTACCTTTTATTCAATATTTTAAAACCAAATTTTTTTTTTTTAAATTAATCACAACACAAACAAACATTACATAATCGAAACTAAACTGTTAATATTAATTTGACGTACTGTTAACCTCTAGAACCTGCTCGTGACATGACTAACCTTCGGTCCACGTTCAGTCAGACATTCCTTCCGATAATTGTTTTCAATGTTTTCATTCCCTCATAACCTACAACTACCTCCATTCGCTTTATTATTTTTTTTTTAAATAATTAAATAAAATATTATCTAACACTTAAACATACTTCTATATTCAGAGTAAAATAAAATTCGCTCCTTTAAAAGAACTATATTATAACTGAAAAAAACATTTTTTCAATAGAGGTATTCGAAAGTTCCATGTGAGTTAAAAAAAATTGGGTATTCATAAAGATCCTATTGTAATGATGGAATTTAAATTATTTTATTAGCCATTAAAAAATTTTTTAAAAGCTTGAATTTTTTTTATTCTAGCTTATGTCATTATTCCCATAAAACTTCATTTTTTTTATCTTTATTGGAAGTTTTTTGTACATTTTTTCTTTCATTGTAAATTATGATTCTCCATAGATATATTTAAATTTGTACAATTGTTTTTAATTTGAGACTGGTCTATTGGTACAGCATTTTTATTTTGTGAAATGTAGCAAATTATACAAGAAATAAATAAATTTAAAAAAATAAATAAATAAAACTTCAAGTTCAATCATGATAGAACTCAAAATATGACTACATATTAAAAAAAAAAGTTAGCTATGGAATATCACATATGTCGCTCCTGAATTAAAAATCTTCAACCAATACAATTGCTACTGAAGGCTTAACTCAAAAATTCAAATTTTAGTCGTTCTTTTGAATGAACTATCAGCATGATTAATACATTTATTAAAATATATATATATATATATATTTCGCTGTGTTAAGAATATTTATTTCTAAAATTATCATCTGTATGCCTTTCAGATTTAATTACATGATATTAAAGAAAACATTGAGACGAAATAGCATATAATTATGACATAATTACCGTACAAATTTAGAATATGGCTAATAGCATTCTTCGATAATGAACTTTGCGAAAATATCTGAAAGGTGTTGATCGTATGTTTCTCAATACTCGATAAATGTCAAACGGAGACGTATATTAATCATGAATAAGATGGATCGCTTGTGAAGGAGTTGGATTTAGAAAATTTATACTTAACTACAAATTTCGAAATGTGAAGGTGTTTTTTTAATCGACACAATTTTTATTTTTGGTTGCCAAGATACTAATTATTATTTATAGCTTTACATCAATAAAAAAACTAATGTAGTTATGATATCCATATTCCGGACTTATAGTAAAGTAAAGAGCTTGAAAGGTTTCAAGCTCTTTCGAAATAATTTTCTTTACAATTATGGAGTTGTTTAATTTCAAGTGAGATAACAAACCATATTATTAATTATTATTGAATAATGCTGGAATTAAATCGTACTAAAAATTATATCGGCTTGATAACTCTGCCTGCTTCTTCTCGTTTCATAAGTCCATCCTCCTCGAAATCATACCATCGACATATTACATATGATCTTGAAATGACATTGTGAGTAGACTCGAGGTAGCTAAGATGAAGTCTTAATACTCTCGCCACCACTGTGTAGTATATTCTATATTAATTAAAGGTATTAGTACAGAAAATATAAATATATGTTATCAAGAAAATCTCATTCATTCGTGTGACCAGATATATCTTTCTTTCTTCTGTTTAATGACATCGTATCGACATTTTACATGATTTATGATGACATGACCTTGGGTTCCTCCAAAATACTTGAAGTATGGTACGCACACCGCCTCCCCATTTCCTTCAGACCTGGAGGAATTAGGGAGTGATTTAGGAGGCCCTTGTTCTTCCTTAACCTGAATATATCGCCTCTTCGGTCAGTTCCTTCTTCTTCTTCAGCTGTCCTTATTTATTCAGGACCTTCGTCAATTAGCCTTGTCAGATTGATTGCGGCAATTAGAGAGTGCTGTTCTCAGCAGTGATTCTCTGCTACTTAACATCATTGAGCCCAACAAAACGATCTTTAAGAGTTGAATAAAACATGGAGAATAATAGTTAATATCTACGGTCAATTTATTATTAAAACAATTATAAAAACAATTAATGTTTTTCATTTACACAATATTTATAAATTTTAATTTGGTACTTTAATGTCGTATTTTTCTTTCAGTCCTACCAAAACATCAAGTCATACGTTAATATTTTCTTCATCTCCTCATTTTTGTTTAGTAATAAAACAAAATAGGGTACCAATGCAATGCATATTAAACATAAATTACAATCAGTATAAATTAATTAACTTTTTAAGGTTAATTATTATTTATTTGTTATATTAATTATAGACTTTTAAATATATTTCCTAGTAAATATGAAACGGAATTTTTTTATTTATTTTTAAATAATATAATAAAAATAATATTTTTTTTTGTTTTAAAAAATAAAAGCCTGACGATTATTTTAATTAATTAAATTGACCATTTGATTGAGGACATTCGATCCCCAAGTAAATACATTTTAAATATTAATAATGGCATTTATGAGGTATCTATACACACTTATTTCTGCTAATTATTTTAGACATACTTTTTATAATTATGTATCTATTTTATTGTTATTATTTTTTATTTTGTACTTTTACAGAATTAATGACTTATAAATTTTTAAGACAAAATAATTCGTTATATATGTCGTTTTAATCAAAATAATTGAAAATGACAACTAGTGTCGAAGTGTAATATTAATTATTAAAAAAAAAATTATGACTGGATAATGGTTTTTGCTTTAGTACGAAATATTTTGAAGTTGTAGTCCAGTTTACATCGTCGTCTTTTTAAAAATTTAATAAAAACTTATTATTCTGGATTTGATTGAGATCGAAGTAATATCCTTCAACTTTATCTAAAGAGGACTATTATTGATTCATTATTTAGGAGTTATCTTCCCGTTTACTTCTTGACCTTTAATTTCGAGACCTTTCCCCTTCCACTTCCAGCTGACCACGATTACTATACATTAGCCTTATAGTATTATATAAATTAGCAACAATACCTTGACCTTTCGCTTTAATAATTTCGTATTTTGGTTGAGGTTTGTATTTTTTATTTTAAATGTCGGCGAATTTTATTGGGAGCTCACATGGCGTAATAGCTGAGTATTAATCAGAAGTCTACATCGAATACGTTCTTATGAATAATGAAAATGTTTCAGAAATATTTCTATTTTATTTATTAAATTCTCCAGTGTTGCTTAATATAAAGTATTATCAAAGTATTTAGAAGCATCTGATGAAATCCCTAAAAATGTCAACAAAACAATTATCAAATTTAATATGGCTTAATTAAAATTACAAATGTGAAGGAGATAGTTGGGGGGTGCAGTCAATAAGAACACCGAATAAGTAATAAACTTATATTATGTGCCGACGTTTCGACCTACAGCGTAGGTCATCTTCAGGGCGATTTTGGAGAGCGATGCCGTTAGATTTAACGGCTGGCTAGCACTGCAAAATCGCCCTGAAGATGACCTACACTGTAGGTCGAAACGTCGGCACATAATATAAGTTTATTACTTATTCGGTGTTCTTATTGACTGCACCCCCCAACTATCTCCTTCACATTAGATCATCCAGTCAACTATTTTCATCTCATAAAATTACAAATATTTTTTGAAATTGTTCTTTTGAAATTTTGTTAATAAAATAACAAAATTATACCTTAAAATTTGTTATATTTTTATAATTGTTTATGTTATAACTTGACTTTACCGGTTAAAAAAATAGTACCCTAACAAATAAATCTACTTTTGGGAACCTCGATAAAGAAATCTAGGAATAGTCAGATTATGCATACTATTAAGTATGTTTTGTGTGACATATATTAATATGAAGTATATTTTTATTTATTGGGTTGTAACATATGAAATGTCAGTGAAGGTGTAAATTATTATTAGGAAACAAAATATTAAACAATACTTTTATTAATCTAATTAGGATCCTTCACTTTCAATGCATTTCTCCCAACGTGAAACAAGCATTTCTATCCCCGCTCTGTAGAAAAGGAAGGCCGATTTCAGGGCATTTTCTTTGTCAAATTCTTAATTTCTTAAAAAAATATCCAAACAATGGAAATGCTTATTTCACGTTGGGAGAAGTGGATTGAAAGTGAAGGATCCTATTTTGATTAATAAAAAAATTGTTTAATAATTTTTTTCTAATAATTTAAATTTATACTTTCACTGACATTTCATATGTTACAACCCAATAATTACTGGGTACATTAAAATATTGCGATTTGTTGTATTTTAATGTTACTATTATATTACGGTCAATGTATACTTTCAAATTATATTTTAATATGAACGAAAACTGAAAGAAAAATAATTCTTAAATATTTTTATTTGAAAAGAAAAGATATGTCCGGGGCCGGGATTCGAACCCGGGTCTCCTACATTTCCGTCGTGGTGCTCTACCACCTGAGCTATCCTGGTTCGTACCTCGGTCAGGCACATCCTTTCTCTTCACTGATCCCATATCATCTCTTATTCTCGTAATTTGCGATGTATACAAGGGGGAATGTTCATTGAACATTATTTTAATTAGGATATTGTTGACTTACTTCATTATATATTGTTATAATTTATTTATTTTAATTTTTTATTAACTGTTACAATTTTCAAATATTTTTATTTGAAAAGAAATTTTTGTGAGAATATATAAAAATAATATTTTAATAAATCAAACTATTACCAATGAAAGCTTAGTTTATCAAAATTTTAAAAAACTCAAGGTTTCTTCTTCATCAATGCATGTTATACTTAACCGTTAGATAATTGTTTCTTAACACATTAAGGCTCCATGTTAGGGATAAGTACTGGCTTGGTTAAGATGAACTGTTTCTTAGCCAAAGGTTGTTCAATGATCGGGCTCTATAAACCTAAACTTTTTTTGCTCCTTATTAGAGGCTGCGTTATCCCACATGCTTGATCCACGGCTGTTGTGCACCGATATCAAATATCATTAAAATAATAAATATTGCCAATATTATTACATCTCCTTTACTATGTGTCGGATGATAAAACCTATCTACCACAGCACGATCGAACTTAAGACCTAGAGATAAATAGAGCTATGCCTAATAGCTGCTGTTATTTATAATATCCTTTTACGATTATTTTCCAATAGTAATAACTATTTACAATATATCTTTTATTATTTATAATTTGCAACAGTTTGACCTAAATATAAATCGGTCAGACATCGATTTCTTTCCTGGTACGGAGCATATAATGCCCAACCGCAAACAACAAGCTGCACACTCGACCGACAAGTTATAATTCCCACTGATTGTCATAGATTGGCCATAACAAATCGATCCAGATTGGTCCTCAAATTATTTTCTCCTTGCTCTGACTCTCAGTCAGTGAGTGAAAACAGTTTAGAGATACTCCGAAGCAAAGGTTGGGAATGTTCCTCTAGGTTGACTAGTAGCGATATTAAACCGCACGCATGCACTTACCTGGGTTACCGACACCAGACCACAAACCCAGTCCTTGCTGCCTCGGGAGCTAAGTACGGACCAGAAAGGTCACAAAAGATTGCTTTATTGTAGCAGTCATCTGGAAGTCGAGGTTACAAGGATATCCTACGGTTACAAGAACCATTAGAAAGAACCGTTACGGTTAATTCGCTGAGCGAACATCTTGAATTATCAGAACTGTATAAATCACAAACACAAACATTGAGCTAAAACTCAAAAATACACTAAATAAAATAATTATAGAATGTTTTTCTTTATTCATTTAATGTCACTTTATGCTTCTCTGGCTAATCGGACGATCCTACAATTAAACCTAAAACCTAAATTTAACCTATCCAGGCATCTTTAACGAGTTTCTGGTATCTTAAAAGTTCGGAACACCCATTTTACATACCTTTCGAAGGACGGTATAAACCTGCGAATCCGCGATCTCGGGCATCTTAGGTTTTTAAGGTAACCACTAGAACTTATAGAATGCAATAGAAAAAGTATACTAGCAAAGATAAAAATAACGGCATGAGTAGAAAAATACCAACAAGAACCCTTAAATAAGAAGCAAGTAATAAAATAAAATAAAATGCTCTTGGAAAAGTAAAACCAAAAACAAAGTCTCTGTAATACTGGAAAATAACCAATCAACCAAATTTCAAAGGATTTCAAATATCAGGATACTTCAGTTAATTTTCTTGTACATGTTATTAATTCACTTATTTCCCCAGAAATCTCTATACAACTTTTTTTAGTTTATTTTTTCTTTATCTTTTTTTTTTTTATACCCTTAATTTCCAGATCGGCTATTCCTGTTTTCTTTTAAAAATGAATTTTAAATTTTAACATAAGGTAAAAATTTTAAAAAATAAGGTAAAAAAGGGTTTCGTCTCGTGCAGGAGACACCCCTAACTGTACATTATCAGATTATATACAAGAGAAGAAATAAATATATAATAGTTATTTTCATATAAAAGAATTATATTGTAATAATAAACAGAACTATAATACTATAAAACGGAAAAGTAAAAGGAAACAGGATTATATTACAATTTGTTAAAACGATTGGTGAGAAAGGTAATAGAGTTCACATCAGAATATCTTTCAAGAGTCTAGGTTTTAGTTTTGGAGATGAAATAGGTTGGCCTATGTTGAATGCTACACCTCCTTTGACTGCTAGTGATCAGGTCATAAATCTGGTGTAACGCTTTCTTTACCGCTAATCATTAATACAAACAAACAAATGACAATAATGAGAAATAAAACAGTGTATCTCTAAAATACAATATAGTTTATATAAACATCATATACAATTTAGTATAAAAATAAAATAATAAATCGTTTTTTTCTAATTATGAGGGCAATGACAAACGTCAGCATTTTGTTTGTTTACGAACGAAACAAAAGCTTTTCGCCTATTTAGGCATCATCAGGACATACAATAAAAAAAAAATCAAAATCAATAAAAATAAAATGCAGTACATCTAACTTAAACAATATAAGTATATTCATGTTTTATTGAACGTATAGGAGTGTAGAATACACGAGTCACCAGGATTGGACTTAATAAAAATCCTAGAGATTTACATTTTTTTTTAGTTTTCCAATTACAATCTTTTAGTTTAAATTTTTCTGTAAATTTAATTATAATTTATAATGTAACATTAAGTAATGTAATTTCTAAGCGCGTCCTCCAGTTGCATAACTACCACATCAGTTACCCAACGCTTGTGAGATACGAACACCGGTGTAGGAGAAGAACCATCCGTCATAGAGAATGTCATGAATGATTAAGAAATACAAAGCGGATCCTCTAAGGATAACAAATAGTCATTCATCTAATCTTTTTTTTTGCAGCTGTTTATTTTGAGAATTGTAACATTTTAATATCACATTTTATGAAAGTATATTTCGACCTTTAACAACAGTAATCATGCAGTGACTAAAAATATGTATAATTATACTTTAGAAAATACTAAAACATAAAAATTAATTTCCAGTTTTCACTTATGGTTAACAGTATGCGTAAAACGATAGAATGGATATTAACCGGACAAAATAAGGTAAATTCAGAATATCAGAGATGATATAAAAGATTTATATTTGTTTCATATATATTGTTTTATTATTATGTATATAATAATATGTGATATTGTTATCGTGGGAAAATTCCAACGAAAAGCCTTAAGTCTCCAAACTAAAACAGAAATAGAAATTATCTGCCCAATATTTCGCCCATTCAGGCATCCTCAGGGTAGAAAGAGAGAGAGAAGGTAGAAAGAAACTTTTCAATATTAATATAATTTGTGGAATAGCCATAAGTCCACTGGTTTCTTAATAATGTTATTAATTTTTTTTCTTGCATTTTTTCATATGGTCTTTCGTCTTAAGTTTTGTGTTGTTTGCTATTATTTATTTTTCCTGTTGTGTTTTTTTATGTTTGGGGAGTGTATATTGAATTTTGAATTTCTGAAGTATCTATCAGCTGTTTTTATCTAACCTGAACCAGCTGGGGTCGAGTAACCTTCGTAATGATTCATTAGTTGCTTTTGAGCCTTGGAGGTGGTGGGATGTTTCTTGGATGAATTATTCATGTTTTGTTTTGCTGTTATTCTCTTTCTACCCTGAGGATGCCTGAATGGGCGAAATATTGGGCAGATAATTTCTATTTCTGTTTTATGAGATGAAAATAGTTGACTGGATGATCTAATTTAAAAGAGATAGTTAGGGGGTGCAGTCAATAAGAACACAGAATAAGTGATGAACTTATATAATGTGCCGACGTTTCGACCTACAGTGTAGGTCATCAGTACCCGCCAGCCGTTAAATCTAACGGCCACGCTCTCCAAAATCGCCCTGAAGATGACCTACACTGTAGGTCGAAACGTCGGCACATAATATAAGTTCATCACTTATTCTGTGTTCTTATTGACTGCACCCCCCAACTATCTCCTTTACATATTTCCCCTGAGTAGGTTCAAATTTATTTCTTGGTGATCCCAAGTAGCTCTTCCTCCATGGTCCAGGTGAATGTCATAAAAAATTCTCTGAAGAAGGATTGAACTATTTATTAGAAAGCCAACGTTTCGGCCCACTTTGCAGGTCTTCTTCAGGGCTAGATGCTTTCCAATTAATAGTTCTCCCTATTTAAGAGAATTTTGCTTCCACGCACATATATAAGGTCAACTTATATTATTGCAAGATATTGTTATAGTTAATAATAAGGCTTAGCGAACCCGAAAGTTCGATGCCGATACCACCAATCTCTGCTTGCAAACCTCCGTCCAAACTAAACCATTCTTAACGCAATCTTCCCACCAACGCCTCGGTCTTTCCCTCAAGCTCCTCCCAGTCGGCCCAACGCTTATTAACATCTTAGGAATGCGTTCGTTACTAAGCCCAGCAACTTTACAGGCCCATCTTAATCTTCGTAACGCTATCGCTCGAATGCTGGTGTATGAACAGTGCATGCTTCGCAATTCCGCTTTATGCAATGTCCTAAATTCTCCTGTGGTCTAATCCTTTTTTGGAGAGAATATTCTTATTTTCGAATATTTGAAGTATATTAAAGTAAAATGATCGATCAAGTAGATATGGTCGATATAGTAACTTAGATTTTTTTGATGTCTAAATTCTGGTTCTTAGCATTTGCCTCAGAGATTCCCAGCTGAGATTTAAACACTTTGTTTTATAAAACTACCCATTAGCCAGATAAGCAGTTCCAACATCTCACTAAACAATCAAAGCGCCAATAAAATTTCGCTTTAAAACACGAATACAGATAGAAAGTTTCGACTATTATCCGCGTTAGAGGCGGTAATAAAAAAGAAAGTCCATCAGCATCTTTAACCCGGGCAGGACGACCTTTGACCCCGAAGAGCCCACCAATTAGGAGCCTCATTGCTTGTTCTCCTTCCAAGCCGGTTTCCCATTGGTCCGCCTTGTACCTCTGGTACTGGCCTAGATGTACCATGTACCGTTTTAGCCGTGGTATGCGGTTTTAATTAGCGATCGGGTTGTGTATTACTGTTTCCGTAACTATCATAGTTTATATGATAGGACAGTTATGCTTCTTAACTAAACAATAATGAATAATGATTATTTAGAATTCAGCATTTAATTTAGCAGTATTAGACAATATAAAGCAATTATCGAATAAGTTTAAATTATGCATAACGAATTAGGATATCTTTAATAAAATAGGGAGCGGAGTAGGTTACTGATAGAGCGGTGAGTAGCAATGCCGAAGTTCTTGGGTCCATATCCCACTGCGGCAAAACTTTTATATAATCTGTTAGCAGATACATTAGATACAATCGGAGATGGATTGTATGAAATCTAGGACCCTCTCGGGGCTTACCCAGCCTCTATAAAGTGAGTAAACAGTGCAGTCTCTATTAAATACTGAACACCAGAACCTTCACGGGTTTTAGTGGTACAGTTTTTTTTTTTTACTTACTAATTTCGAGACTTCTCGACATGTTCAAACTTATTCCCTCCTAAAACAATATCACCAAAATGTCTTCCTTTTTTGCTATTAACTATGTATTTAGTCTTATCCGAATTTACTTCCAGCTCTATTTGGAATTACATTTGTATTCATTTTAGTGCTTTTTCGTGCATTACAACAAAAAAAAATACCAGGTACTAACCCATGAAGGGCCTTGGGATTAGTACCTGGTAGAGACTCCACTGTTTTTACAAAAAAGGGTTGTATAAAGAGGTCATTCGTCATCACGCTGGACCACCAGATTTTCCCCCTATTTTGGTCAACCATTTTATAGAGGCTGGTTGAGCCCCTGGATCCATCTCCGGCTGCTTAGATTAAGTAAAAATCTGTGAAGTATCGGGATTCGAACATTCGGCACAGCAACTCCGCTTAAACCCGATTTTTTTCCGCACATGTATTGCATTATTGTTGTAATAAACGCATTTATTTTTCATATGAATTATTTAGTATTATAATCCGTTAAAATAAACTTAACATTCCATAATCCTCAAATATCCCAGGATATGTCATAAGCTCTGAAGAAGCCATAACATTAATCTCCTGTTAAGGCCGAATTCCTTCGAGTGTACACGCGCCTTCCTGAGGACTAATGTATTACCAGTAAATAAACAACAGGTGTAAATCCTGAAGAGTGTGGTCTCAGCGACTTTTTGTCCTGAAGTTTTTTATCCTTTATTCTTTTTTCTCCCCCCCCCCCCACCCAGCCTCGAATCATCTCCACCACAATGAAAGAGAAGGCGATGAAAAAACTCCGTCGTGTGAGTGTGGCTTTATGAGGCCAGGTGTTATGTCTCTTTCTGAATGGCCCTCTGATTGCCAGTGTATAGTTTCGGAATTAAATACTTGATAACTGTTCTTTATTATTATTATATCAGTAAAAAAAATATAATTTTGTAGCTTTCTTAGCCTCTTTAAAGTGGGTACCCTTAATGAAAGGGCAACCGCCAAATATGTGAAATTACTGCCCTGTACTACAGTTACTGAGCCTAATATTGTAAAATATATTAAAAAAAATTAAATAGTCATCGGGGAAACTTTGGAATCACAGTGAAATTCTCAATCAATTATATTATCAATTATTTAAATAGCTAATAATAATTATATAAATTTTCAAGTAGTTTATTTATTAATCTAATCATATTATTGGCTGCATAAGCTCAATACAAAACATCAATAACTTAATTCAAATAATAATTAGAATACAGTTATATTATTTATGCTTTGTATTTGTATTTTCATATTTAGCATTATAAAAATCGTAAAGTTTAACAATACTTAGGCCATTTATACTTGCAATCTTTTAATAAAACATATAACTATGAACAATAAAATATTTTAAGGACAACGAACATTTTTTTATTAGTATGAATAGCAACTATTAAACTACCTTTCGGTTAAATACAATTATTCTTAAATTGAATGCTATAAGACCTCAAACACAGGCCACTAGGTGTCGACAGTCTCACGCAATACGCCACGAGCATGTCGCGCATGTCACTCACTCGAACCCTTAAGTTTTTCCCTACCAAAAATCGCTCAACGCTGCTAACGAAGCTTTCACATAAAAAAATCGCGATCCGAATGCTTCCATTACTGCATACAAGGAAGTAAAAATATATTTAATTCATCTATCAATGTAATAGATATCCAATGATTAAATTACTAATTAATTAGTAATACCGATAAACGCCATAACCATTGAATAATAATGAGACTTCAATCACAATAAAAAGTGTTGAGTTTACTAACAACTAGCTGGTTTGCAGTGGTGAGTTCAAGGGGGTTTGAAAAGGTCAAACGAGAGATAGAAAGCTTCGAATTACCTAGAGAGCTTCTGAGAGTCGTAAACCTAATCGTCAATATTATCTCTGATGACTCTCAATAAACTTGGATGGCATATAAAACAATAAAAAAGTAATAAAACATTTCTGAGAGTGTCACTAATCTATGATAATATCTGATACTTTCGTTTTTAGGAAATAACTGTTTTTGCTTTAGATATTCACAGCTTTTTTTTTTAGATTAATTTATTGATATTTACAACTGTAATAATATTACAACAAGTAAATTTGCTAATATGAACAAATGACATGAAACCAAAAAACACTTGTGGAGAAACTACTTATCCAATAAAGTTCTATAGTAGAAGGTCTCGAAGCCATCTTCTTTTCAGACGTCTCGGAGGCTTATCAGGAATATTATGGGAAGCAAGTTGAGAGACTAGCGGATTCAAGTGTGCATGGAGCTTGTCATGGAAGGATAGGTATCTATTTTGGGCCAAATCAGCAACATATGGGATATTAAGATCATGATGGATGAGTTTGTTTGTGACATAATAAGGAGCATTGAGGATTTTGGATTGTAAGGATTGGATACGAGGTGAATTGGATGGTTTAGTAGAGTCCCAAAGCTCAACTCCGTATGTCCAAATAAGTCTGATAACGGTCATGTAAATGAGTGTTTTATAATAAGGTCACCTGTGGTCTAGTGGTTAGCGTAACAAACTACTAAACCCAAGATCGCAGGTTCATAAAGTGACGTTAAATAAACAAACAAGTGTTTTATAATTAATTAGGAGCTTAGAACGATTGTCCAGTAAATGTTGAAGTAGGCAAAAACGTCGAGCGTTTTCTTGTCTTCTCAGTCTTGTATGAGGATTCCCAGTGAGACGTTTGTCCAGATGAAGTCTTATTAGATATTCAGCTTAATTCTGATTTCTAGTTTTGAACATACATATATACTACACAATATGTATAGTGTTGTGTTGCTGAGATTTATCTACAAGATACTATTTTTTTTATAATAGTGTTACTACTTTTTATATATTAGTGTTACAAGCAGGGAGCGG
This sequence comes from Arma custos, assembly GCA_037127475.1. Classification (NCBI taxonomy): domain Eukaryota; kingdom Metazoa; phylum Arthropoda; class Insecta; order Hemiptera; family Pentatomidae; genus Arma; species Arma custos. The sequence goes on from CM073765.1 coordinate 11,660,965, forward strand.
AGTGACTCAGTTTTAGGGCACTGAGTTGCCATACCTGAAGATCCTGTGTTCAAATCACTCTCACTATCTTTTAGTTAATCCGTTAGCGGCTGGAGATAGATCATATGGGATCTATCAGCTCACGCAGGCTCTAAAATGTGGGTACCAAAAATAAGAAGAACAATCTGTTGGTTGAGCGTGATCTAGGACAAGCCTCTTCCCTGCACAATCATTTTCCATGAACAGTGAATTAAGCCTATAGTAGCAATTGTATTGGTTGAAGCTTTTCAATTGGGAACGACATATCTGGTATTCGATTTCAAACATGTTTTTTTTTAATTAAAGTCATATACAGAGTTGTATCATGTTTAAATCTGGTCATAAAAAGTTTTTTGGGGATAAGGACATAAGTTAAGACAAATAAAGTTTCAAATTATTTTAACACAAATTGTGCGTCATCTGGTTTAGTTTTGACAACACACGGGACTTTCAAATACCTCTATTGAAAAGTTAGGTTTTTGATTAATGATGTTGTTCTTTTGAAGGAACGATACGAAAATAAAATATTATAACGATTTAATATATAATAAATTTAATATAATAAATTTAATATATAATAAATTATAAAAAAGTAAATAAAATAGGTTCTCAGATTCCACACGAGGATTTTAACAAATGAGCTCTACTAATCAGCAACTCCACTCCAAAATACATACAATGACCATAAAGCACAAATTGTAATAAATGTCACTTATGAATAAACTTAGAATTTTATCGTGTGTTTTAACCTTAACTGTGGTGATAGCCTGAAACATACTGAGAGCGCGAAGCGAAAGCTACCCTCGCCTTAGCATTAATAAGTCTTACAGCTGCTCACGTGTTTACGAGGATTCCCGAACACGGTTTATGGCGTAACTTAATGCTCTTCGTGTATGTCCTGAGTCCTGCAAAGGATATTTCAGGAATACTTCAGTCATCAGGCATTAACGTGAAGATTAAGGTGGTTTAATAATTATTTAACGCCTGGGTAATGTGTTAACAAGTCTGCTGATTATTGAAATTTACCTACTTGTAATACCTGTACCACTAACCCATCATGGGTCTGGGTTCAGTACATGGTAGAGACTGTACTGTTCTGGATTATGCAATATGTAATACGCAAAAATGCAAATTATTGATATCTATCGTTGTCCTTTTGAAGGAGCGAAATGGGTACAGTCAAGAACAATAAAACCCGTCAGGTTTATCAAAACAGGCCCGGTGAATAAGTGGTCAAATCGAATTTTTTTCAAAATGTGTTTCTCGTAATTAGGGATCGTGTTTTTTTTCATAATGAATAAGTGGCTAAGTCAAGCAACGGTGTGAAATGGTGCTGATAACGAATAGCATAATTCAAAATAACAAATGCTAATTTTTGAATTATTGCTTATTGACGTGTAATAACCAATTCCCTACTTAAAATTTATGATGCAAGTATAGAAAATCCTATCGCACGAAAATCCGTTATTGCTAATAGTAATCTATTATAATTTTAGCTATATGGAACATGGTCTATAAGATGTGGAAACTGAATCATATCCCAGATAGCTCGGCTATACTTAACAAATTAATGGACGGCTATTTCGTTCGAGATTACACGCTTCGTCGTGAGGCCTGTGCTTCAGTCAATTATCTCTGACATAGAATCGACACCTACAGGCAGATGTGATTGGAATTTTCACTTCCTTGATCAATCGGAAATTGATTTCAGATGACCGATTTTTCGTGTCCTCAAATAACTATTTACCAGATGGCCTCCATTCCTATTTCGCAAGGGCGAATCGTAATGAACAGTAATCCAGATTATGATTATGGTTTGAGCTAGATAAATAAATTATATACAATCATAACGTTCATCGTAAAAACGATATAATCATACGTTAATGCAAAAAAAAAAAAAACAGTAGAAAATAATTATAACAAATTACAATGTGTAAACTAACGGAATTATAAAAAAAAATACTGAAACAATTATCCCATGAAGGGTCTTAACTTCGGAACTGTATTGTTTTTAGGATAACTGTTGTGCAGGGAGGAGACCTCCAAGGCTTGATGAGCCCCAGGAAGGTCTCTTGATCTCACAGAGTTCATCCGTGGCTGTTAGCAGATTGAATAGGGATACAGGCCGATCAATCAATATCGGGAGACAAATTCTAGATTACCTTTTTTTTAAGAATAAGATTTAAGAATTACTAACACCTAATCTTAACATATTTACGTATGAGATGAAAATAGTTGACTGGATGATATAATGTAAAGGAGATAATTGGGGGTGCAGTCAAAAAGAACACTGAATAAGTAATAAACTTATAATTATGTGCCGACGTTTCGACCTACAGTGTGGGTCATCTTCAGGGCGATTTGGAGAGCGAAGTCGTTAGATGTAACGGCTGGCTAGCAATCATTTTTGACTGCACCCCCCAACTATCTCCTTTACATTAACATATTTACATTAAAAAATCGGAGATGGAAAAAGTGGCTATGCTAAATTGAGGAAATAAATCCCTTAACCTTGCACATCCGTTGTCATAGAAACAGTAAAGTATCTACCATTTAATGAACCCAACATACTTCATCTGTTCCAGTGGATTGTTCATCTATTATTTGTAATTAAAAAAATTGGCATATTTAATTGTAAAGTGATATCTTTTTCCGTTTCCTCAAATACTGATGGTTTGAATAAGTTAAAACGATTTTAGTTGAAGATTAAATAAACAAAATAATCTTTATTCGGTTTGTTTTTCACTACATCTCCATAACTTCTATCCGGTATGCCAATCACGATCGCTGAAAATCATCGTGCATATATATCATCACATACAATCGTTTTGTACCAAAACTGAAATAAGGACTTAAGCAGTGAGATAGATTTTGACCGAAACGTAGATGGGAACCTGTTAAAAAATTCTCATCCCAATAAACGATTGATCTAAATAGATTAGTTGTTGATAACACTAATATAGTATCACATCACATGTAGTATCATATCACAGTAATGTAGAAAAATATAGGAAACGTAAAAATGTTCGAATCGATAAATAATACCCATAAAAATAATAATAAATACCTATGCCCAGGCTAAATTTTTATGATTTTCATTATTCATAATAATAATAACGCTTAGCGAACCCTAAGGCTTCTGTCCACAAACCACTACCCAAACCCAAATCCGCAATCATTATCATTAATATTTTTAATTGTGATAGGAGTGCACGCAAAAGCATTCTTAAATTCAAAGTACGCCAGCTGTAGAAGTTAATAAGTATGGTACTGTCAATGTAATATTGTTTGGTTTGGTTTGGAGGCTGACATTTCGACCCAAGGTATGAATCATCAAAGCGTAGTTGTTTAGAGAGAACCAAATATGGTACTTTTGTTTAAATAATTATTTATTAGATTCAGTAAAAAGTAACAATATATATAATAAATATGACTCCCAAATTTATTCGCCTTGTGACGATACCTAAGAGAGGCAATAGTTCACAAGAGCGTTGCCTAAGCAACCACGCCCTGTTGGCCAACATCGATACCCTTCCTGTCGATACATCAAATTAGAACCAGGAGTCGATGTCGCAAGTCGATTTTTCGCAAGCCGTGGGGGTGGGCCAGAACAATATGGTCCTGACCCCTGATCTCCAGATCTTAATGAAGTGGCACGGACTTGCACAACCGCTCCAGATGGTGGCGCTATCCAACCGGGCGATGTAGAAACTTCTACATAATTGTTGGTAGCCCTGCACGATCGGTAGCTTCTCATGTCCAAGCTGCATTCCTTGGCCAGCAATGGCCGTTATTGTTATTCTATGGAATTAAACAGGATTTCAAGCTTGTTTCGCAACATGGTTTGCAATTAACTGTATCCCTGGAGTTAGTAGCTCAGTAGCGTTTATCTTATCCCGCAGGCATGTTAATTTCAAAACCAACAAGGATCGCTTCTTTCTGAACAAGGTATTAACTACAATAATGATTTCTATGGTAATGCAAATTATATGGTATGATTTCCATTGCCAAATAATTTTTATTATAGCCAAATAAACCATAAAAATGTTAGAGGAGCTATTAGTTGACTGGAACTTCTAATGTAACGATAAGTATGCATTACGGTTTTTAATTGACTGCACCCCCAACTATCTCTATCCTTACATTAAACCATAAAAATCTTCACCATCGGGACCTTCATCATCGGAACTCAGCGCTCTGCAAACTGAGCTATCCCGCTTGATTTAAACAACAGAAATTAAAACCCGAGACATACGCTTTAGTTTATGAATTTTCCGTTCCTATTATTAAGGGCTGAATGAGACCCATGAAGGTCTGAAAATACCATCGATTACCAGTCGGATATGAACCCGGGCCATTCTGCACAGCAACTCACCCTATTAACCAGGAAATACTTCATTATTCTTTTATTTAATTTAATATAAACAATCAAAAGATAAATATAAATTTTTACAATATTTATATTTGAACGTTATATATAAAAATCGAATGAAAAAGATAGTTCGAATAGATTGAACAGAAAATCGTGACATTACACACACAACATAGCATCACTAAATAAACCTGTTAATTTAGCGTAATCATTCAGCGTGCGTTAAATGCTTAATTTTTTATTACGCTAAAGAGTTATCTTGAATCTTCAGCGAATTCCTTGGTGTTAATCTGTTACAAGTGTTATTTGCCACCATAACTTCACAATAATTTCACCTCAGTTTTTATGGTGCTATCACAAGTTAACAGGACCCCAAAGTGTATCAATGAATATTTTTTGCAAACAAATGCTCCATAACTTTTATTGACTGTTCTTCTTCTTTTCTAAACAAATCATCTGGTTATGAAGACTTCCATTATACCATCTTTCAATCTTCTAGGTCTCTCTCTTGTGTAGAGAGACACGCGAATCAAAACACGCGTTTTATAGTTTTTTTGGTCACACTACTTTCTTCCAAGGTTGTTTATTGGACTTTCAGTTAATAGTTTGTGTTGTATTTTTAGAGTAACCTGAATAGAAATCGAGTTGCATTAATCTCTATTAAAGCTGTCCTTACAAAGCAGTGATATAGTACCCATTTTACGATGCAAAGTAAACACACAAGAACGTACCTAGGTATTATCCATTTCAATTAAAAGTAACAATCTGAATTATCGCCTGTAAATCAAAAATCGTCTCTTGAAGTCGTGCGGGGCGAAATTAGTTCCGTGAGTTCCTGCTCACCTCAAGTCAGTTCCTCATCTCGGTCTTTCACAAATCAGTTCCTAGATTTCTCTCTAAGCTGTGTATCCACAGTACAGAAATTTATTTGTATTATTTATTTTTATTTATGTATTTTTGCATGATTTATATTATATTATAATAATATATTTTCAGGATGTAAGAGCTTCTTCAAACGGAGTGTTCGACGTAACCTGACGTACTCTTGTAGAGGTAGCAGGAATTGCCCTATAGACCAACACCACAGGAACCAGTGCCAATATTGCAGGCTCAAGAAGTGCCTCAAGATGGGCATGCGGCGGGAAGGTATGTCTATAAATATTTATTATTAAAATAATAATAATAATAATATATCAAGTAAATAGAATGTAAGATATATAATGGCATGAGATAACTGTTAGTACTAGAATAACTAATCCAACTTAAAAGGTCACGGGGCCATCTTCTTTTCAAACACCTCAATTGAATATCAGGAATTAAAGAAGTAGCTAGATTATCAACTAGTGGGTTTGAGTGGGAGAGTTTGTTATTAAAGGATTGATTACGGATTCGGGTCAATTCAGTAACTAATGGGACTTTAAGGTCATCATGATTGATTTTGTTCGCAGCAAAGTAGGAGCATTGAAGATTTTGGATTGTAAGGATTGGATAGGAATTCGATGGCTTAGTGGAGCTCAAAGCTCTATTGTTAGTCTAAATAGGTCTTATAATAGTGATCTATATGAGTCTTTTGTAATTAATTGGGAGCTTAGAGTGTTAATCTGGTAAATGTTGAAGAAGCATGATACGGCTGTTTATTGTTCTTTCTTTCTAGTCAAGGGGATTCCAAGTTAAACGTTTGTCAAGGTGTAAAAAAGAAGAAAATAACTGGATTGCAATACCTTCCTAACCTAAAAGAAGATTAAGTGCAGTAAAAAAGGTATCGCAACAAAGTACGCTATTAAACAACAAATGTTGACAAATAGCGAATCTGGAAATCGCTATCATTAATCCTCGTAACCGGCGTTGTAGGTGTGTGTAACAAGTTTTTCGAATCGCTGTTGCATTCAAAACTGCAAGATGTAAATACATAAATTGCTAAATATAGAACGGCTATATATCTCGCAAAAATAACGCACATTGTGGCACAAGAGAAGGCAGTTTACAAGACTCGGTTTTACCTGTGGGGACTTTATTAATGCAGTTACCTGGTTCTGGAACGGAACCTACCACCAGGTGTGACAAATGGGTTCATCAATCTCTTCGTGGCTTCTTTCGCAACGCCGTTCGAAACCGGTCGAAACGAGAATCAATTTGTACCACGCTTTTCTTAACAAATAGCTCCTAAACACGGAAAGGATCCGACACCAGCTGTCAATCGTGAAATATTCTATTCAGCGATGCATGTAGGAATGAATCTACAACATTTCATTCACTAAAATACAATCATTTAAAATAAATAAAAAAATCATTAAAAATCAGGGAGTTTTTCAGCTTCACGAAAATAAATTACAAGTAACATAGATTTAGCTATGCAAAATTAAAAATTCCTTTAACAACCATGTATTTTTTTTTTACATATCACTCCGATAAAAAATAAAATAAATTGTCCATATGTATAACAATAACGCTTTAATATTTTTAATACGCATTCGTATAAGAGGTTACACACAATAACGTATTCGGTATTTATAATTGTAGTGATAGCGTCAAGAAGGTTGAGATGGACTTGCAAAGTTGTTAGGGATAGTAATGAACGAACTACAAAAAAGATAATAAGCGTTTAGCCGACAGGTAGAGTCCGAGGCGTTGGTGGGAGGATTCCTTTCTTACTGGAGATGTTACGAGTTAAGATGGAAATCATAGCATCGGCATTGAGCCTTCGAGTTCGTTAAACCTTTTATTATTATTAAATTATATTTTTTAGAAATACTTCAATAAAAGTTTAAATATTTTTGAGTGAGTTTACCAATTATATTTGTCTGGTATTTTTTATACTGTTGTCTTGAAATGTACTGCCTACACTATTAATTTATATAACCTTAAGGGACTGACTGAATACCTGTTGCAATGCGGAATGACCGTCAGTGTAAAATCCAGTGTTAATTGTTAGAGTATTTTTATTTTGAAGTAAATTCTAATTAATAAATTTTAAAAAAAAATTGACGATCATGAGCGGCTGAAAAGCCTGGTGTAGTAGAAAAAAAGACTGTTTAAGTTTTAGACTATACTTTAATAAATTTTTTTTTAAATATTTTGAGTACTATCAGTGGGTAGTTTCTCTACTTGTCATTCTCATGTCATTATGTATCACTCAGCCTATTTACTTGTTTTATTATTAAAATACAGTTGTAAATATCATTAAATAAATTAAATTTTTTATATTTTTTTACTACAATCAAGCTCTTTACGAGCTTATTAGAATTTTTTCCTAATAATAATAGTAACAACACACTTAAAACATATATACATAATACAGTTTTATTTTTCACGATTAAGGAGCTTCAAATGTCTCTAGCTCTGAACGTAAAACACAACTTTATATTAGTTCATGGAACTTCCTTCTCTTTAGCCTTCTTATTAGTGCATTTAAGTCGAGGAGATGGGCGACCTCGGAGTTAACGTGGTCTTGCAGGCGACCCTGATGTGTCTGGGCGAATTTTTGGATTACCTCCTCCACGGTCGGCACCCGAAGATCTCTGTGGAGATCATCATTCCTGATGTACCAAGGTGCATTTACGATGCCCCTTACTTTATTTTGAAATCTTTGAATTATTTTTCTGTTGGAGTCCCTCGTGCATCACCACAGCTGGATTCCAGACAGTGTGGATTGTCTGCCTAGGAGCCAATATAACTTTTGATAACTCAAATTGAGTTGTATTAGTTTTTTTTAAACGCGTTCTTTCCATTGGAGTTTTGCATCCAGAGTCATCCCAAGATAACACTTCAACAATAATAAATAAAAAAGTCCAAAAAAATACCGCCAAATGGATAGCATACAATATTTTATAAAATTATTGTAGATTGTTGCAACACTGAAGAACTCTGGAATGTGGGAGTCAACTGTGGTGTAGAGGTTAGCATAGCAATCTACTCTGGCCAAGAACGCGGGTCACAGTACACCAGACTGTAGCCTTGGGATTTTTTAAAATAGTAAAAAATTCTTAGTTAGGCTGTCCTGCGGATGGGACGTAAAATAGTGATTCTGAGAACTTCTTTAAGATAACCATCCAAATTATTCCCGAATAGGCAAAATTTATACTTCCACTGTAGCAATGTCAGATTAGTAATAGCAGCATAAAGTGACGTTAAATGGAACACACTCTGGAATGTATTTAAGCACATTATTCATTCCTCTTGCCTTTTTCTAGTCTCATTGTGGCTTCCATTGGCTAAACTTCCGCTGCATAACTATTCCCAACTATTTGAGATGCTTGAGGCTTTGTTTTGGAATATTCTAATTTATTGTTATTTAATTTTTTTTTTTTAGTTCTTATCCACTTAAAGGAATTTGTTTAATTTAATAATAATTTAACTAATTTGTGGCATTCCGAATGATTTACTTGAATGCAACTGGCCTTCGATTCTTGACATTCACTTACTGAGATGCAGTAATATGCACTTTGTTATTACAGAAGGTACTTCGCGATTGCGGTAATATTCCTGCCACAATCAGGATCTGATTTGAAATATTTTGTGCAGTCGCATGAAAGGTTATTAATACAAGGACAAGGATAATAACGAAGGAGAAATTATTGTACAATTAACAATAACGATTGGGCAGTTTAGGTGTTGTTAATTTATTGTCCGTCAATTGGCCCCGCACGAGTTTTAAAAATAGACTCCAACTGTGCCGAATTAATCATCCTGTTAAAATTAATCAATTGAAAGTAGTTGCGCGGACTGAGTCAGCCAACTGTATTAATTGCGCATCTGTGCAAGATGAATTGATTGTAGGAGATTCCCTTAACATTACAAAAATGTAGAAGAAACTACACATGTCACATTAAAAAATCATTTAAAAAGTATAAATAGAGATATTTCATGGATCCGTTGTACACCAGTATTATGATTTTTTTTTTAAATTAATGTGAGTGAGGGAGTTTAATATGTACACTGCTGAGTTGCTGAGCTTTATGTTTCAGAGCCTGTTTAGAACACATCTCTGATAGAAATTATTCAATTTGTAAATCATGTACATCGATAAATCGATCTCATGAGAATGAGAAGAGCCTCTTGGGGCGGGGGGGGGGGGAGCACCCAACCTCTATAAAGTGGGTACCATTCAATGGAAGAAAATTGTGGCAGTTAAGTATGATTTCGTCACTGATAACCTTTGACTTAGTTAGGGACAGTACAGTCTCTTCCATGTACTGAACACAATTCCTTTGTTGAGTTATAGTGGTTTAGGTTTTTTATAGGTTTAATAGGGATCAAAATTCAAATTAGATAGGGCTTTAGGTCGAGACAATTTTTATAATAGTGGTATGAATAAGTCTAAGGTAGAATACACAATATGCATGATACAAATAAAGCAAAACAAATTAAGTATATCTCAAGTATTTAATTAAAAATTAAAAAAAAATTCAATTCGAATCGAAAATAATTAATTTTATATGAAAAAAGAACGAATAATATAGTTCGTAAGAATACATATATATTTATTAAGTGATCATTTATGTGATTGATTATTCATAAACATATTTCCAACATTTTTTTTTTAAATAAAGTCATAATAAAAAATGGGTGTATAAAAAAAAAATGACCGCCTACTAGCTATTTTCACCTTCCCCATGGGGAGAACATGGTGACGAAGAATATCTTTCGACACACCACACTCCCTGACGAGTTCGCGAGTACTCAACAGCTTCCTTCAGAACCTCATCAATATCCATTAATGGTCGCCCGGAGCCCTTCTTCCTTTTCAACGTCGTATCTCCACTGCTAAATTTTTCAAACCTACGCCGCGCTGTGCGCTGGTCAAGGACACCTTCCCTTTCATATTTAATAATTTCACGAGTTGCTTCAGCGGCTGAAAACGGAAATAAATAACTAAACTGAGGCTTTTTTTTTTTTAATCAAGTATTAGTAAACAAGCTTAGAGAATGCTCTAAAGGAATTATTAAGTGTTGGTAAATAATAAATAGCATTAAAATATTTACAGACTTTTGAACTCAGGAATTTGATAAAACGGTCATTTTTTTTTTATACACACTATTATTTTGAGTTGTATCATGTTTGAACTTAAAGTTTAATGAGAGTTAAAATCAAATACGATTCAAGCTTTTAAAAATTGTTTAATGGTTAATAAAAGACTGAATAGGAATGCTTTGCTTTACCAATACCCAAATTATTATTTTTTTAAATCACATGTTACTTTCAAATACCTCTATTGAAAACTTAAGTTTTTTTGAGTTATGACATGGTTCTTTTGAAATGGCAATATCATTACTACGGTTTATATATATATATATATATATACATACATATACATATATATATACATACATATATATATATATATATATATATATATATATATATATATATATATAATATAGACATAAAATATAGCCGGTACTATGTGGGTCAAAAGGAGGTGCGTAATGGGTAGACAAGCCAGCACCCAAGGTTGTTCGGGTCACGCGCGCAGATACCTGCCTTTGTCTTAGCTCTTGAGTCTCTAAGAGCCTAAAGTTAGTAAACTCGTTCGCATTATTTTTTTTAAATCAAAACTTTGATCAAATACTGAAAGTACGTTATCTCTAATTATTCCATCGGTCCTTTGTGAACCGGACACACTCTCGGTAAATTTATTCCGATTATTCCGGTCATTGAAGTGGCGATATTCCCCAACGGTACCTCAAAACAAGTTCTCCTGACCCTTCGGAATAAAAATGAACTGTGACCCTTTGGAATAAAAATGTTTATTAGACGGGTTCTCATAGAGTCCTGCCTCTGGAACCGGACTTGTTCTTTGTACCCTCGCGCATTCTTATTCCGTTCTCATACCGGCCACTCTAAGATCCGATTGTTTGATGGGCTGTAGGACATCGGCTACTGGTAGTTGGAATATTTTAAGATAGTATCAGTCTAGACAAGTAACCGTTATGATTTATATAAAATAAAAAACTACAATAATAATATTTATTATTATTAACACCTGACTTAATTATAAAAAAAATGTTTTTCTGTCTACATATATGTATATGCATATATTTGTTAATGCTTTCAATATGATCCATAAAGAATTTATTTAAGAAAAAAAAAGTTACATAGCCACTTTTAGGTCCAAGGATTGAACCTTCTTTAAAAAAAACATTATTAATTTGATTACTTCTTATTCAAAAACTTAATTAAATCATATAATTAACTCAGAAAAGTCTATGTATAGTTTATTTATGATTTTAATATGATCCATAAAGAAATTATTAAACAAATATCACGGAAACATTTTATTTGTTTTAACAGTTTTCTTGTAGTGGTGTTTATTTTTGAGAGGATTCGCACGTTTTTTTTAGAAGTCTGTAGATACAATAATAGAAACAATAAATAAAAATACTTGGCTAATATGCGTTTATAAAATAATTTTTATGATTTTTAAAAAAAAATATTTTTGCATTATTGTAAATCGGATTAAGTAATACAATCTACTTTAATATTTTTCTACAGCCCTTTTTAAAAAGGTGAATATGGAAACAATCCTTATTCAAGGAACAAAGAATAATTATTCCTGAACATAATTTTTAATTTCGACCTTAAACAGTTATAAAACAAATTATATGTAATTGTTATATAATCAACGGTGCAAGATCATAATATACCGTTAATCACTTTATTGTGCACTTTCAACCATTAAGATTTTACTACTAAGAAGTATTTTTTTCATGTATAATTACTATAAAGGTATATTTTATTATTTAATTTCAAAAGATATTTTTTTTTTAAATATATTAGATGCAATAGGAAAAATCCAAAACTGCTAAGTCTTAATTATCTAAAATACTCGAAAAAATGACCCTAAGTCCATTTTTTAAATCTGTTTGACATTTTACTGTACTTTAACAACTTAAGGTTTTTTTTGGGGGAGTTTTTTTTTCATTACAATTAATGAAAGCTTATGTCTCTTTTTGAGTTTTTGCTCATTTTTAATGGGGTGAATAAAAAAATGCCCGTATTTAACTAACAGCATCACAACAGGCGTCTAACAGTATCTTTTGACACACCACCTTGTCGATGGATTCAACAGCTTCCTTCAGAATCTCATCAATATCCATTAATGGTCGCCCGGAGCCCTTCTTCCTTTCCAACGTCGTATCAAACCAATGCCGCGTAGTGCGCTGGTCAAGGACACCTTCCCCTTCATTTTTAATAATTTCACGAGTTGCTTCAGCGGCTGTAAAATTTTATTTCCAGCAATGTCTTAAAATTACGAGAATTTCGTAGGACAATGTCAAGTCCAGTAGTATTACTGGTAAACAAGCTTAGAGAATGCTCTAAAGGGATTATTAAGTGTTGGTAAATAATAAATAGCATTAAAATATTTACAGACTTTTAAACTCTGGAATTCGATAAAACGGTCATTTTTTTTATCTGATGATATTTATAGGATGTTTGTTTACCTGAATAAAATTGTGATACGTAAAAACATCATTCGTCATGCTTGCTAAATAGTAAAGAAACTTCATTTTTGCAGAGTTCAATCCCGTTCATAAATATCCTGAATGATAATTAAAGATGAACTGCTTCCATAATATAATATTGCCTTATATGTAATAGAACTATCTAACACCTTTAAATCGGCTCTTATAAAAATTATAAAATTATAGTAATCATAAATAAATACAATTAAATAATAACCGCTTTAATACCCTTCATATAGAGTCAAAAAAATGAACATCCAAATGGTATAATTAAGCAGTTATCCCATAAAACGAGTAAGGTTCGTTAGTTAGATTATAGGGCGTTTAATTTAATGGTTATAAATGATCGCTATTAAGCTTTTAAAAGGGATCTTTATAGAATCTCCATGCTTTTACTTTCTAAAGCATTGGATCCAATCCAGAGCAGCGGGATTCTATATTCTACAACTATCAATTAAAAAAATATATATCAGATTATTTCGAAACATATTAATTTCAACTTTATATATTAATGGAGTAACCCATATTATATCTACAGCCCCACTACAACAAGAGGTTAAGTTGGATTTTACCCAGAGAGAGTTAACTGCTTTCAGATAACAGGAATCCTATCATTCTCGTAGTTTTTGGCTTGAAATGGAGTTGTAATATAAGCAATAATTTCTTTTCAAGCCAATGCCTTACTTAGCCACTTATTCACTAAGAAAATAACTCGATTCCGCTTACTTAAGTACAAGAAACTCATTTTGGAGAAAATTAGACTTAAACACTTATTCACCGGGGCTGTGGATAAATTGGGCGTAATAATTAAATAAAACCAACCATAAAAAAATTATAATTATATACATAGCCAAGAAAATCTTCCTTGTACTGTTAGTATACCGATTAAACTAAACAGGGTGTCCCATTTCAAGTGGATCAAACGTTTTTAACTTTTAAACAAAAAAAATTCAGAAAAACGATTCAGGTAAAAGTTGTAGTTATTTAATGAATAAAATATAAATATCTAAAATATTATGTTCTGATAAACAATGAAAAATTTATTACAAACAATGCTCATTAAAAAGAGCAATATCTTCAAAAATTGCATCAAAAATCATCTCCATCTAATTTTATTCCCCACTTGCAGTTTCATATAATGTCCATTAACACAACGCATTTTCTGGGGAATGACATTCCGCTCCTGAAGAAACCTAACAGCTGTTTCTTCATCGTACACCTTGCGAAAAATCTTCTTCAAATTCCAACTCATATTTAAAGGAAATAATCAAAAACAGTTGAACTTGACATAAACAATAACAAAACAAAGAAAGGTTACTATAACAGTAGGAGATGGTTAAGAAAAGTGATACCTGAGCGCGCTGATGTCAGCAGGCCCTTAAATATACTAGTACCTTTTTATTTTTCTGAGATGTACAATACAAAACATGAAAAAAATGTATGTAACATTTTTTTCTATCTTTCATAGGTCAAGTAGAAGAAGTATCTGAAGCTCACAACTTCAGCTGTCTTCACAGAAGGTTTTTAAATGTCCAGATATTTTCTGAAAGATTCAAAATACCTTGATTAGTAAGTTATTTCGACTAAAAACTCTTAAATAAAATAACTTAATGCTACATTACGTTTCCTCGTAAAGGAGGAACACTAAAGTAGTCAACTTTGAATGCTATTTCTACTTAAACTATGAAAGATAGAAAAAAATGTTACGTACATTTTTTCCATGTTTTGGATTGTACATTTCAGAAAAATAAAAATAAATGGGGGTCAAGAGGAAACTACAGTTTTTGAAGGTCGATATTGACCATTTAAAGTGAAAAAACAAAAAATGTTTTTTTTATTTCTTCAAACTAGGCCTGAATAACTACAACTTTTACCTGAACCGTTTTTCTAAATTTTGTTTCATTTAAAAGTTAAAAACATTTCATCCACTTGAAATGGGACAGCCTGTATATAAGTTTAAAATATTAAAGAATCATTATAAATCAAATATAATTTTTTGTATCTAGCAACAAGTATTATTAAACATTCCTCTATTAATAAATGAATATGAATTAATTAATTAATTGTAGTGGTATAAGTATGTTTAAATAACAAAATATTCTTTTATTTGCATTGGCATTTTTTTTTACTGATTAGGTGATGAAATAAATATTAAATAAGAGGCGATGTATCAAGACAAAATTATAGCTTTCACGCTTGTTTTAGCGATTTATTTAATTATATACCGATCTTTTACAACAATCTCCGATTGAGATAAGTCGGCTCGAAAAGCCCTCACAAGTTGCCTTACAACTTAATCTGGACACAGCATCGAGATGTCCGTTTGTGGAATAGTCTTTGTCGAAGGATACGTTATCTATGGTAATGCTATGGTAATGCGTGCCATGGTTATGGTTAGCCTATGAGAAGTACGACCGGTCAGACCATAGGGGTCCCATCTGGGAACATGTACATTATAACTTTCCATCATTTACATAATTTTAATAGCTCATATACATCTTTATTATCATAACAATAATAACAGTTCATATTAAAAATATAATAGCAAATATAAGAATTGAAAATAAAATTATAAGGCGAGGGCACTATCAAAGTATCCACGTCCAGGAGACCTGCAAGTGGTTTGAAACGTCGGTTATTTAATAAACATTTCTCCCAATCCAAGAGAAATTTATTTAACTCCACCCGGGCCATTATCTTCCACATATCCACGTGATACTTTGAGCTTTAAACGGGTTAGTTCGACTGTAAAAGATAATCTTGAATAATTCGCACTAGTATTTCTAAAGTGACATAAGTCAAAAATCGACTTTTTTGAAAAACGGGAAAAACTATGAGTGAGCCTGAAATAGCATTAGGACATTAAGAGTGACACATTCTGGCAGACAAGTTCTGAAGCTTAGAATGTTAACTTCACTAAAATATTTTTTTCTCTTTAAAAAAATAAAAATATTTATAACTCATAAAAAATGACCAATAATTATAAAAAATTATAAAATATTTTTTGGTTGATTTTCTTACAAGGGTGTGAAGTTGTCATGACGATTAAAGAACTTTTTCTCTTAGCCATTTGTTTTTTGTTTATACTTCTTTTTTTTTTTATAGTGCCTATAGCCTTCTGCAAGAGTCTATATAAATAAAAAATAATTTTTCAAATCTCCCTTGTAGTTTCAAATCACCAGATAATCCGAGGTTGATTTAACAACAGCTGTTTTTTTTAATCTATAACACTGACCCGCATCGCCATCTTGAATCGAACGTACAATGTAATAAGAAACTGCGGCCTCGAAATACCTAGGCGTTTGATTTATTTCGACCAATGAGAAAAATACGCGAAGGATTAGTAATGAAGGATACTGTACCTTTAGCCAATTAGCAGAAAGTAACACGATATGATAAGGAAAAAAAAAAGGACTCAGATTATTTATCAACAATGTTGAATTACACGCGGTGTGGATGGCGCCTGTGACACGACCAATTAATACGAACTACAACGGACTGGTTTAGAGCCTCGCCAAAAATGGCTACTCTACTCTCTTAAGAATAATGTCTTTATTCCTGAATCGCTAATCATTATGCCTAGTATGTATGTAGTGTAAAATATTATATATACCCTTACAACATACATACCAGAAGTAATTAACGACAAGATAATAAAACATAAATAACAAGTGAATACGGTATTTTTATTGCTTGGTTTTAAGTGGTAATAAAATATTATATATATATATATATATATATATATATATATATATATATATATATATATATATATAAAAGTATATAAAGTATTTTTAAAATTATCTAGTGGAAGTAGAAGTTATTGAGCGGTGCAGTTAATCTATTTGTTCCTACTCTTCGACCTATTAGGCCATCTTGAGGTGTAAGAATAAAAGAAAATAGAAAAATTATATAAACATTGCAGTACCAAAGAGGATATAAAGTATATTGATTACCATGTTATTATTTTAATTACAACAAAAAACTGACAATTTAAAATTCTTCTAAAAATTATCTAAGTTACTGCTAATTACACAATACAAAATACATAAAAAATAGCAGTTACCATTACCAAAACAACAACCTAAAATAGCGTGTTTTTTAGTTTTTCAGACTATATATCTTTTTTTTTTTTACAAAACTAACGAAATTTCATAGTTTATTCTGCCAGTAGTCGTACGCTTGTCTTTAAGATTAAGCCATGTATCCCTAAGTATACGCCATACTACTTGACACATGACAATACCGAGCCATCGATTATGAAACATCGCTAATTCTGAAGATCCTGGCCAGAACAACGAGAACAATTTACTAAATTATTGTATTTTCATCAGTTTTCGAGAAGTGCACAAAGTTTCAATTTAATTCGATGTTTCGAAACATACATACACGAGAAGTCAATAAAAGCGTGATAAATAAAATAATAAAAACATGAATAGATAATTGAACACAGGATTTGTGGGTAAAGGAAAACAAAAATTTGATTTACTTGAAATATCACTTAATACTAGGTTTAGGAACTTAGCTTCTGTGAAGAAGATGCATTCCTAATTACAGCACACGTATCTTATTTCTTTATTTCACTACCATATATTTTGCCAAATAGCAAAAAAAAATTTCATTTTTTTTTTAACTTACGTCATAACGATTTTATTCTGTAGATATTACTCTAATATTTCCCCATGCCATATATTCCATTTATAGCTAAGTGAAATTAATGGAATATAAATTTAAAAATGTATTTCTATGTTAACTTTATTTCGGAACTGAATCTATCATAGCTATTGATATTGATCAACCTATGACTCAAAAATAGATTAAGGAAAGCATATTTTCATTTTTTTATTAAATCTCATAAAGTTCGAATCATATAATCCTGGTAGGCAATATATTTTAATATAATTAAGTTATTTAGCTAGATACACATATATAAATATATATATTTTTCAACATTCGTTTCGATAATCTTTCATCACTCTCTATGATATATAATTCATATTTAAATATGACTCAGAGAGGATAAATTATAAAATACATTTTAATACAAATCGGCAATAAATTAATACAGATCAATAAATAACCGAGCGTTGCAAACATATTGCCTTGTTATATGACCTTTCATAAGGCTTAAGTGATTCGATTAATGATAACCTTAGGCGAGTCCTCAACATGGTATTCTTGATGGCTTTCATATATTTTTTTATTTAATGATAGTTATTTTACTTCTTATGTATATATTTTAAGTAGATAAGTAGAGTATATGCACTTATAAAGTGTTATATATTATATAAAAAAAAATCCTGAGAGAAACAGGGTTTCCGCATTGTTAATATAGATGTATACAGTCAAATCTTACTGTATATATACATATATATATATATATATATATATATATATATATATATATATACACATATGTATATAGATATTATATATAAATATACACCAAACTGGTCTTACATCATGCCAGCAGATGTATACTTCTTCGATGAAGAGTTCGCTCGACTACGCCCACGAAATTTCTTGCATTACTAATTAGGCTGATTGCGTAATTGCTAGGAAGCGGTTATCTTTAGAACAGTGATCTACAATAGGACCATTTTAAGGATGAGATAGTACGAATACATTACTGCCATCAGAATCTGGTGATAATTAATAAATATAGCAATGTTTATTGTTGATATTTAATTATTTAAATTAAGAAATTAGAAAGAAAAAAAAATATGATGAAGAGACTATAATCAGAAGTAGATTCTACTTGTATAGGCTTCTTCTCCTAAAAATAAATAAAAACCTGTAACCACTACGACCCGTGAACGAGTCTGGGGTTCAGTACATGGCAGAGACTGTACTGTATCATGGACAACTGTTCTGCAAGGAGGTGATTGTCCTTGCTCACGCTCAACTGCAAGGTAATTCCCCCTTATTTTGGGTACCCTATTTTTATAATATTTTATAGAGGCTGGGTGAGCCCCAGGAGGGTCCTAGATCCCATATGATCCATCTCCCGCCGCAAACAGACTAAATAAAAGTAATTGGCTGCAGTTACTGCAAACTGCAATCCTGGTTCAAATCCCGCTGCAAGCAAGACTTTTATTTAATCTGTTAGCAGCCGGAGATGGATCATGTGGGATCTATGACCCTCCTGGAGCTCACCCAGCCTCTATAAAGTGGGTACCCAAAATTAGCGGAAAAATCTGGCGGTTGAGCGTTATCTAGGACAAATTACCTTCCTGCACAACCGTTGTCCTTGAAACTGTACAGTCTCTACCATGTACTGAACCCCAGGCCGGTTCACCGGTTGTAGTGGTACAGGTTTTTATTACTAAACTATCCTCTATTAATTATTTAAGAATAATAGATATAAATTATACAATAACATGTACCATTACTAAAATAAAATTTAGTGAATAATATTTAAAATTTTATGAATAGTAGGTGTAGAACTAGGGTTGCCAGAAGTCCGGTTTTCCGGTCAAGAAAGTCTAGGTAAACCAGACAGAAAAATGTCTGATTTAAAAAAAATTAGCGTCATAGGAAATGTAGAATGGACTGCGGTTTTTTTTTTGCAATATAAGCGCTTGTTGCTCTGAGTTCAAAGATGCCATTCCTTGCAATAAACAGTTGTTAAAAGCAGTGTCATAGAATGCTAAATATATCCAAAAGTAGATTGTAAGCTTTTAATAATTTTCTGTAATATTGTTTGTTTGTTTGTTCATTTAACGTCACTTTATGCTGCAATGGCTAATCGGACGATGCTACAGTGGGAGCTCTAAATTTTGCCTATCCAGGTTTAATTAGGATAGGGATTTTTAACGAGTACCTGACATCGTACAGGCTCGGGCCCCCGTTTAACGACCCTTCCGAAGGACGGCGTAACTAAGGATTTTTTACTCCCTTAAAAAAATCCTAGGGCCACCTGCCGGGCTACGAACCCGCGATCTTGGGTTTAGTAGTTTGTTACGCTAACCACTAGACCACAGGTGAACTTAAATGTAATATTTATCTGTAATATTTATGAGCTATTTAAAAAAATTAAGAAGTGTTCGGTTTTTTTCTCGAACACATCTGGCAACCCTATATATATATATATATATATATATATATATATATATATATATATATATATATCCAATGCAATATATGTACAATATTATGTGTAACGACTTAAAGAAGTTAGGAACAGTGGCTTTGTGATTTACCAATTTTATAAAATATTTATAATCGAGCATCATGTCCTTTATATAAGAAGAATGTGTACCTGCTAAGAAAGAATGTAAGCTCCAAAAAAAAAAATATACCACGAAAAGCCTTGAGGTGCGATGACAAATGGCTTCGAATTAGGAGATATGGAATAAAAATAAGCAGAAATATTATAAATTCCGACTAACATTATTCTGAATGATTACTTTTCCTCTTTTTAATTCAACAAATGTCGAACCCATTAAAGTCGAAATACCAACTTTAAGTAGACAGCACTTCTAATATGAAGTTAACGAGATCCATTAACAACTTTAGTAAACAAGAAAAAACAGCATTACTCATAGGCGTGCCTTTTTTATTGTGTAACACTTCAGACATTTTTTCGTCTCAGATTTAGAGTCGACATTCTAAAACATTGCCTTAAAAAAAGCTGTAACGGGTCTGAGGTTCATTACATGGTAGAGATTATATGGTACTGTTTCAAGGACAACGGTTGTGCAGGGAGGTAATTTGTCCTAGATCAAGCTCAACCGCCAGATTTTCCCCCTAATTTTGGGTACCCAGTTTATAGAGGCTGGGTGGGCCCCAGGAGGGTCCTAGATCCCATGCAATCCATCTGTTAACAGATCAAATAAATAATATCAGCACTCCATCACTGAGCGCTACACGTGTGGTACACGTGTTTACACGCCATTACACATGACTCACTTGCCGGACACCCAAACTTACTAGTACCAACATTACTGACAGACCCATTACAATAGAACCCGACAAGAAACGTCTCTGGAGCAGGGATCTACTACAGATACAAGAAACACGCAAGGAATACCTTCAATAGGAGGTTTCTATATATCACCGATTATGTAAAACATCCGTTTTCCCCTCGGGTCATCCACTTCGACAGAGGAAACGTCTGGCATACGGAAGAACCCATAACAAGAAGAAGGTAACACCCCGTTAATAATATTAAAGTGATAGCATCACGAAGATTAAGAGGGGCTTTTAATGTTGCTAGGTTTAGTAACGAACGAATTCTTAAAAAGTTAATAAACGACTGGGAAGTGTCTGAGGGGTAGACCGAGACGTAGATGGGAAGATTGCATTAAGAGTGATCTGGCTGATTTGATTTTGGATGGTGGTCCGTGGACTCCATCGTTGGTATCGAGACTTCGGGTTCGCAAAGCCTTATCATTTAAGTTTAGCTCGTAACAATGTAATATTTCTTGTATCTCAAGTTCAGATCGGAATGCGAGGGTCAAGTATTGAGTATCATAAAATATTTTAGATTAATCAGAGTGTGGCGAAATGATAAGCTTTAACAGTCTGAAATGTATTCAAGGACTTATGCCGCATTAACAAAGACGTTGGGACTTTTTACTTCTAAATCACGACAAGACCTTGTGGACTTATCTTGACAGCGAAGTCGATATCTATACACTGACAGCACAGGTTACTTCTGGCTACTGTTAACTGATTTGTGGAACGAGCAATGAATGTGCGCCTTATTTTTATTTTTTAATTAATCAGTATTAAGAATAATAAATCTTACTGTTATCGGTAAAATTGACTGAACGAAACAAACATTATGGCCTTCCGTTGTAAGATATTAAAAAACTAAACATGCATTGTCGATTCTAACAATTTAGTGATACAAATAAAACTACCACATATATGTTATATGGAAAGGTCCTCTCGTGTAGCTCTCGTGTAAAGGTCCTCGGTTCAAATACAGCAGTGTTAGATTTTTTTTTTTTTAGATTAATTTATTGATATTTACAACTGTAATAATATTACATCAAGTAAATTTGCTGATATGAACAAATGACATGAAAACAAAAAAACACTTGTGGAGAAACTACCCATCGGTAGCACTCCAATAAAGTTCTATAGTAGAAGGTCTCGAGACCATCTTCTTTTCAGACGCCTCGAAGGCTTATCAGGTGTAGTATGGGAAGCAAGTTGAGAGACTAGCGGATTCAAGTGTGTATGGAGCTTGTCATGGAAGGATAGGTATCTAGTTTGGGCCAAAGCAGCAACATGTGGGATATTAAGATTATGATGAATGAGTTTGTTTGTGACATAATAAGGAGCATTGAGGATTTTACGAAAGATTTTGGATTGTAAGGATCGGATACGAGATGAATTGGATGGTTTAGTAGAGCCCCAAAGCTCAACTCCGTATGTCCAAATAGGTCTGATAACTGTCATGTAAATGAGTCGTTTGTAATTAATTGGGAGCTTAGAGCGTTTGTCCAGTAAATGTTGAAGTAGGCGAAAACGTCGAGCAGTTTCTTGTCTTTTCAGTCTTATATGAGATTTACAATTTAATAACACGGACACAATGAATAGTAGATAAATACCTAAATGACAAAAGAATAAATTGTAAATTCGTAATTGACAGTGGACATTGCATACGAGTATATGTAAAAACCCTACATACATAATAACATATTATAATTACCGAGGGTAACGTGATGATATATAAAAACTGCATGCACTGTTGTTATTTTATTTTGTAATTATTTATAAATAAAATTTTAGTATATGATAAAAAAAAATAATTATTTTTTAATTAAATAATTTATAAACTGCGCAAAAACGAATAGGGGTACCACAAATTTTGTTGTATTTACTTTTCCCATCATTTTAATATTTGTTTTTACTATAAAAAGGATTAATATTTATTTAAAGTTAAATATTAATATAGTTATTAAATACATAATAATATAAAGCATATACTACGAAATTAGCAATATCCCTATTCAGTTCTGCGCAATATAGTAGGTATTATATTTTATTTGTAGTATCTAATCATTTATTTTTTTTTTGGGGGGGGGGATTTATAGGGGAGAGATAATTTTTTATAAAAATCGACTGCGACCCTTTGCGAAGTAAAGTATAAGTGGTCATGAACAAAGAAAAAATGGATAGGTTCAAACAATTGTAAAAGCAATCCATATGACAAAATTTCAAGTTCACACGACTATCCGTTTTTTAGTTATGAAATATATTTTTAAGAAACTGGCCAAAAATAGTTTAAGGAATGAACGAAATATTCACATCTGATTACCGATTTAATTACTCCGTCGTCTTAAAATTATTTTGTTTGAAGAGCGGATAAATAAGAAAATACCTTTCACATACATTGACCTTCAACACATAACTATTAATTTAATTATACAATATCGTGTTAAAGACAATAATTAATAACTATTAACTACTCCAGCTAGGCAAGAAAATCACACCGTAAATTACGGAATGCATTATTAGAAATTATAATAGAACAAAAGGAAAGGAAGGTGTGTGTGTGTGTGTGTGTGTGTGTGTGTGTGTGTGTGTGTGTGTGTGCGTAGGAACGCCAATTGATAAGAGATAATCATTTGTACATATTGGTAGTTAACAAGAACCATTATAATGCAATCAAGCCGTAAGATAAACGGCTTCTAAATTGGATTGCGCAAGCGCATTGTGATTAAGATTACTGTAAAAGTATTAATCAGTAGGAACTGAGTATAATTGCGTGGTGAGATAGTGTACGGCATTGAATACTTTGCTTGTGCACTTTAAGACTGTATGTAACAATACTAGATCCAGTAATAATTATCTAAGCACAAAACTTTATTCCAGTAAATGTTTGTTTATTCATTTAACTTCACTTTGAGCTGCTAATGCTAATTGTACGATGCTACTGGAGTACAAAATTTTGTAGCATAGGGATCTTTATCGACTAACAGATATACACAGGCTCTGCCATTTTAAGTCTCCTCCGAAGGATGGCAAACCTATAGATTTTTTACTCCCTTTAAAAAGGCAACCAGCCATCATGGACTCAGCAGGTTGTTAGGCCACCTCTACACTACAGTTGACTAAACTCTTACATATTTCAGTTCTTTGTATTATTTTTTTTAAAGAGATGATGCCTTATCTATATGAAGTTTATATCGTTGATATATTCACTATAAACTATGTATCTAACGAAATCCGGCAGGACCCAATATATAGTATGGTTGTATTACAGTAAAACCTCTATTATCCGTCACTCTCTGTTAACCGTCACCTCAGTTTTAGAAAATAAAAGACGTATATATATTGTTTGGTTGCTAAGAATCAATCGGATACTTGTTTTCTTAAAAGTACGTATAATAATGTCGGAAAAAAAGACAAATGAAGAGTTTAGATCTCGCTACTAAGTTTGAAATTGTAAAATGTTTACGAAAAGGCGAAAGTGCTTCAAACATGGCAAAAATCTATGTTATTCCTCGGACGACAGTTAATGAAATAAAACGTGCGGGGGACCCCAAGAGTATACCCCTTCTATATAATCATTTAATGATTATTAAGAAGGTGCATACTACGTTTGTGCACGAGGAAAGAGCTAAACTCCACCTTTAAATTGATATTAATTTCTCAAGAGGGAAAAATTGGACATACAATGATTGTGCTTTTAGCCATCGATGTACGTAATTATTATAAAAAAAAAAAATAGTTTTACTACCTTTGTATAGCTAATTAGTTCGTAAATAAGTTACGAGTACATATATAATGTCGAATGTTTGAAATATATTGTTCAATTTATGTGTATATACATATATGAGACATATGACTCACTCCTATATGCGTCTATTTCCCAAATCCGTCACCATCTTAGTCCCATATCCTGACGGATAATCGAGGTTCTATGTATTTACCTCAGCGTTAAATATTATAGATGAATTTAAAAACAAATTATTTATTGAAATTTCCAAAAGTATCATTACATTACAAGTAAATATAATGAATGATACATAATGGCATGGATAAAGACAAGTATAGAAGTTACCCTGTGAACAGTACTACATTGTATTAAGTAATTCAACTTAAAAGGTCACGACACCTTCTTTTCAGACTCCTAGCTAGGTTTGAAACTAGTGGGTTTGAGTGGGAATAAAGCTTTTCTTGAAAAGACTAGTATCGGATTTTGAACAAATGAGCTACAAATGGGAAATTTATGTATACCTTTATTCGAAACTCAGGAAGGAGCATTAAGTATTTTGGATTGTAAAGATTGGATAATAGAAGAATTCGATGACTTAGTGAAGCCCCAAAGCTCCAGATGGGTCTAAAGATTGTCATGCATATGAGGATTTTGTAATTATTTGGGAGCTTAGAACGATTTGCAAGTAAGTGTTGAAGTAGCATTAAAGTGTATTATTCAAATTTTAAATATTTCGTCCTTAATGATCGAATTTCCCATGCGAGATTTGGAAAGACTACCTTTGGATGTCTAAGAAAACCAGTCGAATGCTGATTGGTAAGATTCCTACATCATCAATCCAGTGACTCCTCAACTAACTAGAAAACGTCGCTGCAATATTTGTGGCCATCAACCGCGTCCTGAGAGGTTGATGGTAGCAGTAGCTGTGACAAGGATCCTTCTAAGGAGATGTCCTGAGAAGAAAAAAGTGATTGCATTAATCCTGAGCCGGAACGATCCTTTAGGCGCTCTGTTTATCGGCGTCCTTTTTATATCCTTTTTTGTCTATTTTTTTTTATCCTGCACGCGTGTCCTGCCTCCTCCTCCTTCGGGGGTCTTCCATCTCTACTCTTCTGTCTCGCTTTACAGAAAATGATCGATCTACATTGTTCTGATGAATGATTATATTACTCAGATAAGTTGATTAATTTAATCATTTAATCCTTATTATTATATTCTTGAATAGTACCCTACCTGATCAGAGATCGTGTATTTTCAATAAAGCTATAGATATCCGAAAAAAGATATATTTTAAGAAGGATTTAATATAACACAATTACGAGTTATGTCATAGAAAATTAGTGATTTGATAATTAAAAAGGTAATTAGATAAATTATGTATATGCCATATATATATATATATAACTTGCAATCAGGCAATCAGGGTTTTTCCCCGCTTAAGGCAACTCAGCACTTTACATACTGAGGAACACCGCTCCATTGAGAGGTAGATATATATTAGGCCAGATGTATTGCTAAATTAGATGTTATATTCGTTGCTATTAATAGAGGTGAAGAAAAGAAATGCGGGAAATAGTGAAGAAGGATACGTGTCCTGAAGGAGGCATTATATGCAAATCCAAGACTTATAATTGTTAATTAGCAAATGCTAAAACGTGTCCTGCCTTTTCAATTCCCTCCTAGGATTGGCCTTAATCATTTACAGAGGCTGCTATTAATTATCAGAGCAATCTAAGTGATCAGATACATAGCAGTAGATATTTTTTTAGGAGAAATACGGATAAGAATATTAATAAATATAACGTAAATGTTTTCCGACTCGAATTAAACTGGCGTAATCCATATTACTGCCATGATTGGACACAGTTTCTGCAAATCCTTTAAATCTAAAGAATATGATAAAGTATTTTAAAACCCTGACCTAAATATTTACTAGAAAAATTTTAAATGCGTAAAAAATTCATTTCTGGAATTATTTACTGCTATGTGAAACCTGAAATCAAATGGTAATAGCAAAACAGTGTAACCTTAAAGGAACGGCTGCTTAAATTTAGTATAATGTCATATGAAGCAACATTAAGAGTATTACTAACATTATTTATATTTATACCAAGGTCACCTGTAGTCTAGTGGTTAGCGTAACAAACCATTAAACCCAAGATCGCGGGTTCGTAGCCCGGCAGGTGGCCCTAGGATTTTTTTAAGGGAGTAAAAAATCCTTAGTTACGCGGTCCTTCGGAAGGGACGTTAAACGGGGGTCCCGAGCCTGTACGATGTCAGGTACTCGTTAAAAACCCCTATCCTAATTAAACCTGGATAGGCAAAATCTCGAGCTCCCACTGTAGCATCGTCCGATTAGCCATAGCAGCATAAAGTGACGTTAAATGAATAAACAAACAAACATATATTTATTTATTCCATCTACTATTTCATTTTCGTATTATAATCATCTAACATAATAATTCTGTAGAAAATTTTTTTTTACTCGAATAAACTTCCACCTATATCCTTATTTGAAATAAAATATTTTTTTTTTTCAATCGAAATACTTTTTGATTCCCTTTGCTGGCGAGCCACCGTATGGTCTATAGATCCCGCGGGGTCCATCTAAGGCTGCAAAAAATTTTTTTTTTTAAATAATTAAATTCCTAGGACTCCATCTGGACAAACGTCGCACTTGGAATCCTCATACGAGACTGAATAGACAAGAAACTGCTCGACGTTTTCGCCTACTTAAACATTTACTGGACAAACTTTCAAAGATCCCAATTAATTACAAAAGGCTCATTTACATGACAGTTATCAGACCTATTTGGACATACGGAGTTGAGCTTTGGGGCTCTACTAAACCATCCAATTCATCTCGCATACAATCCAAAATCCTTCGTAAAATCCTCAATGCTCCTTATTACGTCACAAACAAACTCATCCATCATGATCTTAATATCCCATATGTTGCTGATTTGGCCCAAACTAGATACCTATCCTTCCACGACAAGCTCCATACACACTTGAATCCGCTAGTCTCTCAACTTGCTTCCCATATTACACTTGATAAGCCTTCGAGGCGTCTGAAAAGAAGATGGCCTCGAGACCTTCTACTATACAACTTTATTGGAGTGCTATCAATGGATAGTTTCTCCCTTTTTTTTTTCTTTTTTTTGTCCTTTGTTCATACAGCAGATTTACTTGATGTAATAATTACAGTTGTAAATATCAATAAATTACTCTAAAAAAATAAATAATTAAATTGGTTAAAAACAGTTTAAATAATTTATCTGCCACAGCTGGATTTTAACCGGGACTTTAAGCTCAACATCTCAACGCTCTACTGATTTACTCGCAAATAACTCAATAGAAATTGTAATACACGACAATCGATTTAATTTATGACTTTTCCAATTATATATGACACATCTGTATTATAATTCTATTTCAGTTATTAATCTTTTTTAGTTACTAGTACTGACAGTATTAGTCGTTTCAATTTTGAAACAAACTTTTATAATTATTTTATAACTAAATAGTTAATTTTAAAAAGATTGTGAAAATTACTTATCTATATTTAAAGCTTAAGTTCTTAGCAAGTCCAAACATTTCAATTTATTTATTATTTTATTTATAAAAATTAATGAGAATGATTTAATTAGTTAGAAACATAATCGTTTTGTTTCATGCAAACATTAAAATAAAAATTGATACATCGGCCTACTTTTTTCGTCAAAACTCATTCGTCCATCATGATTATTATTATAAGAAAATGTGATAAAAAAGTGATAAAATTTATATTGAATGAATAATATCACGGCTTGGTGAATAATTAATAACAACGATAACGGGTTTATATCTCATAATTATAGGCATTCGTGTATTTAATTATAGCTTGTTCTAAAGTTCAGGTGTGTCCGACAGTTTTCGATACGGTTTCTTTTTGTATTTAATATCTCTCAGCCTATTTATTTGAAAATTTTTTAATTCTTTTTTTTTTTTTAATTTTTCAAATAGTAATTAAGTTACTTCCATATTGCTAACCGTTAATGGCGACAGTCTGGACAACCTTTACCTTCAATTTACAGTTAAAAGAACCCATTTTTTTTATTTTTCCTTGTTCCTGTATTTCTTAGTACGTAATTATTATTTTTTAAAACTTTATTTTGTTTATTTATTTTGTATATAACTAATTGTTTGTTTGTTTGGGCTTACAGTCTGCTTGTACTACAGCTTAGATTGAAAGGTTAATATTTTCTTTCAACATATTTTTTGAGCTTTCATTTACTAATAAAAAAATCAGACATTAATATTTTAAGTAACGTAAGGACATTTAATTAACGTAAATAAATGATTATTTATTTTATACAGGCGTTGAAAGCATATAAATTTGTTTTTTTCTTAATCGTATTATCTTTTTTTTATCCTTAGAAAATATTGAAGTATGGTATAAGTAATGTCGTGATTATTTCAGAAAATGAATAATGCCCCTTTATTACATGATAGAAACTGCTGCATAACTAATAAAGATGCATAACAGTTTTGTAGATAGTCCCCTTTTTAAATTTTATAATTTTTTTTATAACATCAAGCCTAACAGCCTGAGAGAGAAGATTGAAATTTCGGAGTTTTATTACTGGAATTTTAAGTACTAAAATTAACATTAAACACTATTTTTTTTTAAGTACCAGAACATTTAATCAACGTAAATACTTTTTTTTAATCGTATCTATTAGTTTTTTTTTTATCCTTAGAAAATATTGAAGTATAGAATGTCAGCAGATATCCTTATAAGGGATATAGAAAAAGTATGCCGCGCTCGTATTAATCATATGTGAAAGTTATATTATTTTATATAAATTAAATTTATAAAAATCCAGGAAACTATATTTTTTATTTTTTTAATATAGAAAAATTAAAAAAATAACTTATCTGTAAAAAAATATGATATATGATATGATTGAAAATAACTCAGGGTAGGCACGTACTAGATTGCAACGTATCCGGATCTTGATTGTACGATATAAATCACAAGATTAAGCTCGGTAACATGTAAGCGAAAACATACTCAAATATACGAACTAACTTATCAAGGACTGTTAACTTAATGTTTCCCGAAAATGGAAATTCGTTAAATCCAATCATAAAAAAGTTCGCTAATTAGAACTAATTAGTACAGAAAAGAAACTGTACGGCCGTAGCAATTATTCCTGCCTTACCCTTGGCTCGAGTAAAAAGTCTCGCATACTTGCATAAGTCCTCGCTTCAGAGTCACGTTTCAACATCTCAGACGTCGAGATATCGCCCAAGAAGAATGGACGCCTGGATAGGTGGAGGATACGGAACGTATTAAATGGTAGTATCAATAATTTAGGAAACGTCCTTAAATAAATACTAGACCTAATTTATTCAAAAGAAAAGAATAATTAACATTTATATATTATTATGTTACGGGGTGAGATCTGACTTCAATTCAATAGCAGATTTTTTGTCTCATAATTTTCGAGTTTATTTAAGAAAATTAATAATGATGATTTATTACATGATTTACTACATAATTAATACAGATACATAATAGATTTGTAGATAACCATAAAATAATATGCAGTATTTAGTCGAAAAACTGAAGGTAATTTGAAGCGTATTCTCGATATTTTAACCTAATGTTCCTTTGGCAAGAAAAAAAAATCCCCATGAGTTTTTTTTTAAATTTATTTATTTCTGAGGTTCAATAATAAATAAGATAAAATAAATACACACTTATATATTATACTTATAAATCTTTACAAATATCAATGGGATACTTGAATCTAGAATGAAGTAAAAAGAACGCATGCAGAGGTTATTTTAATCTATGTATATATTTTTAAAGCAATTAAATATGTATAACATTGCGTGTTTAACGTTATAAAAAAATCATTAGCATGTATATCTACATCAATGAATCTTCGTTATAACACTACAAGAGCCAAGATAAATAGTT
Source organism: Arma custos (assembly GCA_037127475.1). Classification (NCBI taxonomy): domain Eukaryota; kingdom Metazoa; phylum Arthropoda; class Insecta; order Hemiptera; family Pentatomidae; genus Arma; species Arma custos. Next base: position 11,691,465 of record CM073765.1, read on the forward strand.
CAATATAACCGGAAAATCATTAAAAAAAAATCTTTAAACAAACTTAAATCATTGAGTGAAAAAGAGTAAAAATAGAGCATTTGAATCTGAATTGCTTATCTTCCTGATTTAATGTAAACACTGATTTTTTTTCCACTGAAGAACCAAGGTCATACTGTACAATAACAATCGTCAGGCCTGTTTTAACTTATGAATTGCAAACCTGGCCTCTGTCGAGGGCAGATGCCGAAAGTTTACTGCTCTTCGAAAGAAAAATATTAAGAAGGATTTTTGGAGCTGTAAGAGTTGGCGATCAATTTAGACTCAGAAAAAATTCAGAGCTGTACCTTTTGTATCAGGAGCCTGACGTGGTGAAGCACATAAGAATAGGCTGAGATGGGCTTGATATGTGGCCAGAATGGAGAACGACGATACCCTGAAAAAACTGATGTTTGGGTTCGTTGACGGAAAAAGAAAACGTGGGCGTCCACAACTTAGATGGTCAGATGAAGGCGAGAGTGATGCAGGCAGCATCATTGGATCCAGAGCTTGGAAGACCTTAGGGGAGGACAGAGAAGAGTGGAGGCGACGCCTTGATGCGGCCAGGACCCGTGCTGGGTTGTAGAGCCAGTGTTGATTGGCTGATTATTTTGATAACAGAAAGTTAAAAAAATCTAACTTGCTTATATGTTCATTAATTCTTTGGTACTTGAAAAGAGAATGATAAACTTTGGAATGCGACGTCTGTAATGAAATTAACATAACCATTTAATTTAGTGAACTACAATAAAATGTTAACAAAAATTTAACCATCCTCAAAAAATATATAAACATTGAACGATTATACTGATTTTTTTCTTTCCTGTCCAATTAGGTTAAAATATTAAAGAAAAAATTCATTCAGAACGTTATAATATCCTGGGAATCGGTTTGTTTAAACAAATACAGTTAGATGGAGAAATACTACCATAGAAGTATAGTAATTATATTTATAAATATTTTATTAGTAAAATCATTGAGTATAAGGAAAAAAGAGGAACGTTTCCTAAAAATCCTTTGATATATATAATTTAATATTTATTGATTCAAATACTGAATTTAGTATGTGTCGAAATAAAAACTGAACTGAGTTTCTCTTTGTAAAAAAATTATTTTTTTTTTTATTACAACAATAATTTCCTGTAACTGATTTACAAACTCATTATTCTACAGAGCTTTACCTGTAAAAAAAGAAAAAGCATTTAAAGTTAACATTTCACACACCTTTTACAAAACTGTTTTCTTTAAACTAAAAAACAATACACAATTCAGAATAACCTCCCCGGATCTTCTCTCACAGCTGTTACCATGGTAACCGTATCAGTCGCATGAAAGATGTTTAGTGTACGTATTTTACATATATACATATATATGTGTGTGTATATATATATATATGTATATGTGTATATATATATTTTTTTAAATTTTAATTTTAATAAATTAAGAACCATAAATAAAAAAAAAAAATAATATATATATATATATATTATTATTTTTTTTTTTATATACATATATATACTCATTGTTATCCAGTCTATAACAATGGCTTTGCAATGTTACTGTTAATAATAAATCGCCATGTTCCATTGACAGTCGGAGATTTACGTCATTAACGACCTCATGTAGAACAGGTGACCAATACCTGTAGCTGTAAGCTAATAGGATAGCGCGGAGGGTACAAATAAGGCCAGGTTCGAGCCGCGACACTCGGCCTTAGGCGTTTGATTTGTGGCCACCAACATCTGCCCAATTCCCTGGCTTTCGGTTTCGGGTCTCACTACCGGAGTTATGTCTTCTTTTCGCTACATCTGAGTCCAATAAACCTGTCACTTGTCGGTTGAGACTAATTCTTTTTTTTTTTTTTACAACAGAAGTTTGTGAGAAAGGACACGTTTGTCGCTACGTGTAGGATTTCTTTAAGTCGGCTTAAGACCATTGGCGATTATTCCAAATGGAATGGAGTAAAGATTTCAAGGATTCCACCAATTATAGCTCCTTTTCTTTTTATTTGTAGGATCAAAATTTATTCTTATCTTTTTCGGTTATATTTTTCGTGATTACCCGCGCATTAACGATAGACGTATTAATAATAATGCAATTAAAAAATACAATTGTATATTTGTAAAAACTATAAATAATAAAATGAAAACAATATTATTTAACTTGAAATTATAGCAAATGGGGAGCTGGTCAGCTCAGTTTGTAAAGTACTGTGTTGCTTTGCTAAAGGTTTCGGCTACCAATGATGGTGTGATAGATAAATTATTTATTTTTTTACGGCCACAGATGGATCTTGCAGTATCTTCAGACCCATCAGGCGCTCGCCCATTCTCTATCAAGTGGGGACTCTGGTTTTGCCTGAGCTCGGATAAATCACTTCTTGCATGCACTGCATTGCACCCGTTGTCCTAGGAACATTATAGTCTCTACCATGTACTGGACGCAGGAACCTTCATGGACTGTAGTGATACAGTTTTATTTATTTTTTTAAACTAAACAATAAAGTAAACAGTGGCCCGAGCTGCACTGTTACCTTCTTCTAAAAAGTACACTGTGCAGTAAGAGTACCTAGCCTCTATAAAGGAACCCTGCAGGTTTAAAGGAGTAATTCATTCTTATGCCGTTCTTCAGAGGAGACGTAAAATCGCGGAATACCTGTATACCTGTTTCTAATAAATAGTTCATTACTATTTAAGATTTTATTTTTCACCTAACCCAAACCAATTTTCGGGGGGTGCAGTCATAAAAAACACTAAATAAGTACTAGACTTATATTTATGCGCTGACGTTTCGACCTACAGTGGAGGTCATCTTCAGGGCTATGAGAGAGAAACAAACAGAACAAAAAATATATAAAAACGTTACAGTAACAATAATATAGTGACATGTAATGTAGAAAATTAAAATAGTGAGATATGAAAATTAAAGATAACGAATATTAAAAAAGTGACAGAATATAATAAAATTAAGATATAGACAGATTTAATAAAATTAAAGATAATGAACAGAAATTAAAATAGTGACAGATATAATAATTAAAGATAACGAATATAAAATAAAATAAAATACAGAAAATACAGGAAGGATAGAAAAGTAAAAATAATATAAAGGGAAATAAAAAAGAGGAGGTAAACCAAAGATACAAAATGAGAAGATTAACATATAAAAAAAAGGTTATTTAGTGTTTTTTATGATTGCACCCCCCAACTATCTCCATTCTCCATTTCATCATCCAGTCAACTATTTTCCTCTCATACAAACCATTTTCCGTTCTATGATATTTAAATGGACAAATAATAGTTTTACTAAATCGTTCATCATTATTTTAAAAAAAAAGGAAACTAGAGAGTTTTATAAATGAAAAGGTACTGTATCTTTCCAATCATAACAAATCTGAATTCCAGTTTACATAATACTAATTAGGAAAAAATATTTATTAAAAATAATCAGACTTTCTAGAGTGAAAAAAATATTTAATTTACAAGTCTTTCGTAACAAGACGCCCGCATTTATAACGGCTGACCCTTCCGAATGCCCTCACGTATCCCAAACAAGGGTCCGATATTTACAGTTTATAATTCCTTTCTGAGAGAAGAAACTCCGAGACAGTTCCACTTATTGAAAACAATTGCGCAATATTGAAGGCAAGATACTGGAGTATATTTGATAGTACCAATAACCTCCGTTCCCACGAGCATTATGCAATATCTAATGTTCAAGATCCTTCCTCAAGTTGGGTGAAAGGTGTCCTGGTCCTGCAAGACATCCTCCGAGTGTGGCTAATCTTGTGCAAGAGCGACTTTAATGGTACGTCACCCAGGCGATAATGTGACTTGGATACCATTTACAGCTATTACAAGCAATGAATAAACAAATGTATTCGATTATTTCTTATATTTTTCATGATAAATCTTAGTACGAAACTACTTTAATAAATATTGAGCTTTTAGTATTTGGTTAAATAAAAAAAAATCTCAAGTCGAGAAGTTATTAAATAAATGTCAAAGCCTCATATATTTCACTCGCGTGGGACCGTGTAAAATTGTACGCAGATCATAATTTTATTCTGCAGATGATCATAAATCATGTCATTACCTATGCAATAAACAAATTATGTTATTCCGATCTGAATACTTAAAACATGTAAAGGTTCTGCAAATACAGTCAACGTTTGTTCAGGTAGTTTGTCCACACAAGCCCAATTAGGAAAGGCTGGGGAAACCAAGACCTGCAGTCCCCATAGGATAGATCCTAATAATAGAACACTAAAATTATATGCCATTAAGAATATTTTGCTGAGATACTTTAACTTTGGACCCACAATTTATACAATCTAAATTTTTACAAGCTATTCCTCAGATGTTAACATTTACGCGATTTCTTTGACGACTCATTACCTGGTATTTTTTTTTAAAATAAAAGTTTTATCGTAAACTGCCTATAAAAAAAACAACAACGACCACATAAGCTGAAAAACAAGTATCTAAGTGATGGTTAAATGACCGAACATATATAATATTTAAATAGATTGAACTTAAGCGAAATGATTAATTATTAAAAATAAACGGAAACAAAATCATTGCGTGTATGTCATTTATAAATGGAATGTAAAACAGCTTTACAAGAACTAACTCTCGTAAGACTCCCTGGCCGAATATGGCTCCAAATATTTATGGTTGCAACTTTTTGGAACAGGTTTTACTTTATACAGACTAACATGTTCAACACTGTTAAAACTAAATCAGGTATAACTAAATATGGAATTGATGAAGTATTATTTTTAAAGTCCACAGATACCAATATCTCACCCAAATGTTTCTACCTAATCTTACTCTACTGAGGCCTTTTTCCCCTACCTCAGGTATATCACACCGTGACCCCCCATCATACAAGACATTCCCATCAGTTCTTCAATCTTTGTTGTTCCATTCTTTACTTTCATTTCAGTTCTTTATTCACCTCAGGTTTCTTCAGCATTTACTAGGTAAACGCTCTAAACTCCCAATTAATTGCAATCATAGGACCCATTTGGACTTACGGAGTAGAGCTTTGGGGCTCCACTAAGCCGTCGAATACCTCTCGTATCTAATAAAAAAACCTTAATGTTCCTTACTTTGTTACGAATAAATTCATCCATAATGACCTGAATGTCCAATTAGTTGCTGATTTGGCCCGAACCAGATACAATTCTTTTCATGAATAACATCTTCATTCCTACCACCCACTAGTCTCGAACCTAGATACTTTTTCAGTTCCTGATAATCTTTTTCGAGGCGTCCGAAAAGAAGATGGGCTCGTGACCTTCTGAGTTGAAATTGTTATTTCAGTACTACCACTGGTTAGGTTCTCTGCTTGTCTTTATTCATGCCTTTATTTATCATGCCTGACATTTACTTGTATTGTTATACTAAAGTTGTAAATTTAAGTAAATAAATTAATAGTAAATATAGTCAGTAACGCAGTTTGTGTAACATTACATAATTCGTAGGTAAATTATAATCTTGATACAGAGGGAACGGAGTAAGCGTTTAGCGTGATATAATCAAAATAACTTCGCTGCCCAACCGCTGGCTTTCAAACAAAATATTCATCATCAAGTAAGTTTCTAAGACATTTCATGGGTTGCAGAGGTTTATCTCTTTTACTCTTGAGTTAATATTCCTTGGACCGACTTTAACGCTGAAGGCATTGTCTTCTTCCACCCTCGTCATCTTCTTGGCTCACGAAGACTAGGTTCCTCCCACGACATATGCAGACGGATCCCCCGCAGCGTGGCTCATTACCGGCAGTGAGGCGTTAATAGGCACGCCCGATGGCACGCCAGAGATTTATTGCCTCTTCCTCCTCGACTTATTGATGGTGTTAGACAGGCCCAGCGGGAGTTCTAAAACCATATACTTGGAGGTAATGACATTTATGTACCGTTATTATTAGTGTGGCATATATAGGGAGGAAGATAAAGCTAACCGGAATGTTGTTAATATGGAATTCGAGTAATCTAGAGTACATGATAATACTATAATGTTTCTAAGCAACGGTTGTGTAGAAGGTGATTAGGACGAGATCCAGCCACCAACTTTCCCCCCCCCCAATACCTGGTACCCACCTTAAAGAAGCCGAATCCATTAATGACTGTTAACAGTAAAAATAATTTGTATAACGGCTGTATTTGAACCCACCGCTCAGCCTATCAACTCATTGCTCTAACCACGGAGATACCTCACTTCCTAAGGCTTCTAGATTAATAAAAAATACTTCAGTTATAAGGAGCAACATAGTAAAAGAGTGATCTAAATACTTTTTTTTTTTGGATTCCTACAAAATGCTATACGGAAACTTGTCTTACTTTATTCTTTTACATCTCCACTTTTTTTTTTTTAACCCGCTCTATTCAAGAGGAAAAGCCCTAGGCTGGTTACACAGTACTGATACCTGTACCAGGACGTAGCGGAGGAAGCGGACAGAGGAACACTTGATGAAACAACCCGATGGCCAGGGTCGACCAGAACCGTCTAATACAAGGCCGTTAGAATTGTGAGCTGCTTTCGTACGTCATATATTTGATTATTCTGTATTATACCTTGTGCACTTCCTTAAAATATAAGTAACTATCTCAATTTATGTATCTGTATTTATAGCTATTTCTTATTTAATTAACTAAAAACGGCCATTGTATCCTTATCAGATAGCACTGAATCATAAGGAGAAAAAAGTTGTATTAACTAGAAAAATAATTGATAGTAATATATATATATATATATATATATATATATATATATATATATATATATATTAAGGAAGAAATAGTTGGGGGTGCAGTCAAAGAAAACACCAAAATAATATATATATATATATAAAATATATATGTGGGAGCGGAGTGCTCAGTGGTAGAGCACTGAGTTGCCATGCCGGAAATCCTGGTTCAATTTCCATTGCAGGCAGTTACTTTTATTTAGTCTCTTTGCGGCTGGAGATGGATCATATAGGATCTAGGACCCTCCTGGGGCTCGCCCAGACTCTATAAAATATTATAAAAATAGGGTACCCAAAATAAAGGGGAAAACCGGGCGTTTGCGCTTGACCTAGGACAAATCACCTCCTTGCTGAACCGTTGCTCATGAAACAGTACAGTCTCGAACATGTACTGAACTACAGGCTCGTTCACGGGTCGTAGTGGTACAGGTTTTTTTTAAAATATATATATATATATATATATATATATATATATATATATATATATATATATGTAAGCCGACTAATTATTTTCATATTTCTGTACCCATTAATAAAGAATTTCAAAAAGGAATCCTCACCTCCCTCGAAAACTAGTCAATAATAATAAATAATTCCAGTAATACTTATATGTTTATATAATAGCCTTATTCTCTATTGTAATCACTAAAATAAAAAAACAAAATTGCGATTAAAACCAAGATTAAAAATAATTTAAAATAATAAATCAAGAAACGATAAGAATTCCCAACACGATCCAGGAAGCGAAGAGACAAGAAAAAACTGTCTTGGAATTTCTCCCATTCAGCACTCGAAGAAAAAAAGTTGACATCTGGCTGGAGTCACCATTCATTGACACCTGAGTTAAATGCCGCACAAATACCTTTTAATTTCTTTCTGCTTTTTTTTTTATATTTATTAAAATTATAATGCTAATAAAAATAAAACAAAAACTGGTATGTTTATTATATTAGTTAAGATTTATTGAATTATACATTCCTCATTTGGCCAAAAATTTAATAATAATCGAAAATCTTTTTTAGGGATATCCATATTCCTGTGTTAAAATCAAACTTTTTCACAAACTAAGAAAAATTATAATTGTCAAATAAATTTTATAAATATCTAACAAAACGTTACATAAAAAAAAAAATTAACGGCCATTGAGGTCAAAAAAATACCTTTCGTTTCCACTCATACGAATATTTAATCATAAACCTTTAAGAACGAAATAGTGTCTAAAAAGATATAGATTCTAAAAATAAATTGTTTTTCAAAATTTATTTCTTTATTACATATCATAAATCTATTATCGCAATCGATCAGTTAAATTATAATTTTTTTCGAAAAATGACAAATCACCAAGTTACTCTTCCTGACTTCTTTAAGCCGTTACCCAGAACCTACAGCAATGTTTTGGAATTTTAAGGAAAATATTTTTTAAAAAACCCAAGCATATTTTATTCTATTTCGATTTTTGAACTGGAGTACAAAATAAGGAGCAAAATGAACTTAAATTCCGAGAACAATATCGACTCTAGTTCTACTAAAACGATAAGTAACTACTGCAGTAAGTTCAAGTAAATGAACAGTTTTGTAATTTGTAAAATGGTCGGTCCGCCGTTGGGGGCACATCCTTGATAGGTTTTTTTTTTATGATCAATACAAATTCATCCACAAAATATGAATTTTACTGTGAAGTTTAAAATTTAATTAATTTTATCACGCGAAGTATTTATCTGAAATATTCTTAAACCAATCCCTTCAAACATAATTTTATTTCCTTTATAAACTTATACCTATTAATCAAAAAATAATGTTTTATGCAAAAGCAAACACGACCTTGTCAAACTTGCTTTGTATCTAACCGGCTTGAAGGATACGCGGCATCGAACTAATGTCATAAATTATAAAAGAAGAACGATTTAAAACATAACCTATGCCTCATTATAATAATTAGGCCATTTTTAATAATAAATTTATTATGACTTAATAAGCAGAGATTATGTTGTATTATACTAATCAATAGCTACAAAATAACTGGAAATAACAACATATTATTAATTCTGGTCCGGGAAGAAGTGTCTATTCCAACCTAACCCATCGTTAAAGTCACTCATTATATGAACGGGCGAGCGGTGCATATCTGGACGACGAATCAGTAATATCTGGTTAATATATTTGCATATTAAGATATACAAAAATGAAAACATATATAAAATAATATAAAAAATATATTTCTCGAATATTTTACAGATATTTACAGCGTTAAAATATTTTAACTATGAAATAACTGCAAAACCTATTAAATAATAATAAAACTTAAAGCTATAAAATATTATAATAAAGCAATTCATTAACATTCAACTCCGTTTTAAGGTTTGTTTTATAACCTGCCATAAAATCGCATATTTTATTAACATTCTTTAAAAATTGTTGACCATAAAAAATTAATGAGCATAAATAAAACTGCTATCTCAACTTGTTAATCGAAAGTAAACTAAGATCTTAAAGTTTATTATTTTAATGGACTTTAAATACTATAATATTTTTTTGTTGTACTTTTTATTTTTGCATTATACTTATATATGATTTTTTTTTCTTTCTTAACTCCTTGGCTTTTATTAATTTTTGAAAATAAGAATTTAATATTAATAATGATACATGGTATCTCTTTTACTGCACCAGGTGCATTTTAAGAGAGGATTGTACATTGAATTTTCTTAAGATTAATTAGATGGAAGGAGTGGGGGATCTAGTGATGGGGCTCACTAGTTCTTTCTGATTGGAGTTTATAAAAAATATAATATAAACTTAGTTTAATACTAAAAATAAAATGGTCATGTTTCGATGTATCTTTAAAAATAAAACCTGTTTAACTTAAAATTTTCCTGGTATAAACCTGAATTAATTGTTCTATGGTTTGAAAGAGTTAGAAAGCTATAAGTAATTTTTTTCCAGATATAATAAAAACACAATTTTTTTATATTTTTTCCATTGCTTATCAGTTATACATCAATCTTTCACTATGAAATAATTATAAAACTTTAATATTAACAAATCTCGGAGAGTGGGATAAAACAAAAATAAATGAATAAAAAAATAAAAAATTTTATTTTAAATGACCAGCGACTATTATTGTTACTAGTAATTAAAAAAATAAATAAATATAAAATATGAAAAAAAAATAAAATGAGAAAAAAAAACATTTTTCCTGTAACTATATTATTAACAAAGATTCGTTTGTATTATGTCTATACTCACCCAGCCTCTATAAGTGGGTACCTTTAATTGAGGGAAAAATGGCGGTTGATCGTGATTTAGGACAGATTATCGAACCCCACAACTGCTTTTTTAGAAACAATATATAAAATGTAGTGATAATTTTTTTTTTTGTAATCGCCGCTTGCTAAAAACCAGCTGTGGATTATCACACTAACCCGTAAGACAACCTTTAATGTAATCTTCCCAATTACGCCTCGGTCTACCCTTTGGGCATTTACCATTCAGCTCTAATTATTTCTTACGAATAGCATAAATATTTTAACATTCCGAATTTAAAAAAAAACAAAAACTTTCTAACGGAATCATTCATCAAGATTTCTGAGACTCACTGCCTGTATAAATACTTGGGCTAATTGTCAATCAATCAGACAGGATGAGAAATGTCTTGTCCGAAAAAGGCTGCCGTTTTGCCAGAGGGTCAACTCCTTCGTCTTTTAGTATTCGAGGATTAATGACTTGTTTTCTCAGAGCTAATGGTATCACTCCCGGCCTTCAACATCATAATTTGCACTCGGCAGATAAAAAACTCCAGTTTTTTTTTAATATAACGGAAGCCGCATTATAGTACACGTAATAAGTAGCCGGAAGTTTAATTCGATTAGGTTTGTATTTATTTTATATAAATATAGATATAAACCTTTTTTTTTTTTTTTGTTCCATGTATTATGTATTATTCGATTCTACAACTGCTCTGACGTATCAATTTCTAAGTCCTAATGAATGATTGGAAGCTTCTCAACTTCAAGATACTTGGGAAGTACCAATCTTTCTTTATACAACCCATAAAGGTCTTAGGCCCAGTACGTGGTAGAGACTACTGTAAAGTCAACGGTTGTACAGGGAGGTGATTTGTCCTGAATCACGTTCAACCATTAAGTTTTCCTCCATGGATTAGAACCCGGGAACTGATCAACATACCTTTTAGCAGTATTAATATCGAAAAAACTAATAATTTGTCTCACTCTAACTAAATATTATTTCATCTGTTTTTTATTTAAACTTTTTTCTTCCTAATTCAAAACAAACTGCGCAAAAATGAATAGGATACCACTAATTTTGCCTAGCATTTTAATATTGTTTTTATTATAAAAAGCAATTAATATTTATTAGAAATTATACTAAATGTAGATATTAAATACGTAATAATATAAATACTAGGTAAAGTATATACTACAATATTAGCAATATTCCTATTCATTTTGCGCGGTATTTTCGAAGTTACCGAAATAAATATCGATTCAATAAAATTGAAGCCATACTACGTACTATCAAGTACTCTATAGTATTATATAATGTTTTCTCTTTATAGATCGATAATTTCTATCTTCTTCATATTATATGCATTATTTCAGTGTTACTAATTCGATTCTTTTCGCAGCTTAAAGTCTTGGTTTTCGCCCTTTTCTATGTCTCAAATCATTTTTTCTCTTATAAGCCATTCTCGTAACCACTAAACTCTAATTTAATATTGCAAGCATTAATACAAAACATTATAAATTTTTACTTAAAAAATAATAATTACAAACGGTTAAAATGGTGAAATTAAGAAAATAAATTAAGCGTGCGTTTATCTACTTTTTAGGCTGCATTTCCAGTAATTAAGTAGTTAAGTCGAATTACGCACTTAATGAGTTAATTATACCGTGTTATATTGTAATGGTTGTAGTGTATGGTAGTAGTTATTGCTAATAAAACAATCCCATTTCAACCCAAACACTACCAGAATGGCACAATTCCGCTTCCCTCAGTAGTAATAACTCATTTTGGACAAATTTCAAGGGAGCGGAGTGGCTCAGTGGTAGAGCACTGAGTTATCATGCAGAAAATCCGGGTCTAAATCAGGCTGCAGGAAGACTTTTATTGAGTCTGTTACCAGCTTGACATGGATCATCATCTAGGACCCTACTGGGGCTCACCCAGCCTCTATAAATTAGATACCCAAAATAAAGAGGGAAAATCTGCCTGCAAAATCGTTGTCCTTGAAACAGTACAGTCAATGGTAGAATGCACTGAACCCCAGACCCGTTCATGAGCTGTAATGACACAGATCAGGCCACGTGTTGACCGGGGCTGCAGATATGATATTTGAATTTTAAATTTAATTAATAGTAAACAATTATATAATAAAACTTTAATTTGTTGATAGTAGTTTTTACTTAAGTTGCATTTTCGGAGCAAAAATTATCGCTATTCTAACACAGCTATAAAAGTGCAGTTAATCGTTCCACATGGTCAGTTTTCTGAACTCACGGTCGGTTTGAGTCACTGGATTGAGAGGCGTGATGGAATTCCACTCGCTCCACCTCTCACTAAAATATTCATATAAGATTTCTCTCTCACGGTTGTTATACTGCCATTTGGCGTGGAGCGATCGTAGGATAGTATTCCTGAATACGGCTATAGGAATTTCGTGTCCAAAATACAATCGGCAGGTGGGCAATGGCCGGTTAGGGAAATGCGAAGGCTAACTAATGCACGAATCCATTGCACTTTCTGCATTAGGTGGTAATTATCTCTTTGTTTCTTCGTTCCTTGTTTGGGGGCCGCTTCCGCGTGGGTCCCTTTCGCACCTGAGAAAGGTCGTCATTAATAACAGGTGAGGTAGGTGGGTAGCGATATTCATGTATCTAGGTTAGTATACATAATTCAGAATATCATAAATAGATAAAGTCACCTGTAATAATCGCCAATGCCTTGTAATAATTAATATTTAATTGCTATTTAATGCAGTCAAGTCACACCTGATTCAGTTCCATTGATTACAGGTGTTGAATGACGTACGAGTAAAAAGTTCTAGATCACATTCTTTCGGAAAGGATTTCTTAATACAAATTGTATCGTGTTGGGAGGGATTAATAGAAAAAAAAATGTACTGTAAGAAGGTTATTACATTAAATAAATGGGGCGACCTGTGGTGTAGTGGTTAACATAGCGACTTACTATGCCCCAAGGTTTGTAGCTCGGCAGGTTTTTTAAAGAGTGTAAAAAAAACCTTGGTTATACCGTCCTTCGGAAGGGGCGTTAAACGGTCAGGTACTCGTTAAAAATCACTAACCTAATTAAACCTGGATAGGCACCATTTAGAGTTCCCAATGTAGCATCCGGTCAGCCATAGCAGCATAAAGTGACTTTAAAGAAACAAACACATTCAATAAATGATAGAGACTGTACTGTTTCTACCACGGTTGTGTAAGGAGGTGATACATTCTAGATCAGGCTCAACCGCCAGTTTTTCCCCATATTAAGGGTTCATCATGACTGTTAACTTAATAATTTATCTGCCACAGCGTGTTTTGAACCCATAACATAGCAATACACACAGCTACCTCGCTCTTCCAGCATTAATTATTATTGTAAAATAAATAAGAGGAAATTAATTTCACAAGGTCGAATAATTAATTATAAGCGGTAATTATTAAATTACTATTAAGGATCCTTTTGGATGTGGAGACCTTCTTGTATCACCCAATATAAAGTGGATACCCGAAATAGGAGGAAAACCTGAGGCTTGAGCGTGATCTGACAAACCACTTCATTGCACAACCGTTGGCCTAGAAACAGAACAGTCTCGACCACATTTTGAAATCCAGTATCAATATTAAGCATATAAGGATGTTAAAACAAAGATTCGGATTGATCATTCACCATCATTGCTTTGTTGATGTATGTAAATAAAATTTAAAAATAAAAAAAAAGTAGGAAAACGACCATTATATTGTATTTAAGTGAGCATTAACTTCTTCAATGAGATATCTATATTAGTACGAACCTAACATTCGATCATCAAACCTAATGCCTGTGATTCAAATCCTAACTTGAAATCCTTGGGAGACAAATGTACGGAATTGGAACTTCAATTTGCTTAAATGGGATTCGATCATCAACAAAGGTGTGTTCGGACAGACCCGGGTTCGAATCCACAAATGTAATAGTGGGCTTGAGCTATCATTTCATCCGACCACTTCCTCCTTGCATTCCAATTGCCATATAAGACCAAACCCCATCTGCGCTCTCGAGAATAAAACGAAAATCAGCGATACTAATCTTAAATTGCCGTGTCTCGGAGTGTGAATTTCTGAATAAATATTGGAGAAGCAGGTTTCTGTAACTTCGGGAAATATATTTCTTTTATCTATAATTTGTCAACTGTATTTTTATATCTGGATAAGAATTTTTTTTATACATCTCAAACGAGAATGATCCATTTTCCTCCTTCATTTTCAGTTAAAGAAGAATAATTGTAAAAAAAGATTGGTTTTTAAAAAATTTTTTAATATTTAAATACAAAATAATTAATACTTAGAAAAATTAAAGTTAAACATATTTAAAAACAAGCTTAGATAGAACGTTTGTTCATTTGGTTTTATTAATATAATAAACATAAAACAATATAAATAAATATTTTAAAATTCATATATTTTTTTGAATTTATTACGGGGTCCCCCCAGTCCGCCTGACTGTGGACCAATCTCCATTTTAAAAGAGGCTTAATTATTTAGTACGTATATGTATATGTACGTATGTATTTTTTCCATACATATAGTGTAAGCAGGAGAAAAAAAATTTCAAGTAATTATCCCATTATTATTACTTTACGTAGTAACTATCTTTTATATATATATATATATATATATACAGTAAAACCTCTACTAACGGACACCCCTAAATAGCGGTCACTCCCCATTACCGGACGATTTTTTTTGCACCAACATTTTAATACAATTTTTATGGCATTTTAACCTCTATTTAACGAAACCTCTCATTAACGGTCACGGACAGGCTGTGTTGGTTAGAAATCGATTAAAAAAACCTCTAAAAGACGGACAGTATGACTTTATCCCTTTCCCGTTTCTCGGAAACAATTAGTTGTTTCCGGTCTAAGGAAACAGGGACAGTTGTGTTTACTTTTGAGTAAAGGTTTTCCACATAAATACTTTTTTTTTATTCTCGGACTTGCTTTGTTAAAATTTAGTTCTGTTCTAACCCTCGTGGCAGGCGGCTGAAAATGTTTCCCTCACGTAAGAGACTCACTTTAGAACAAAAAATAAATGTAATCGACTTTTATGACCTTGAAAAGTTAAGGGTACGTGCGCTAGCGGAAAGACTCAATATCGGTAGGACACAAGTTTCGGGAACACTCAAAAACCGTGCGATGTTTTTTTTTATTCTACTTACCTTTTAAACACATGGGAAATTGAATAAGAGAGAATTAATTTGTACAAATACATATTTATAAAAAAATAAAACCTCCCTTTAAAGGACACCTCTAAATAACGGACAACAATATTTGCACCAGGGGTGTCCGTTAATTCGAGGTTTTACTGTATATATATATATATATATATATATATATATATATATATATATATATATATATATATATATATATATACATATTTTATTACTAAGTGATTAGTGGACAAGACCACTGACCATCAAACGGTTATTGATTACTCCTTAGAGGACCATGGATTATAAAAATCTTCCGCCTTTAAGTGATAAAATATAACCTAATTTTTATTTATATACAAGGATTTACAATATAAATTTCATGGGCTGTGTTCATTTTTCCACAATATCTTCCGCTACATCAAATATATCTTTAAATTATTTAACGCCCTTCAAATAACAAAATACTCGCGAAAATTCCGTAAAGATGTTAACAACTAATAGAATAACCTAAAATTGTTACTTTTCGAACAAAAAATATTTATTTATCGTTGATCACAGTTACATTTTAGCACAATTTAGTTTCTTAGACAGCTGCCTACAGCACAAGAAATTAATTGCAATACAGCATCACAAAAACCACGGCTTTTTGTAATTTTGTATAAGATATAAAGAATTGTATTTAATTAATTCTATGTTAAAATTCTTTTCACTTTTCACATTCCATTGGGAAATGTCCATAATCATGAGAACCATCTACCTTCCGTTTTTAGTCAGAAGAAAGAAAGTTAGGTATCTGCTGACTGTGTCGAACATGATACAACAGAATGTACAAGAGTCCAATAGAAGTCATAGAAATCTTATTAATTAGTGAGCTTTCTAACTGCAGGTAGTACAAAATATCTCTCTCTCTCTCTCTCTCTCTCTCTCTCTCTCTCTCTCTCTCTCTCTCTCTCTCTCTCACACACACACACACACACTCTCTGAGGATGAAAATACTCACAAAAATGGTTTGTCCTTTATCTTAATCCAGGTTTTATCCTGCCCTCAATTTCACCCTTGGAAATTAATATTAAAGAGGCGCTAGGGGTCAAATTAAACGTTTTCTAATTTTCGCGGTCAAGAAGCTCTTTGACCTCTCTCCAGCGTGAGGACTTGACCTCTTGACCGTCGAAGGAGGCGGAGTTCGGACGAATCGAGAAACCCGAGAGAAAACATGGGAGAAATTTCAAACTGCCGATCTAGGATTTAAGGTGTCGTTGAAAATTTTATTCCGGAATTTGCACGATAAATATAGCAATAATTGGTGATTTCAGCAATGAAGTTTCAGCCCACACTGCAGTTCATCATCAGTGCTCTGTATCGTATGATAAAAAAGGAGGTCAAGTGATCTTGTATCTGACTGCTACTTGGATGGCTTATTATCTCGTACTGTGAAGTGTTAAAAATACAAAAATTTATTTTTAAAAAAAGTTTAATAATGGCGAGAGCTCACAAGGAAAAATAAGTTGATATGTGCATTAAAATTTGTCTCTCAATTTAATGGCCGCATTGGCATATCTTAGCTAATAATATACTTATAGTAATTTTAATAATAGATTGGGTTCAGTTAAAGATTACACAAAATGAGCATCATAAAAGATGGGGAAGCAAGTCAGTTGGCTTCATCTCTGCTAAAACCCTCTCCTCTGAATCATAATTGTTATGAAATCTAAAAATAATCAAACTGGACTGTCAAGAAAGATGCAACACGGATCTAGTAATTTTGAGAAGGCTAGAGAGCAGCAATGATCTGTTAGGCTATCGGTTAGAAGAAGATAAATGGAATCCTGTACATTGACATAGCAAAACAAATGAAAGTTGAAAGCATCGTGATGTGGCTCTACAGGAAGATCCTTAAAAGTATGCAGAATGAGCAATGAAAGAATGTTGGATAGAACCTGACAGGAAAAAAAATTGATGAACATGATTAAATGAAGGAAATTAGAACATCCCGGTTATAATTTCAGAAATTATATTAATACTATACGTAAAAACCCATTCTCCAATTATGTTAGGGATGGGAGGAACGGAAAGAAGGAGGATATCGTTGTTCTTATGAAGATGTTATTCTCAAAAAACTACAGAACTGTTTAGAGTAGCAGGTGATAAGATAAGGACCTTAGGCACTTGAAGAAGAACAAGAAAAAATGAAAACCTTCGGTCTCCAGAATAACAAGATATAAAATTACTTTTAATTTCAATTGTATGCCTCGTTTAAGCTTTCGATTTGCCATATCATTACTAATATTTAATTAAGAAATCTATTAAAAATAGAAATCTATTATTACGGTTCAATAATAAATTTCTTAACAATATAATAACTTTTGGCGCAATTAAAATATACTATATTCTCCTCAAACTAATTTGTGACGAAGAAAATAGATATCCTGTTGAAGAATTATTTTATAATGAAGGCGAAGAAATATACTGCAGGAAGAAATTGCTTTATCTAACGGATATGGACTGGTGTCAGACACCACGACTGATGACCCCCATCGGTCACGTCTTGGAAAGAAAATTGTCCAGCGATTGAGGCTCGGATGGAGGAATCATCATCCAAAATATATATCTGTCGCTGGAAGAAGAAACTGGAAGGACATTTCGAAATCAGAGGTCACTAGTCTATGGCGGATCCTCGGCCAGATAAAGTGTATTATTGAAGATTAATACAGATTTTCAAGAAGACAAAAAATCCCCAAAATGGTTTAATAGGATTATGTTGTATTTTAACGTGTACTAATCCACTCTTTTTCTTGTTTGTTTATTTAACTCTTTGCTGCTATGGCTAATCGGACCATGCTACAGAGGGGTCTTAACTATCGTCAATCAAGGTATCATTAGGATAATCAACAGGGATCTTTAACAAGTGCATGCTTGGACCCCGATTTTATGTACGAATGATGGCATCACTAAGGATATTTACTCCATTTAAAAATCCCAAGGCCACCTGCTACGGCATAGTAGAATGTGATAACCACTACACCACAAGCGACCCCACTTTTCTATTCCATTAACTATACCAAGCTAAATATTAATGTCGTTAATCTAGGATTCAAAATATGACCTATTTGTTTTATCACATAAGATACTATTCTTCTTTAACTATAATTCAACCTCAACTTCTGTTCCGATATGATGTCATTTTATATAATACCAAAGATATGTATTCTTTATCTCGGATACTACGCGGAAGATGTGCCTGACATTCCTTGGAAATGTGAAAAATCTAGAAGGGTTTCAGGGTGAAGAAGAATCATAGGAAGCATGCCAGTGAATGTATGAAGGAATATTGGAGATGGTGAAAACTCCAGCTGACGGAAGGAAATAAAGTTGTTCTGTGATTTTAAGTGATCTATACGAAATTTAAATAAATAAATTTAAATAATTAAATAAATACTTTGCATTCTTGTGTAAGTGTTTATGCTTTGAGATGGGCACTATTTGTATAGGTCTGTTCCCCTAAAATAAATAATATGGTTATGATTGCTTTTCATTGATGACGGATAAGACGCAAATCTTATGCTTTAAATCATCATCTATTTATACAATTTAGTCAGCACAATTATAAAGTTTTTTTTTTTTTAAAGAAAATAATGGATTCTGTTAGAAAGTTGGAAAGAAGAAAAGGACCTGAATAACTTGGATGAATGGGCTAGCGTCGCCCGGGGCAACCATGCTCGACTCCCAGCTTACACTTTCCTGTATAATTACTTGCCCACGAACAAATTTCCCACACTTTGGGTTCTCTAATAATTCCCACATACATTCCAAAAGTACTGACAAAGTACCTAGTGAATAAGGGTATAAGCTCCGTTATAGATATCGTCAAGTATTTAGGTTCTTTAATCTCGAAGGCCACCTAGGAAAGGAAACACGAGGATGTGTTGTGTTAGTGACCTTAGTCTATAGTGTGAGGTGCAGTTTACTGTACTTAGTAGGTATGTTTGAGCGTCAGAGTACCATTACCCCATCCTGGAGGACCAATGGCTATCTGCTGTCTATCATTACATCGTATAATACGGAGAATAAATGTCACCGTAGATGTTTTACTCTAATAACTAGTTTGAGGCTTTTGAAAAGTTTGATTCTATCATTTATATTATTGTATTATTTTGTTTTAATAAATGTTTTTTTTTGTTGCAGCTGTGCAGCGCGGCCGAGTACCGCCAAGCCAGCCGACCGCACTGCCCGGCCAGTTCGCCCTCACCAATGGCGAAGCGGTGACCGCAGCTGCTGCAGCAGCGGCAGCCGCGGCTGGCTTCAACGGCCACAGCTACCTCAGCTCTTACATCAGCTTGCTGTTGAGGGCGGAGCCGTACCCTACCTCGAGGTACGGCCAGTGCGTCCAACCCAACAACATCATGGGCATCGACAATATCTGCGAGTTGGCGGCGCGTCTCCTCTTCTCTGCGGTCGAGTGGGCCCGAAACATACCTTTCTTTCCCGAACTTCAGGTGAGTATCTACCTTAAAATCCATTCTAAGCAGCGTCTACCCTATAATGGGGTCCAGTAGCTTAACGAGGAAGATATCAGGATTGAAATATCGCTAACTTATATATGAACGAATTCTAGAGGGAAGGTAATATAAGTCAGTGCACTGTTCAATGGTGATCCTTGAAGACAGAGACCGTGAAGGAAGTCCTGCCTTGATGATGATGTTCTCCGAGCTTTGGTGGATGAAAATCCCAGAACAACTGTTCGAGAACCCCTGCAATTGGTGAAAAAGCTTATAATTTGGCAGAGTTTCTTCCACAGCTCTCTTTGTACAGTGTATTTTGAAGAAAACATAAAATCTTAAATTATTTTTTGGAAAACCCAATGCAATTCCCAAGGGTGTTGGAACTTATTTATTTACTGAATGTAGGAGAATTCTGGCACACTGGTTTCGATCTTACGATGTTCTGAAAAGCGGATGGGCTTCAAAATCGGTGTTATCTCTATTCTCTTTTCTTCCAATTCCCCCTCTATAATCAATTTCAGAAATTTTTACTTGGAATTTTTGAGCACACGGACCAATTATACTGCTTTGCCTCACAGTAGCAATGTTCTTTCTCTGTTCATCCGATTCAGTATTTCAATGTTGGATTTATGATCTTTCTACGAAAGGATTCTTATGTCCAAGTCCTTATATCAGTAATGATTAAATGTAGCATTTCATAAAACGATACCGTAGCGTTAAAGTAAGACTCTTGTGTTAGAACCAACTCCATAAAGTTCACTGCCTTGCACAATTGTTTGTTTCTTGATCACCAAGATTCATTAATTTTAAAAATTAATTTTATTCTTTGTAAAACATTTGTATTTTTTACTATACGAATGATTTCCAATCCTGAAATCCACCTCAAACGGACTAACTTATATTTTCTATAATATTATATAGACCGGTAAGATTAACAAAATAGTACATAGAAGAACTCAAAGAATATTTAAGAGAAAACTAACCTATAAGAAGTACCATAAGAACACTGCAAGATTCGAGGTAAGCTAAAACTTAAGTACTACCATACTCCTCAACTCCTTTACTCAAATGACGCCATATTGCAGATGACGGACCAAGTGGCACTCTTGCGGCTGGTCTGGTCGGAGTTGTTCGTCCTCAACGCCTCCCAGTGTTCGATGCCTCTGCATGTCGCGCCACTTCTTGCAGCGGCAGGCCTCCATGCGTCGCCTATGGCTGCAGACAGGGTGGTGGCCTTCATGGACCACATCCGGATCTTCCAAGAGCAAGTGGAGAAGTTGAAGGCGCTTCACGTGGATTCGGCGGAGTACTCCTGTCTCAAGGCGATCGTCCTCTTCACAACAGGTAAGCCGAGTTTAATTAACTATTTTATCATAATTACAGGTGAAACTTAAGTCGCGGAAAATAGTAATAATGAATTTTACCATATCCATAATTTAAAAAATGATATGTAGTAATATATAATTTTATACTTAAGTCAATTTATATCTAACATGATTGTGGTAACTAACTGCTTTGCATTCAACTGTAGAAGTTATATTCAATGGAGTTTTTATCATCATAACAAAAAAAAATTTATTTCCACATCCACTTTAGCTAGTCTGGGCAAGTAATACTAACATTTACCTGTTTAGTAACTCTTTTTTAAATTGTAAAACGTGTATTTTTCTTTGTAAAAATAAAGATTTGTGATATTTCTAGTAAATATAAACAAGCAGTATTGTAACTTACAAAAATAATGGAGCCAAATTGAACCTTATCGACAGCGGCGATATACTAGCGCTTTCTAGCGACATTAGCAGTAACTAACCACTCTTTATTCAATCGTAAAATTCATAATTATTACAGTCATTACATTATTAATATTGATAAACATTTTTTTTGCATTGACCAGTTCGGGATCATGTTAGAACTTTATTTTCCTATCTTAAGCTGAAGTTTTTCTGTCTCAAATATTCCTTCACATGTTCACTGGTACTTTTAAATAGATGTATAATAATTATTATTGCTAATAATTGCTGCAATTATGTAGTATTAAAAGTTATTAGTGCTGCTGTTATTCTGCAGTCTTAAAAGATAAACGAAACTCAACATGTCCTTACAGTTTTGGTTGGGGCTATGCTGTAATTAAAATTATTAGTGCTTCAAATCACCGGAAGATTGCATTACCAGTAGCTCTGAATAATGCCTAATTAAACATTATTAATTATGATTAATACAATATTTATAACTTAATAGAAATCAGAAGTCCAAGATCGCAAGGTATATGTATATATATATATATATATATATATATATATATATATATATATATATATATATATATATAAAATTATATATGATAATACGTTAAGTAACTAGAATGAAAGGTATGTAATCGCATGAGATAAAAGTACAGAAACTATCCACTGGTAGTACTGGAATAACAAATTCAGCTTAGAAGGTCACGAGGCCATCTTCTTTTCAGACGCATCGGAGGATTTCCAGGAATTGAAGTGGAAGCTAGGTTTGAAACTAGTGCTTTTGAGTAGGAATAAAGTTTGTCATGACTGATATCGGATTCGGGCCAAATGAGCAATAAGGGACAGCGGTCATTATGGATGACTTAATTCGTAACAGTGTAAGAAGCATTGAATTGTCTTAAGATGTAGATGAGTGTTTTGTAATTAATTGGGATCTTGGAAATATTAAATATCAAAACTAAAAGTATTGGTTAGTATATTTTGGGTTTATATCGTTAGAAATATAATTTCTATGATTCGCCCTGACTGGTAAGGCCCCTCGATGCGATACGCAAGACGCAGACGCATCTATAATGGCATTGCGCTAGGACATGACATGCCATAATGTCTCTTCATTAACGTCATCGAGAGCTGAGATACGGAGCATTGACAGTAGTAGCGTCACTATCTAGATCCGTCAAATAATTCACAGTTAGTGAGGATAGTCTATCGTTGTAGCTCATCAGTTCAGGATAGTTCGGCCCTAGACAAAGAGGACTCCCTGCGACAGAACCAGATCCTATCTCCGTCGACCACAATTATGCTCCACCATTCTGAAGCGACGCCGGCTAAAAAGGGGTGAAAACACGATTTTCTACGAGGGGTTGACAAATGAAAACGTCCCCGTCATTTTATCTTGCTCTTTTAAAAATTGTTTCCTTCGCATCATTTTATTCGAAAAAAAGAATTTTTTTTCTTCTTTTGAACGAGCTTTTGACATGAGTATATGTGTTATCTCCCCTTTTACACATTTACCGAACTTAGACATTTTAAACCCTAAATTTTTGTTTAATATATATAAGTTAATGGAGTTGAGAAGGGTTCACATGAAAATAACTGCGAAGTAGAACGATATATTTAAAAAAAAAATGTTTTCAATTATTATTGTTGTTATGGAACCCTGATAAAAATATTAATAATATTTTTAAAGACTCTAGCATGAAGATAAAAAAAATAACGTTTTATATAATTTCATAACAAGCCTGATTAATTTTTGACTGTCCATTTTATACAGATTCTAGAAATAAATATATTAGTTTATAAGATCACAATATTTATACAGTATTGAATCCTAAACACAACAATGATATTGCTAATCTGTGTAACTTCCTATCTAAAGCTCTAAGTATTAGAATAGACTTAGACCCATTTTCTTTTTTGTATGTTTACTTTTTTTTATGTACTATTATTTTTATAACTGTCTAACCAAACTCTCTATTGTAAAAATCAGAAATAAAAAAAGAAAAAAAGAAAAAATAAAAGGCTGGTGATAATGTCGATCATCCATAGGACTTCCTAACGTTGCTACGATTCTCACCGAATAACATACAATTTTATCTCACACAATAACATAATATATATTATAAATATAAACTCACACCCAATAACATAAAAACATAAATAAATATATTTGAGTGACGTAATATTTCATTGGTGTTACCTAGCAACGGATCGTGGAACGATTTTTTGTATGTCTTTTGTCGTGCTCGATCAGTTAAATTATAAACTATTTCTGATTTCTTTAAGCCGTTTTACCTGTTTTAAAATTTAAATGAAAAAATATATAGAATGCATCAGTTAAAAAAAAATAAAACAAGCTACAACTTATTTAAATATTACGATTTTTAGACTGTTATTTAAATATAGAGAATGGTGTGAAACAGAATTAATACATTTTCGTAGAAACTTTAATTTTTTTTTTTTAATGCAAAATAATCAATATCTCAAAACAAAACCAAATGAATAGACATATTTTAATAGGCCCACCAGAGGAGGGGCATAATGACTAACTGAAACCGCGAACGGGTCTGTGAGACTGTTCTGTTTCATGGATAACGGTTCTGCAAGGAGGTGACTTAGGTACCCTATTTTTATAATATTTTATAGAGGCAGGGTGAGCCCCAGGAGGGTCCTAGATCCCATATGACCCATCTCCAGCTGCAAACTAAATAAAAGTACTGCCTGCAGCGGGATTTTAACCAGGATTTCCGGCATGGCAACTCAGTGCTCTACCACTGAGCCACTCCGCTCCCCAATTAAATGAACTGTTAATTTACCCGTTAGGAAGACATTACTAAAACAATAAAAAAAACTTAGTTGTTGAGGAATTATATATTAAATATTATACATAATATAATAAAAGTTCACATTAACTCTACAAGCCAAGTTAGTTGCATAACTTGACATGTATGACATTAAACATAAACTGCATAGGTAACATCTGAAAACTAGAATCATATTCAGTTGCATTATTTGCATAAGTGCAACGCGCAAGTTAAATTTATCTGATAAAACAAAATTAATGCCTCCATGATGGAAACACATGGCACTTTTCTCAAATGTCATTGGTTAGTGTGCAAATGTCCGGTGTCCTATTAAAATTCTAATTTCTAATCTATTCATGGCAAAAAACCACAGAATGCTTTTAATGGTCACTTATATAAAATGTACGGCTCTGATAAAATCGTACCGTTTATCCATAACTGGGAAATTATGAAGAAAATTTCTTGTTACGTATATTTATAAGTATATTTATCTATTTCTTAAGTAAATAGTTGTATAAATCAGTGGAATGATTGCATCAGCATAGTGAAATTTCCGGTTTCGTGCAAAAATAAACATGACAATTTAAACAAAAAAATTAATTTCTTGTTTTCGATGAAGCCTAGTAGGGAATGTATCAATAATTTAAATTCTAGACATTATGTCGTTTTCTCTTTCGTTCCTTCCAATATTCTTTCGTCATATCACTGTGCAGATTTTTTCTGTCTTCTGACCACTTTGTTGCAGGTTTCTTTTTCACCCTTGAATCCCTCCATACTCAAAATCCTGTTCCTAAACATCTCTGTCCACAATGTTGTTTTCCCTTATATAATTTCATTTCCTAATTCCTCCCTTACTTCCTGAATCCAACTAGTTGGTAAAATTTTCTCCCAAAGATACTTGAATATTCTTTTCGGTAACTGGAATCATCCATTCTGAAAAGGTTTCTAAAAAAGTACAATCTTATATTTTTTTTGTTTTCGTTGTGTTTTTATGTTCATTCAGATTTCATATTTAGATTTTAATTTCTATACTTCTGTGATTTTCACTCGGCCTAAGATTCGCATGATTTATCTATCATGTGTTTAACACTATAGTTAGTTTATTGTATTATTAATATATTTGGTTTTAAGGCATAAGTATAATAAAAGTCTTAGCAGTATTTGATCATGTATGCAGTTCAACACTATTATACATAGTAAATTTTTTAAAACTATTTGTCATTATAAAACTTAATTTATCCCATTTTAATAAAATTATATCTTGTACAAGTGGAAAACGTTGTCCTCATTAAATCTTCGGAATAATAATTCTAAAAATTCTTTTTAAAATGCAAATTTCTCATCCATAATAGTTATGAATGATAAAATTCCATTTCACTCTGTAAGAAAAAAATACAACTTGTTTCAAAGTATGCCGACTGGAAGCATGATATTATCTATTAGGAAATTGAAAAAAAAAACAGATTTCTCCGACTGTGTAAATGATCAGTTGGAAACCGATAGTTGACGATTCTGTTATTTCTTAAGGAAACAGTGAAAGGGATTACGGATGGTAATAATGTACATGAATTATGTCAGCATTGCGAGAAAACAGTTGTTTCATAGTGTAGTGTAATGGTAAATTCAAGTAATTTTTAATTTAAAAATATGGTATTTAAGAATATGATAGATAGATTAAAAACATTCTGTACTTATGCTAAAGAAGCCGAATGAAATCATATAAATATATCATAATAATATAAGATAAAAGAGATAATTTATCATAATGAATATAAAACTGTAAATAAGACATAAAATATAAAAACGAGTCATAAGAATAATAGGCATATCAATGACGATATTATAATTACGTACAATTTCTAATGAAAAATATGTTTACAAAGATTTTTGTTTTCAGTGAAAAAATATTAAATATGAAACAAAAGAAAATTAATGTAACATGCGAAGAAAATGTAAAATCGTAAAACGTAACCAAGGGAGCGGGGGTGGTCATAGCTGAGGACATCTTAGAGGCGCTCTTAGACCTATCTGCGAAACTGTAGTCCTGGTAATAGTGCAGCCTCTACCATGTTCTTTAACAAACATAAACATTCAAAATATGTTTACATAAAACATTAAAAAAATAATATACTTATACACAAAATTACTTCATGAAGAATAAAATGAATTAACTAAAACTGATTATTAATTTTAAAAGAAGCAGAGTAATTCAATTTGTAGAGCGTTGAAAGTCTTAGTGTTGCTGAATTGTCCGGGTTTTAATCCGGCTGTGTCTGATATATTATTTAATGTGTTATAGTGTTTAATATAATAATAATAATTCGTTAATATTTTTTTTTTAAATTATTTTATTGAGTTGTACTACAACTGTAATACATACATCTAGTACAATTGCTATAAGAGTAAATAATACATGATAGGACATGTAGAGATACTACCCACTGACAGCACTCTAATAAAGTTCTATAATAGAAGGTCCCGAGGCCATCTTCTCTTCAGACGCCTAGGAGGATTGTCCGGGATGGAATTGGATGCAAGGATGGAAACTAGTGGGTTTGGATGGGTTTGAAGTTTATTGTGGAATGATAGGTATCTGGAATGGGCTAAATCGGTAACATATGGAACGTTAAGGTCATTATGGATGGTTTTATTTGTGACAAAATAAGGAGCGTTTAGGATTTTGCGAAGGATTTTGGATTGCAAGGATTGGATACGAGAGGAATTCGATGGTTTGGTGGAGCCCCATAGTTCAATTCCATAAGTCCATATAGGCCTTATAACAGTCTCATAAATAAGTCTTTTGTAATTGATCTGAAGCTTTGAGCGCTTATCCAGTATGTGTTGAAGTAGTCGGAAACGTCTAGCTGTTTCTTGTCTTTTCAGTCTTGTGTGAGGGTTCCAAGTAAGACGCTTGTCTAAGTAGAGTCCCAGGTAGCGAATCTGTTCAACAGAGATAAGTGGAGTACTATTAAAGAATACAGTAGGATAGGAAGTCATGGGTTTTCGACGAAAGGTAAAGGTAATTTGATGGGACTTGCTGGGATTGATTTTAATTCTCCAATTCCGACACCATTCTTCGAGGCTTGATAGGTGTAATTGAAGGGATTGGGATGCAATATATGGGTCCGTTAATATTTGAATTTATATGATAGAGTAGCTTTGTGAGTAAGAGTACTGTATATTATAACTCTGGGTACAATAACAACTGTATCAGATAAATTATTTATTCCCTGTTAAAATGCATAGACCCCTTATTAAAGACCCCGTGGGATCAGTAAATCCTCCTGTGTGTCATCCAAACTACCTCCTTGTACAACCGTTGGTTTAGAATCAGTACAGTCACTACGATGTACTAAACACAAAACGCTTCCTAGATTGCAGTTATTTTATGTGAAAGTTAAGGCTATTAAGCTTAAAGATGTTTCAAGAATTTAAATATTATGTTTCGCTTTCGCTTTTTTAATTTTTATTTTGTATAATAAGGAGTAGGTACAAGAAAAAATAATAAAATTACTGGAATGAGATAGGATCAGAGCCGCTAGTTGGTCGGAAGCTACCAGACAGATCTGTTATCGTTGTTCGCGGGTGTCCCGCCGTGCCGCGAATATCTAACTCCAGCGATAGCTTCTGGAGTCTTCTGTAGGGCTCGCTTTCCTTTTCTTCCTTAAGGATGCCTCCATAAACATCCTGAACGAACCTTGACTCCGAACAAGAAAATACAATTACCACCATATTGCTAAATCATGCGGTAACTTATCGTGACGGATCACGCTGCCCGCGCAGAGTTACGTGTGTTATCAGGACGCGTAGGTGATCGCTATCAAATCACCCTTGCGCAAGGTTCAATGTTCAATCTTGCGACATACCCCGGAGGCTTCACGCCCTCTCGATCAAGGCTACGCTGCGCGCATAGGGCAAGGTGAGGGATGATACGGACAATGCTATATGGGTCGCAGAATGTTAACAACTAACATTTCCAAAAGGCTACTTCATAATCGGAATCATCGCAGCATCAGCAGAATAGCGTCAGCCTGTCGCTGTGGTGATTGCTAGAGGATAGCATTCGTAGTTAGGAAATTGTTGGTACATCTCTTTATAGTTCAAGAACATATTCAATTACGTGTATATATAAACTCTCCTGGACTAAATTAATAATAATAATTGTATTCATGATTTTGCAAAATCAATCCCTAGATATTACGGGGATTGAATTCATTTATGGAATTCAAAATTCACTCTCCGTTTAAACTCGACATAAATTTCTATTTAAAATCAACGCGGAAGAAGGCGCGGGCAAAAGCTAGTATTCATACTAAATATTGATAGAAGAGGAAGAAACTAAAAGAATATTTTAGCTCAGTAAAACGAAATCGAACATTAGATATAATGGAGGTACACTGGAAAAACAAAAATAAGACCGGAAATAAATTGACTAAATTGGTTCAACGATGTCATAAAAGTGCAATAATAGTAATTTGTATAACCATAAAAACTATACTAACTGTACTAATAATAACTATTTTTATTTTGATATTAATATAATATACTAAGGAGTTGCATTAGAACCATGGAGGTGGTGGGATGCTTCTTGGGTGCATTATTCATGTTTTGTTTTGTTTTTGTTCTGTTTTTTTTTTTTTTCTCTATCTACCCTGAGGATGCCTGAATGGGCGAAATATTAGACAGATAATTTCTATTTCTGGTTTAGTTTGGAGACTAAGGGCTTTTCGTTGGAATTTTTCCACGGTCTTAACAATAATATACTAATATTATATTAGTGGAAGAATGTGGTCCGGGTAGAGGTCAATGAATTTCTCTTATAAATGGAGAAGTGTTTATTAATTAGTCAACGTTTCGACCTACTTTCTAGGTCTTCTTCAGGGCTATATCCAAAATGCAGACCATTGAGAATAAAAAAGTAGTACAAACATTTTTAAACAAGGGAAATATAAACAATAAAAGTATGGTGAATACAGGCAATTGAAAATTAAAAAATGAAAAAGGTAAATATAAAGGTTAAAATGTATGAGTGTTTAGTATTAATAACCAAATGCCAGGAAGTGTTGAAAATTAAAGAATAAGGTGATAAAAAATAAATAAACATTGAATATTACAATGGGTAAATGTTAAAGTTAAAATACCTGGGTATCAGGTGTCTTAGGTATCCAGGTATCAGTAATAAAATAAAATTAAAAATAGAAAATAATAAGAAATACAATAAGAAATTAAAAATTGTAAAAAATCCAGAAAAAATTATAATAAATCCCTTCAGAAGAAAAAAAAGTCCCTTCAACAGTATGGTTATGCAAGCCCACAATGCGACACAAAACGACAACACCTAAGAGTTCTTCCGATTGCATATGATTTATTTGATTGCTACGAGTATAATAAAAAAAACAAACTCGGATTTACAACACATGCTCAAGCATTATCTTAATATGACGTTACTTTAACACGACAAGGTGGTCATTTAATGACCTGTCATTAAACTAGTTTACATATTAGATAGCGTAGTAGGAATGGCATTCGCCACTTAGCAGGGCCTATCTAACACATTCCACATCCATTTGACGCCGATATAGATGGAATGCAGCGAAGATGGCCGCTAGTCCTTATAAATATCGAAATCTTAGAGGAGTTTTGAATGTTTCGATTGTAGATTATTAAGCT
Organism: Arma custos; assembly: GCA_037127475.1. Lineage (NCBI taxonomy): Eukaryota > Metazoa > Arthropoda > Insecta > Hemiptera > Pentatomidae > Arma > Arma custos. The sequence continues at coordinate 11,721,387 of CM073765.1, forward strand.
ATTTAATATTTTACAATTTAACTTCTGAGGCATAACGTACTATTTTTCTGCATTATTCAAAAATATATTGATACTTGATGAATATTTTTGTTAAAAAATATATATTCAACTCGGATTGAAAAATTGATTTTAAAGTAATATTGATGAAGAGATGAATATTAACGGACTGAAATGTGGTAGTAATGAAAAACTAAAAGTATTATTAAAATTAATAATTGATAATTAATTATTTACAGGCGCATTTTAATTAGGATGTAAGGGGTAAAAAGTAATTTATAATTAAATTAAAATTAATTTTAAAAACCTGTAATACAACCTATGAAGGGACTTGGGTTAAGTAAATGGTAGAGACTGCAATGGCTTTAAGTCAACCGTTGTGCAGAGAGGTGATTTGACTGATACCAAACTCAATAGCCAGGGTTTTCCACCCGCATCGTTCGAAAATTCAAAATATTAAAGTATCAAAACATAATCGTTCAAACCAATTTAAGAAGGATGGGGTGCTGCTTCTACGAATGTTAACAGTTTAAAATTTAATTTTCCGTAGCCAGATTTGAGACCCAGCTACCGCGCTCCCAAAAAATAATTATGACGTAATGGGCCTTTTTTGGTGGGAGATAGAAAAAAGAAACTTGAATCCTCCATAGGCTAAAATCGAATTTAAAATTTCATATTTTTGTTATATTAATATTAAAAATCAGATACCAAAAACACGAAGACAAATATGTCTGTTGTTCTGCTGAATAAGAGGTTAAGTGGAATTGCTTCCAAAACCATTGAGGATCATTGGCTTGATCAAGCCAATACCTCACTTAGCCACACTTATGTACTACGAGAATGATAAAATTCCACCTTAACTATGTATGCGACGGGGCTGCGAATGTATCGTTTTCTGATTTTTTTTCTTGTTGGGGACTTTTACGAAGTTAGGGGCTTAGGGTTAAGCAACTAGGTAAATAAGGTGTTAAGATAGTTGCAGATGGACGCAGAGAGCACACAGCACGTAGCTTACAGGCTCAGATCTACGCTGAGGCATTCCTTCAAGACGCTGATAAGGATTGGACTCCGTTAGAGTAGTGTTACATCTGAGCGTAACCTCGCAACTGGAGCTTTTTTTCGCCTCTGATTATCTCTCCCAGGGCGGCATTTTTCCTCTTGTTTCCTCCAAAAAATTAAGAATATTTAAAACAAATATATAAAACAGATATATTTCGGATGCAGATTAATTATTTTATATCTCAACAGCCACGGATGGAACCTATGGGATCTTCAGCTCCTCCTGGAGCCCATTCCCTACAAAATGGGTACCCTCAATTGGGGAAAAACCTGCGGGTTGAGTTTTATCGCGGCCATATTACCTACCTGTAAAACTGTTGGACTAGAAACAGTCTAGTCTCAACCATGTAGTGATACTGTAATGAATCTAATCCAACAAATCTGTAATGAATCCATATGTAATATGAAATATCTTAAGTGATAAAAAGCCAAATTTGATATCCGATAGTTCGTGGATATATTTATATTTAAATAAATAAAACTATAAATATAAACAATATTAAGGTGTATATTTAATGTTGTCAATGTTTATTTATTGTTGTGCGATTTAAATCATTGTGAATTGTATTATTTTGGCATTTTAAAATGAATATAATATAAACACTATTGAATATTTACTGCATAACCGTTGTCCTGCAGTCTCTACGATTTACTGAACCCAACCAAGACTCTTCATGGGTTCTAATTGTAGAGGTTTTTTATTTTGTTTTTATTGGATATTTTAGAATGTATATTTGGAAGGATCTTAAGTAAATTTCGCAACAAACGAGCCGATGCAATATTTGCTACTCAGGTCATGTTTCGAAACTATATCCTTTTGAGCAAGAGTACACAAAAGGGAAAGAATAATCGTCTGATGCGATTCCGTACACAAGTATACTTACTTTCTAGAATGTTCCGCAACTAGAATATAGAGTTATTACAGCTGCGTGCAGATACATCCACTATATTCAAGTTTATTCCCAACTGCTACCAGTCTTTCGAGAGAGAGAAATTCGAATGGTACCATTAAGTTCTAAGGAGGAAGGAAGATAAAACGGTAGGCATTCCCCGTTGCTTATGGTAAAACATAAGAAGCTGACTCCAGTTCGTATAATTTCCGCGCACGTAGTCAGAGAGTGAGAGAGAGATGGAGAGATGAGGACCATAAATATAGATGGGACCCGGAGGAGTTTATAGAAAGCAGTGGGAAATCTTCGAGGGTATTGAAGCAGAAGAAGACGGCAGTTTGTCAGTGACACGATGTCCGGGAGGATGGGATGTAAAATATGCAGAAAGTGGAGAGTGGAGATGGCAATCCACTGGTGGAGATTAGTGGAGAAGTGGGGGGGGGGGTGCTTTCTCCACCTCTCTTCCCACGCCACCGGTACCAGTACTCCCGGTACCTGGCGGTAATTGGATTTGGGGGCTCTCTTCTAGATATTATCTCTTCGTCTACGTGTCCGGCTAAAACAGCGACAAACCTTTTATAGTTCCTCTTCGATGGCCCCTCTCTAAATTAAGTTTAGTAATTTATGGCTCTATTCTATACCTGTCGACGTTTTGCTGTTTCTTTAAAAATAAATTTCTAAAAAGTAAACAAACAAGCAATGTTTTTATTTCCTTGTATAAATTCATAAAATATTTTTGGGCGCGAAAACTGACCAAGGTTTACTAAAAAAGAAAAGAACAGTAGATAATTTGAACAGTATATTAAATTGATAATCATCATGACATTTGAACATGAACATGAAGTAAAGGTTATAAATAACTGAAAAAAATCTAACAACAGATGGAATCTTCTGGCCAGGTGTTTTCAATTGTTGCCATGGATACATCCAGAGCGGACTGTATATTTTAGGAATATGACAATAATTGTGTATCAAGTATGGAGGTTCCCGTAATGTCTAAAATCAGGCAAATACAACCGATTTTTTTTTAAATCCAAAAATCAGAAAAAAATATGTAATTAAATTTTTTGTAGAAAAACAATTTTAGAAAAAAAAATCTCAATTATTACCAATCAAAAAATGCTCTGTGGCTAAATAATTATGTTTTCCTTATAACTAATAATAAAAATCATTCAACATTTAAATATCAAATTAAAGTTTTGTGGCTTGAACGTTAATAAATTACATATTTTTTCAGAAATACATTAGATAAGTTATTAAAATTTTCTATTTTCATCTCTATCATACCGATGCCTTAGTTTGCATATGTGTTAAGTGCCGAAAACAAGATTTTACAGGAGTCTACTTTGATAATAATTTAACACAAGAAATACAGTTCAAGTTTAAGCACACAATATATTTTTGTAACCTTCACAGCTTCTCTATTAATTTTATATCAACATAAGATCTATGACTTCCTGATCACAACTATACAATATTATTTATATAACAAAACCTATTTTTGAAAAATTTGCACTTAACACATTTGTGAACTAAGGCATCGATATATGAGTAATGATTTGACTGAAACTTTGCAATAAAAAAAAGGGGAATTCGAGAATAAATTCCTATTAACACGCGCTTTAGATATAAACTGACTTAGTTTTACATTCTCCGAGTAATTATCGTAAACCCTAATATCGTTACGTTTTTCTTTCAGTCGAGTTATAGATTTTTTTGTAATAACAATACACGTGTACTATATATTTCTAATTCAAACGTTGGAAGCATGCATGTAATGTATAAAGTAAATAAATGAATAAATAAGCGAAATCAAATTATGCAAAGACATTAAGCCTATTACCAACATACGTCCGGGACTGACGTCATTTTCAACTCAAAGCATATGTATGACCTTTTCGACGCACCTCTTCGATCGGATACTGAATATTTTAGAATCTATATTTGTTTCGATTATTAGTTGCTTGCTTATCGATTTCCCCTCCGAAGGCTGATCGATACCGAGATTACTTCCTGTAATCATACCTTCCTTTTTCTTCTTCGCGGAATCAGTCTTGTTTCTGGCAAAAAATGATAGTTTTCGAGAGCTTGGGAGTTGTAACTGAATATTTCGTATTCTTCAAATTTTAGTAAAAAAGGACGTAATATAAAGACTCCTACCACTTTTCAGATAACTTGAAATAAAACATATTATAATTTAAATTATGGAATCTAGTATCCATCCAACAAATAATCTACGTTTCCAATTTATATATACTACAGCATCAATGCTAATCTTGATATTTTCCTTTATTTCTCTTGAAAATTGAGCATTTTTTTTTTCCCTTTTTTTATTATGACAAATATCTTGAATATTTTTATTAATGATTGATAAAACATATCCTCAACTCCTGGTCGAAAACCCGCAGATAATGGAGATCGTTAGATTTTTTTCGCAAAGCTGCCAGTAAAATAAGATAAGCATTTACAATGGCATCCATAGAGGATAGGCATAACCTAAATTAAACGTTTGAAAAATATTAATCTATCCATGACTTTCACTTGTTCGCTAGTCAACCCACTGGGAATATCTATTGAATTTAAATCAGCAGGTCCATATTATTGTGTCTGTTATATTTTTATAATTATAAACAGATAACATCATTTCTTTATACTATAATTTACAACGAATTTATAATTAGAATAGAGCGATGAAAAAAAATTTTCATTTTATCGTAGGGTACTTGATGCTAGTTGTAAATATTTTATTGACTAATACTGGTAAAAGTATTCAATATTTACATATCTAAAAAGAATCTCTTGAACTATTATTTTTTTTCTACTTTTTAACTTTTAACTTTACAAAAATCGTGTTTTTAACTCATTTTTAACTATATTTTTTTTTTTATGAAAAATATTAAAGATTAATCTACTTCGGTGCATGTTAAAACCATAAATAACTATTTATTTTTACAAATTAATTTACTAATTTTTTTTTGTTTTCATTCAAATATAATTTATCCATCTTATGCTTATACAAGCAGATTAGTAAGCAGAAAAGCCAACACTGACCAAATCCTGGGAGTCACTGATCCGCAAACAAGACAATAGTCGGGGATTAGTGTAGTACGATAAAGGGATTGAAGAGGGACGCACATATCGTTTAGTTCATGAATATTTAGCAGCCATCTCAATCCATCTCTTCATTGTTCTTCCTGTTTAAAAGACCTTTCAGGGGGGAGGTCATTCGAATAAGAGCTTTGATCCTGGATTATAATTTCAGGATTAATATAATTTAAGGATACAGTTCATTTTTTAAAAACACTATAGAACTACATCAGAACTATGTATTGGACTCAGTACTTAGTAGAGACTATGGTTTTTCTCGGACAAACTTAAGGTGTTCGCCCAAATTTAACAAGCTCTTAAAACATTTAACTGGCACAGGCTGATTTGCAACTGGATCTTTCAGCACAACAGGACTCTATGCTCTGAGCTACACCTCTCGGACTAATAACAAAAAACAAAAGGATTACTTAACGAAAAAATAAAAAAGTCTGTTATATTGCAGTAATTAACCAAGCATGCAAAATATCATCATTTTTTACATTTTGAAGTCTGAAAAATGGAAAATCAACGCATATTTTCATATGACACATCTCACTTCAACACCCTAAAAACTACTAATTAACTGTTAATAATTGATAACTTAGCAAATATAATCAATTATATAAGGGAGCCTACAATGGATGACAAATTAGTTTCATATTTATTCAATGACAAAATATAATTACAGAGTTTCTTCTAATGGAACAATTATTTTAAAGCATTTCTTATTATTGTCCTAAACTCCATTCCGATTGTAAAGTTACAAACTACTATTAATATTAAATATTGTAATTTTTTAAAACTTTCAATCTGTATTCCCACCTGCTAAATGGACAACTACAAGTCAATGTGCTCGATCTTGAGTAAAGACCTTAAATCACGAAGTATACATTCAACTTCTTTTCTTGTATTATTCATTCCAAAGTCCATGAAAACGCGTTTATAGGGAACGTGTGTGTTGTTTGAAATATTTGATAAGTTTTTATGTCCGTATCCCGGCATTTTGGCTTATACCGTACTTCGTAAGGGAAATAAAATGGTGATTCCATTCCTGTGCGGTGTAAGGTATTCTTTAAAGATGCCATTACTAATTATAACTTTAAAGACAAAACTTAGAACTAACACTGTAGTATTGTTCGATTGGTCATTTTAGCATAAAGTGACGTTCCATAAATAAACAAACATTTTTTTAATACTTTATTTTGAACTATGTATTTTGGTTTTTATTTATTTATTTAAGAAGAAGAGGCATTATTCCATTAATACTCAGAGTTATATGAAAATATAAATTAAAAAATTAGTATGTTAAAATATATGATATTAACATAAATTACAAATTTATATAAACGTTGATCAAATTAACATTATAGAGTTATAAATCGGAGTGAATGTCAGTGACGCTTTGAAATCATCTCTCCAAGTGTTAGTTCTCTTTCCATTCCATCGTTAATAACATAATTCACATATTACTTTTCCTTAAATACATATTCGCCATGATTTCCTTATATATAGGATACATTAAGTTCCTAGAATTGAGTGTAATAAACAATGTGATAACAGTTCTAGTTTGATCATTGTAATTGTTTTTGGAGCGTGGGAAAGCGCGTTATTGTTTAATGAACAGGATGTCTTGTAATTGTTTAAATATTCATAATCTCATCAATATTCCATCACTGAATTGAAAGTCATCCAGGTGTCGTTATTGACTATATAACAGCGCATTAACAATTTTATAAATACATAAATTATAAAATGATAACGAAGTATTCAAGTACATCACTTTAAAAAAATATTTGACAGTCAAAGTCGACATATCTAGTGGCTAAAAAAAACTGTATCCAGGAAGGGTCTTGGGTTGAATACATGGTAGAGTGTACTGTTTCTAGAAGGCAGATTGTGCAGGGAGTAAATTTTTCAGAGATCATGCTTAACCGCATCTCTATAATTCTGTTATATATTATAGAGGTTGAGTCAGAGCTAGGCACAAGTCGTACGACAGTTTCCAGGCATTTAAAATTGATCGGAATGGCAAAAAAGCTCGATTCCTGGGTCCCACACGAGCTCAACGAACATCAGCAGTTGTCAACAAAAAGTCTTGAGACGTGTGTTTCTTTGTTTGCTCGTCAAAGAACCGAACCATTTCTCGGCCGCTTAATAACTTGTGACGAAAAGTGGATCATGTATAACAATCGACGCCGATCTGGTCAATGGTTAGGTGCCGATCAGCCTCCTGGCCACATGCCAAAACATAATCTCCATCTGAAAAAGTTAATAGTTACTGTATGGTGGTCTATGGCCGGGGTCATTGATTTTTCTTTTCTACCAAAGGGAAAAACAATTGATTCAACATCATACTGCCAAGAAATTGACCAACTGCATCCAAATTTGATCAAGCAACAGCCGGTACTGGTAAACAGGAAAGGACCTATTCTCCTTCATGATAACGCCCGACCTCATGTTTCAATATAGACAGTGAATAAATTAAAGGAGTTGGGCTATGAAGTCTTACCACACTCCCCCCCCCCCCATATTCCCCTGATCTATCCCCTACAGACCACCACTTTTTTAGGAGTTTGGACAACTTTTTGCGAGGAAAATTGTTTACAAATGATTTAGACATTAAAAATGCATTTTCTGAATTCCTTTCATCGCGTGACTCAACGTTTTTCAAATCTGGGATAGAAAACTTGGTAAGCCGTTGGCAGAAGTGTATCGAAAATGATGGTAAATACTTTGAATAAAAAATATGTTAGAGTTGATCTCGAATTTTTATTTTCTTCCTGGTTCTAAAACCGGTCATATCAAGTGTTACAACCCAATAATAATGAAGAGATAATAAATAATAAAACCAAGCGTTTAATTGATCTTGTTGGCTAAAATAGGTATGTCCAATTTAAAGTACGCATGCCAAATAGTGCTAGACTTATACAAGGACATGTTAAGGTATTTTATCTACCTCTAAATAACCAAATATCCTTAAAATTGTATGGAAATTTTGAATTTAAGCTAGTTATAAGCACACCATGTTTATTATATTATAAAAAACGATTTTGATCCATCACGTTATATTGGTGAACAATTAAACATTGCTTTGTTTTATATCCAGTAATATAATAAACAAGATGGGTTTAAAGATCAATTTTTGAAATATCAAAGTATATTTAATTTTTTTATTTAAAATTATTGGCCCTCTTTACATTTGTATTATTAGTCGTCATGAAAAATAAGTAAAACAACTGTAATATAAAATTCACAATTAAAATAATTTTTCGTTTGAATAAAAAACAGTTATAGGCTATAAACGTCTGATTATTGACATCAATACTCCGGACTGTGGAAATCACAATACTTCGTATTGTGAGAATATATAACTCGAACCTTAAAATATTCAGGGGGAGGGTTTGTAAATTGAATATTACATTATTCAATTGTCCACAATTTACTATTCATGATCCCGGACACCCCTGAATGCGGTATCATCGGACGAGCGGCCATCTGCTAAGATGAGAGCGAGGAGTGGACATCGGTCGAACAGACCGGAAGCCCTCTGCCGTATCTTCCCGCCACAGGATATTAGCTTCGAGGCGGGAAATGTCACAGCCGCTGCCTCCATGATCTAATCACCGCCTCCAAGATTTGCATGTTAATAGGGATTCAGGAGCCGTCGTATCTTCCCGTAGGCGTCAATTCTCCGTCTGTTGAAGGGTTATGGATTTTTAATAATTTTATTTTGCATATGGAGTGTGCTCTATAGGAAGAGGGGATCGTGCACATCGTATTCGCTAGCGCGATACAATAAAAAAGTATTGTAACGTAACAAGTCAGATATATTTACAACATATTGGACTATACATAATAATGTTAAATGATAACTAAAATATATTAATATTAAGAACAGTGCAAACTGGTAAGGGGATGCAGTCAGTAAAGTACAAAAAATGAGAAAGATTTATTTTATTTGTGTCTACGTTTCGACCAAAGTTTTATGCCATCTTCAGGGATGAGATAAAAACATAGCAGTACCAACGAGGATATAACAGTTTATATAAACAGAAATGATAGGAATACAAAGAGTAAAAGTTAAATTATTAAATAACTGAAGAGAAATTATATGAACGGAAAGAAGTCTAAAAGACAGTAAAATATTATTACGAAGATAATAATATATAGTAAAATAACAAGAGGATTATTATATGAAAATGAATATCCCATTATGAATAGATGGGATTGGAAGGAACGAAGATTATTAAAGAGAAAAAAACGTATCACTAAAAAATCATCTTCCTGCACAACCATTGCCATAGAAACAGTCTGTGCCATGTACTCAACTCATCGTCCTTCATGGGTCCTTCATGAGTCATATAAAATATTAAAATAAATCCAAACGATCTTAAAAACAATAAAGTTACACTTATATGACTATTAAGTCAGGTGTAGACCATTTCACATACTGTGACTATTTGAGTCCGACATATCGTACGTAATATGATTTATATAATATCATATATAAACCATACATAAACCTTTACATAACACATGGCATTTACGATACAACCTTTACCCGTTTAACTACCAATAAAACGGTTAGTGGATTTTTAACGGCCACCAATAATAATAGTGAACATCATAAATGCCCTTTCTACTGATGCACATTCCCAATAAGGCCCTGTTACAAAACACATACATCATGATCAGGAAAATTGTTTTGTTTTAAAAAAATTGTTTGTGATAGTTAAGACCTCGTTAGGCTACGCGATAACGTTTTGTGAAATAACAGGTAATATAACGTTACTAACAACCATTGAAGTAAACATTTTTTTTTTTTAAATATTTTGTTTTATTTCATTTTAAAATGTGTACAAATTTTAAAACATTGGTGGGATAATCCCTTACAATGAAAATGAGTTCACATTACAACGGTTACTGATTAATATGTTTTTGTTATTGGTAAAATAAAAAATTCTTTACCCGCCTCAGAAACATGAGCGACATGCTCGTGACGAGACCGGCAAAACCTTGCGGCCTGTTTAGGAATAATTGTATGTAAATTATCATACAATTTATTTTCCACCAAATTTCTCTCTCCACCAAAAAAGATTTAATTTATCATTTCTAAATTTCTCGTATTATGAAAAATGAAAAGAAAAGTAAAAATTATCCAAGTATTTTATGTTAAAAATAAAAATAAAGTTCATTAATATCTATGAAAATACAAATACAGGGTATTAATAATATAACTATTTAATAATTATTATTTCAATTAAATTATTGATATTTCATATTCAGCTTAAGCAGTCCATCATGGTTGATTAATAAATAAATTACTTGAAAATGTATATAATTATTTTTCGAAGTGTCAGTATATGTGTAAGGCAGACTAATGTTAATAATTTAAATTTACGAATTTAAATTTTAAAGAATTCAGACTATAATTGATTTAGAACTTCAAAAAAATAAGTTATTCCAAAGTTTTGAGTAATCACTTCTGTCGGCTGTCTTCATAACTCCCTGATTAATTTTTTTTTTTCAAATAAGTATAATTATTATTTTTGACCGATTTTTTTATGGTTTTAATATTGTATGGCTCTTTGATTCAGCACTTTATGTAATTAGGGGACTCGATAAATATATTAGAATAAAAAATTAACGAGGTAAGATGTTTCAAAATATTCCGTTAATTTATTACTTTAATTAATAGCGGTTTCGATTATAAAGATTCACATCAAATCAATATCGAAAAAAATATCGATATTATATCTGAACCTCAAGATCCACTATAAGTTAATAACAAACAATACAGGACATGTTTTTATTATTATTTTATTGCCTTTATGGGTTTCAAAATAAACATTGAGATATTACGAACTTGAATCCATTGCCAAATTACGACAGGCGTAGAGTTACCGATTGCCAACTATTCGGTGACGTAATTGTCCTGTCACAAGACGAAGTAAAAATAAGCGCCATTATTTTCATTGGCAATGACTAAAGACCAAGGCTTTTCGCTGGCAGGCGTTTAATTCACTCTTCTAACCTTCAGGAAGAAATTGCATACTTATATACAATACATAACACATAACACGATGCATAATATTATATATCAATTTTCATTCAGAATGTTCACTATAAATACTCCAATACCAATATATTTCCAAAAAAGCAACTTGAAAATGCATTACGACCGTAAGAAATAGTAAAAACTACGCTCAATAACACTAATAATAATTTGTGAAGATAAGAATAAAATAAATCGCTATATTGAATCCAATAAAAATTTTATTTTTCATTTTTGTTTTTTATATTACATAATTTAATTGAGTAGCATATTAATTGAAGGGAATGCGTGAAGGCGTCAGGATAATATATTATAGACTTTTCCAGGTCTTTCAGAATCCGCTTGCCCTGTCGTGTATACACGTGGCTTACAGGTGTATACACGTGTCGAGGGTGTTCAAACATTAAATTCGGTACAATAATGGAGTAAGAACACTTAATGATAAGAATACTCACACACTTATTGAAAATTTAATTAGTTGGTAAAAGAATAGGAATGACTTACACTATTTTATTATTTATTATTCAATAATAAACCTTTACAATCGACAAAGGAAAAAAAATCAATAGTTTGCATATCATGATAAACATAATCCCAATATCGAAGAACAAAGAAAAATTCAATTATGCTACAATCCCTTAGTGCTATCAGCCTTTTGTGGATTATAATGATACAGTTTTTAAATAAACATATGTAAAACTTTCTATTGAGCCCAAGATTCGATGCCCAGCGATTTTTTAAAAGGAAAAATAATCCTTGGTCATGCTGTCTTTCGGAAGGGACGTAAAGTGGGGTTCCCGAGCCTATAACTTATTCATCAGCTTTCAAGAAAAGTGTATATATATATATATATATATATATATATATATATATATATATATATATATATAATGTAAATGTGTACATGCGTTTTGTCCAGTATATAAGTGCTTCTTGACACTTGATATCCTAGTCCTAAAACTGAACCACTTGCAGCATCAAGCTAAAGAAATGGCAACGGACAGTAAAAAAGTGGCTGCGACCCGCTCCCCCTAACCAACCCTAACCACACCCTCGCAATCCACTCAGGGCGCAATTGCGGCTGGTGCGGGAGGAGAACAAATGCGAGAGATCGGATTACGGAGGGAGGCGATGGGCCGTTCGGAAAACCGCACGAGGCCGGAGGGTGTTTAATAAGGACCGTTGATGCGGCAAACCCTAGGGGGTTCATTCAGCCCTGAGTCACTGGGGTGGTGCAAAGGTCAGCCTGCGCTCTATAGGGCGACCTGTTGGCATGCCATAGGGTGTATATGGCGGGCTATCAATCATATGCTTCGATATTGAAATATCTTCTATAATATGTAATATTAGTGGAAGCCTCAATTCATTCAAACATTTGTAAAATTAACTAATTCAGAACTGTAATAAAAGCATCTATATATGTCCTACTAGACAATGCACATACTTAATAAAAAACTGTAGTAACAAAATTTTAAAAAAACAGTACCACTACAACCCATGTAGGGTCTTCAAAACGGATGTTTCTAGGAAAACCGTTCTGCAGAGAGGTTACTTGTATATGAGTACCGCTCAGCCTCCAGGCTCTAATTAAGAATATCATTCTAATGCTAAGAATTTTATAAACCAAATGGCGCCCAAACAGAACAGGGGACATGGAGAACAATTCAAAATAATATCATATTTTTCAATTTTAATTTTTTGATGTTAACTAAAGACTTCATCCAAGGTCCCACTAACTTGATAACTATACCACAACAAGCCACCCCCACCAAAAAAAAATATTCACTTGATACCCCGACTGGTCAGCCCCTGGCAATATGTCACCCTCAAGAAGGCCTAGAGATGACACAGCAAAAGGTATTTGGATAAAGAGACGCCTCTTGCTTCATTCATGAAGGGCGAGGTTATTTTCTTACCCAATGGCTGCAGTGAGCCAACACGCAATGTTTGGCATATCTGTCCCCTACGATTGTACATTGGCGTATCTGGACACAGTATATATATAAACCATTTAACTGATTTCTATGTTATTTATTAATCGCTAACAACAAATAAATATAAATATTGGCGTGAATTGATCTTGTGGGAGTTTAGCTTATTGCTTATTTTGTAACTCCATTAGAATATGAGTATCCTCTTAGTATTGTTTAAAGAGTATTTTGCATTAAATAAAATGATAAAATGTTTCTTTTGATTTTAGTTTGTTGTTATATGAATATCTAAATATTATTTCACTGTTTTTCTGTATTGAAATAAAAAAAAAACCTGTACAACTACAATCCGTGAACGGGTCTTCAGTACATGTTAGAGACTGTACTGCTTCATAGACAACGGTTCTGCAATGAGGTGACTTGTCCTAGGTCACGCTCAACCTCCAGATTTTTCCCCCTTATTTTTGGTACCCTATTTTTATAATTTTTTATAGAGGTTGGGTGAGCCCCAGGAGGGTCCTAGATCCTATATGATCCATCTCGGGCTGTTAACAGACTAAATAAAAGTCTTGGCTGCAGCGGGATTTGAACCAGGATTTCCGGCATGGCAACTCAGTGCTCTACCACTGAGCCACTCCGCACTATATTGAAATAACAGTCCTAAAATCGAAATATTGGAATTAGATCTAGCTAGTTTCATTTGTCGAACCGATCGCATTCATTTGTTTCCATTTAAATTTTAAAAAAACAGTGTTATATTTTATGCAATAGCTTAAAGAAGTGATGAACAGTGGCTAAGGGACGATCGATCATGACAAAAGACTTAACAAAAAGTAGTTCCTTTATCCGTTGCTAGGCAATTCCAATAAATTATTACATCACTTAATAATATTAAGAAATAAATAAAAAAGGGAGCGGAGTGGCTCAGTGGTAGAGCACTGAGTTGCTATGCCGGAAATCCTGGTTCAAATCCCGCTGCAGGCAGTTACCTTTATTTAGTCTGTTTGCGGCCGGAGATGGGTCATATAGGATCTAGGACCCTCCTGGGGCTCACCCAGCCTCCATAAAATATTATAAAAATAGGGTACCCAAAATAAAGGGGAAAAATCTGGAGGTTTCGCGTGACCTAGGACAAGTCACCTCATTGCAGAACCGTTGTCCATGATAGTACAGTCTCTACCATGTACCGAACCCCAGTCCCGTTCACGGGTTGTAGTGGTACAGTTTTTTTTAAAAATAATATAAAAATATGTTCCTCTTTGGCTTTTCCAACCGTTTATCGGACTCCCACGAAGATCTGACTCTTTTCTTCGAATTATCTGATCTTCTGTCCTTGTGTTCGAGAGCGGTCCGGATCAGCAAATTTTAAGTTGCTTTTAACAGAACAAGGTTCCCCACTCCGGAATCGGCAGCTGAGAAAAATATTTCTTTCTCTTGCTCCTACGATATTTATTCCAAAGTTTTTAGTGCATTAGCGATAGCGAAACAGATTTTAGTTTATTACTTAACGACAAGTATAAAATGTTAACTGTTATCGAAAATACACGTTTTAAATAACATGTTTCACAACGAATAAAACAAAAAAAATGCATTAATCGATATTTGATTATGAAATAGAAAATTCTAAGAGAATGTATCCTAAAATTTCTGAGGTCGAAGCTGAGATTAAGAAAACATTCGCCGAAGGTTAGTGACAGGAATTGACAGCGTCAATTGGTACTAATCATGTCATGGACTTAGGGCACGATAAATATTTTTATATCGAATCATTAATCATAAAAAGAAAAATACTAGATAATTAAAGTTGTAATTTTAAATTATACCTTTTTCTTCTTTCATGGTTCTACAACCCATCAATGAGCCTTTAATAAAATATATACATATACATATATATAAATATATACTAACGCCCACACATTTTGGATTTGTTGTTGGACTTGAGCAAATTGAAAATCTCGAGTATTCGGTGGTTAAAGAGCAGTTATGTCCGTATCGAATCATCAAAACGTTTTCTAAGATTCGGGTGAGAATTTGAAAATTAATTTCAAAATAACTTTTATATATTTTTATTGGATAGCAATCAAAAGTTCAATCT
Organism: Arma custos; assembly: GCA_037127475.1. Lineage (NCBI taxonomy): Eukaryota > Metazoa > Arthropoda > Insecta > Hemiptera > Pentatomidae > Arma > Arma custos. Next base: position 11,736,501 of record CM073765.1, read on the forward strand.
GCCACACTTAAGAGAATAGGTATTAAATCTAAGAATATACCAACAATAACAGAATGGTAGCAGAGATTATTTTTAAAGAAGGGACGAAGACAACTCTGGGTGCTTTCTGACACCCGAAACGTCAATGGGGGAATCCCATACATCACGAAAGCCTCCCGGGAGGATTCATTGAGGAAGAACTTATTTTTTTATTGCGATTTTTTTTATTAGCGGGAGAGATCGGAGGGAGGAAAGAGATGATGACGTTTATAAGTGGTGACGTCAGATGCTAACGGGGTTAAGGAGGGGCGGCAGTGATTGCTTTCGACTGTACCCTCCCCCTGGAACAGCTTCCCCCCATAAAACATGTCAAGTTTGTTTTAGGCCCTGAAGAGGCCGCTGTTTGCGGTGAAGTGATAGCTCCGGGTCCTCTGGGACGACTCCGCAAAGAATCCAGATGAAGTGAGCCAGAGCAAACATGAGCGCTCCCGAGGGGAGTTGGGTCCATTCTTCGCAGGGGAATAATTGTCAGCTGATCATGTTCCGGGTTAATATAATGAGTTAAAGAGTAAACACTAACTAGTTCATATTAATCCTTTTGAACCTTGTAATTAAGCTGCGAAAAATAATAAAAATCGACTTTGTACGAAATGCATCGCTCATTCAAAAGAACAACGTCATATCAAAAAAGCACGAGGTTCGTAGCCCGGCAAGTGGTCCTAGGGTTTTTTTAAAAGACTAAAAAATCCTTGGTTATACGGTCTTTTGGAAGGGACGTAAAACGGGTGGCCCGAGTTTGTATGTTAATATTACTTTATGCATTAAATGAATAAACAAACAAAACATTCTTATTGTAGTGAAGATATTGAAATCACTTTATTAACCCCTAGCTTTTGCCCGCGGCTTCCCTCGCGTGGAATTTGGTCTGCCACACTAAGTTTCGTGGCAGATCATTTTACATAAATAATTTAATTTTTTTTTATCTCTAAGTTACTCATACATCACAAACTTCAAAACTGACGGATTCCATACAATCTTTGTACCTCTATTATATTAAGGGGGAAACCCTAGGGGGTGGAATTATCCAAATTTCTTTCTTAAATCATACACAGAACTTATCTGCAAATTTCAAAATGCTAAGTCCCTGATTTGCCTTTAATTATGTACTATAATGGATTCTCCATTATAATATTAGTAAGATTAGTAGGATATCAAAACAAATAGTTTCACTCATGTTATTTCGGTTATTTTAACAATTATGATCCTGTGATTTGCCTTTAATTATGTACTAAAATATTACAGTACCTATAAAACTGTCAGGGGGGGCACGTGCCCCCGTGCCCCCCCCCATAAATCCAAGCTTGCTACAGCCTATGTGTTATTCTGATGTATAACCTATATTACTGTAAAGTTTCATCCAAATCCGTTCAAACATACAAACTTTCACATTTATAATATTAGCAAGATTAGAACATTTTTTCAAAGCTTGAAACTTTTTTCCCCGTAAATCTACAAAACATGACTTTATGAAAAATCTAAACAAGATGTAAATGGAATATCAGATATTGCGTTCCTAAACTAAAAAAACAATGTTTTTTAAGGAGCGATGTATTGATACTTAATATTATAGATATTTCTGTATTTAGCTAATATATATATATATATATATATATATATATATATATATATATATTTATATATGCTGGTGATGATAGTAAGCCATGTAAAAAAAAGTCTCAAGCCTTAAGTCTCTAATATAAGATCAGGAAACAAAAATATCTCTCGGTGTTTCATCAACTGAGGCATCATCAGAACAGAGAGAGAATTATAGAAAAGGAAAATAATGGAGTAAAGCATATCCTAACATCAAAATCTAGCAAGATAGCAACCAGAGGAAACATCGCACCACCACCAGGCCTAAATGCAACTACCGAACCATAAGGAAGGTTACAGGACAGCCAGAAAATTGGTTGAATAAAATCAACTGATAAAAAATAGAAAATATACACAGCAAACGGTCATTAATTAAAATCATTACATTAAACGGTCTAAAAAAATTGTTTTTCTGAATCTCTTGAAACGGACAATTGTAGTCGCTATATAGTATTAAATATATTTCTGCATTTTAATTAAAATCCCATCGTATACCCTTGTAGGAGTTGCTTACAAAGATATCGTACGTACGAAGGGACGGGTCATATAACTTTAAAATAAACCTTACCAACATTATAAAAACATTCGAGAGATAAGTAGCCAGAAGTAAGCCCACACAACAGTAGAAGTGCACACAAACATTGTTTGACAAAGTCTCAGTTTTTGTTTGCGCACCCTCTGCTAGCGTACACTGTTTGTGTTTGAATGTCACCTGTTTGGTTACGCCACAAACAAACTTTTCGTTACCCCCGACAGTTCTACTGATAACAGTGTATGCTTTACTATGTTTAGCTTACAACTTTATCTGCTTTCGTTTTTATCTATTCCCTTATCTCTGAATGTATTCTTATATACAACAGTTAAAAAAATTAATAATCTCTATAGAAAAAAAATAATTTAAGCAGGCAGTCATGACGACTGTGGGCAGAAGTTAAAACTCAAAACTTTAGAATAACTCTGTTCTTTTTCAAATTTTAAAATCAATTATAGTCTGAATTATTTAAATATCAAATTTGTAAATTCAAATTATTAATAGTAGTCTGATTTTCACTCCGAAATCTAATTGATCAAAACATTGGGATGAACAAGATCAACACAAAATAAATAATTTAATTGAAACAATAATTAGTATATTGTAATATTATTTATACCTTGTATTAAAAAGGATAAACCACAGCAGAATTTAGGAGATTACACAAGAATTGCGAAATGCGCCCGGTTAACATTGTCCAACCGATATCATATTATTATCTATAATTTAATATAGAATTATTAACATACAAATAAAATTTTATATATTTATAATTTATTTTTATAAATTGTTATTTTATGGTAATTATTATTGTTTTGAAGAGAAAATATATTTTTTTTTTAGATTAATTTATTGATATTTACAACTGTAATAATATAACAACAAGTAAATTTGATATTATGAACAAATGACATGAAAACATAAAACACTTGTGGAGAAACAACCCATCGGTAGCACTCCAATAAAGTTCTATAGTAGAAGGTCTCGAGGCCATCTTCTTTTCAGACGCCCTCGAGGGTTCTCAGGAATAGTATGGGAAGTAAGTTGAGAGACTAGCGGATTCAAGTGTGTATGGAGCTTGTCATGGAAGGATAGGTATCTAGTTTGGGCCAAATCAGCAACATATGGGATATTAAGATCATGACGGATGAGTTTGTTTGTGACATAATAAGGAGCATTGAGGATTTTACGAAGGATTTTGGATTGTAAGGATTGGATACGAGATGAATTGGATGGTTTAGTAGAGCCCCAAAGCTCAACTCCGTATGTCCAAACAGGTCTGATAACTGTCATGTAAATGAGTCTTTTGTAATTAATTGGGAGTTTAGAACATTTGTCCAGTAAATGTTGAACTAGGCGAAAACGTCGAGCAGTTTCTTGTCTTTTCAGTCTTTTATGAGGATTCCAAGTGAGACGTTTGTTCAGACGGAATCCTAGTAGAAAATATTTACAAAAATCTATATAGCATTACAAATAAAATATTTTATGGGAAACGAATTATTAGTATCTAAGTTATTACTAGTATCAATAGCACAACTTTTACTCGAATTTTCCGATAAATATAATCGTTCTTATACCAATGAAATTGAAACATTGAAACTGAAGTTGATTAAAACAAATTGTTTAACTCATGCACTGGCCACTAGGGGTCACCAGTCTCACCCCAACAATACTATTATTTTTTTATTTTTCAATTTCATTAGGAATTATGTAGCTCGATACCTTATTTACTGGGCGTTGTCTTCGCATTTGTCACTCCTGAGGTTAAGGACTCGTTTACCATTAGGGGTCAAGTATTTTGAAAAATACATAAATTGATAACAGACAATTCCAAAGAAATTGAACTGTCTTTAGCGATACAAGAAATAGTACTGACAGGCATTTGCATATTAGCTAAAGGAATGTGTTTTCTCTCTAGTGAGAGAACTACTGTTTTAAATCCGAGATTCATTTCATAGATAAATTGTCATTACTGAACATTAAAAAGATATATTTTTTTAAACAGGAATTTGTGACACGTGGCAAATAAAAAATATTCAAGGGGATTTTTTTTTTTGTTGCAACATTAAAACATTCTTTAACTGTTAATGAGAGTTTTTATTCTAGCTTCCGCCTTGTAACTATATAATAAAAAAGCAACAAAGGATATCTTATAGAAATATTAAACCAAACAATAACTTTTATGGGCCTTAAAAAGTATGGACAGACCTATCCCGTAGTGTGTAGAGCCTTGAGTCGCTGGGCTGAGAGTCCTTGGTACAAATCCGACTGCCAATTCTGCAGACAGTCCTGGGCCTCACCCACCCCTAACCACCCAGTTTATACGTTTCAAGTAATACCTACATAAGAGGATATATTAATACAAATTGTATAAATAATTAGATATAGTTTAGATTGAAGTTCTGGGTTCGAATTCGACAGTGCAGATAAATTATTTAATCTATTAATGGACTTTAAGGGATCTTTAGACCTTCCTGGGATTCATCCAAGTATAAAGTAGATATCCTTATTAGGGTGAACTTAGCAGTTGAGCGCTTCCTAGAAAGAATACAGTCTCTACTACGTACTGATTCCAAGACCCTTCATGGGCTGTAATGGTACAGTTTACTTTACTTAATTAAAAAAAATAAATATCCGTAATGAAAAGGCTACTTGTTGAAAGTAGAATACTCTAAATTGTACTTGCTGCTAACTACAACTTAAAATAAATTAAATACTGTGATTCTGAAAAGTACTAAAGAATAATAGACCTACAATTTAGAGCTACAGAATACTAAAATTACACGATTAAGAAAAAATTTGCATATATGACATTTTGTATAGTCGTACTTAGCTTACTAAGATAGGAGGTGGGAAAAAATAGTTTAGAGGTTCAAGTTGTGTCTCACATGTCAGATTCCTATAAATAATTCTCATATTGAGATTCTGATAGTTATAATAGCTCAATTATCAAAAACTAATGATTATATCAAAACATATAAGTAAAATATGAACAATTACTATCAAAATCACAATAGATGATGATCATGATCAACATGATTCTCATACCTTCTTAACAATATGGCGGATGGCAAAACGCAGTTTTAGATCCGATAACAAATAAAGTCGATAGTCTTGTTTTTTAATGATATAATTCTTCAACTATAGTCTATTCATATAAAACTTGGTATCTTGTTTCACATTATTTGTGAACTAATTAAGGTAGCAAATACACCTTTAAAATGACTGCCCAAGGCAATAATTTCAAAGCCAAGAGAGCCGAGAGGAATATCATATGCCGTTGTATGTTAATGACCGCGGAGGGTAGGCTGGAGGGTTGCGCATTGTTAATCCACTAAGACCCCTGCTATCTCTGCTAGATAAATCACAACAAACAGAGCTGGCCCGCTATCGAATTTTTGCTTAGCCGAGTGTGGCTCTGCTGATAACAGGACCGGCAAACACAACTCCGCTACGTGAGATCTCTTCTCGCCCGCTTTTGAGGAATTGGGCTCTTAATTTGAAACATTCCCGAGGGAAGGGATAGAGAAGGGAAGCTACCTTAAGGAAGGAGATATAATTATATCTTAATCATATATTATATTGTTCGTAACAAACGTTTCTCCAGTTAATCATATATTGGCAGGTGTACCGCAAGGGTCAATATTATACCCTTTATTGTCCGTTTTATATACACTTAATACCTGTAAACTGTTATGTATTGATTGCTTCCTCACTAACTTTACTTAGAAGAAGCTAAAACAGCTTAATAATATTTGCAACAAACCCTTTGCTATTTCGTCAGCAGGTTTACCGCAAGGATGAATTTTGTATACTGCACTGCTCGTTGCATATACACAAGATATCAGTAAACTTTTTCATATTGATCCTCAATAACATTAAAGGAAGAAGCTCAAACATCTTGATTATAACATTATGACAAACGTTTCTCCTGTTAATCAAGTATTGACAGATGTACCGCAAGGATCAATACGGTATACTGTACTGTTCGTTGTATATCCATTACATCAATCAACTTTTATATGCTTATTGTTCCCTCACTAAATTTAAAAGCAGGTACCTAGAACATTTTATATTAACTGCATATTGTTTGTAACAAACGTTCCTCCTGTTTTCAAAGTATGTGCAGGTGTACCCCAAGGATCAATATTATATGCAGTACTATTTGTTGTATAAATATGTTTGGATAAACCGATCTTTTTATATTCGATTTTTGGATTCTTCTGCACACCTCATATGTATCTTGAAGGATGAGGAATTCATTTTTGAATTAGATACATAGATTAAATATTTAAGTATAGAACGATTGATAAATAAAATTATAATATCAAGTCACAAGTTAAGTGAAGCATTGTCGTAGCACAGCCGAGTCCTTGAAGAGATTTCAATCGACTACCACATACATTGTGTATCAATCATCTTTCTAATTTATTGTCGTATCGTTTATCGTATTGCCAGCCAGCGTTTTGATTTATTGATGAATTAGAAATACAATTTGATGTTGTTGATCATTGCTCATTGTTATCGTTGTTGCCGGATCGTAATAGCCGAAGGATTCCGTTGTATAACGGTTGTATTAACAACCTCCAGATTGTCGTATTATGGGATAAATAGTCAGCTGATAGTATTCTACATCATATTGATAGTTTATACTGACGTTTCCTCAGTGTGTCTATTGTATAAATAAATATATTGGAGTGGGGGATCTCAGTGTATATGTATATAGAGAGAGTGCTGAGCAGCTATGCTGAAGGTCCGGGTTCAAATCTAGCAGTGGCAGATAAATTACTTAATCTGCTATCAGCCGTGAATGGACACTCTATGGGATCAACAGGCCGTCGTGGGGCTCGCCCAGCCTTAATGGGGGAAAACCTAACGTTCGATGATTCCGGGCAAATCACCTCCCTACAGAACTATTATCCAAGAAACAGAACAGTGTCTGTCATGGACAAAACTCAAGACTCTTTATGGATGTAGTGATACGTGATACGCATTATATATCAGTTCAATATATATATATATATTTATTTAAATATTAAATATATATATACATATATATACATATATATGTATATATATATATATATATATATATATATATATATATATATATATTTAAAGTGTTAGCAAACTTATTTCAAACTGCAGAAACTATAGCTAACTATTCAACTCTAAGAGCCTAATTTTAAAAATCTAAGAGACTCTAAATTTGAAACCGACAACAATAATGTTTAAGTTGAATAATTGGAATTTTAGAACAAAATAATTACTGTCAAAATAGATTTTTCCAAATTGCATTACTAGAGGCGTTCATGGTCAAACGCGGATAACTCCCAAATTTAAAATATTGGCTTTTTAAAATTTCTCTTATGCTGATGATACATGTGTATTATCAGTCAACACCAATCCAGCTATTGCATCCCAAAGCCTCCAATCCCATATCACTGATCTTGAAGAATGGTGTCAAAACTGGAGAATTAAAAATAAATTCTAAAAAATCGCATCAAATCACTTTTACCTTACGTCGTAAACCAATGACTTCCTGCCCTTCAGTATCCTTTAATAATATCCCTCTGGTGCCTGTAGAACAGATCCGATACTTAGGGTTGCACCTCGATAAACGATTAACCTGGCATCCTCATACAAGACTGAAAAGACAAGAAACCGCACGACATTTCAGGCTACTTCAACACTTACTAGACAAACGCTCTAAGCTCCCAATTAACTAAAAAAGACTCATCTACATGACCATCAAACGACCTATTTGGACTTACGGAGTAGAGCTTTGGGGCTCCACTAAGCCATCGAATTCCTCTCGTATCCAATCCCTAAAATTCAAAATCCTTCGTTAAATCCTCAATGCTCCTTATTTTGTTAAGAATATCCCATTTGTTGCCAATTTGGCCCGAACCCGGTATCTATCCTTTCATGACAAACTTCATTCCCACTCAAACCCTCTAATTTCAAACCTAGCTTCCTCTTCAATTCCCGATAATCCTCCGAGGCGTCTGAAAAGAAGATGGCCACGTGACCTTCTTAGTTGAACTTTGATTTGAGTACTACCAGTGGGTAGTTTCTCTACTTGTCATTATCATGTCATTATATATCATTTAGCCTATTTACTTGTTGTATTATTGCAATACAGTTGTAAATATCAATAAATAAATTTAAAAAAACAAAAAAACATTTCTCTTATAACTTAATCAAGCAATTTAGTCTATACAACACTTTTCCGCTTATGGCTCCTGGTTTCAGTTCCGAACCTGAAGTTTCGGGTTCTTTCATCATCATTTCTTGCTTAAACTATCAAAACATCCTTAAGTCAACCTAAACGCAGATTAACATATTTCTTATTATACTTCGAGTAATATAGAACAATATTTTTAAAGAATAATGATTTTATGACTGTTGCAATTTAAAAGAAAAAATAATTAAATACACAGTTCTGTCAAGAGTAAAGCCATAAATATATTCCTAAATATTTCAATCGCAGTGTATAAACAACACGTTGCAGTAATGGCTTTCCTATTGGCCACTTGTTCAATTCCGCCTCTGTTCTGAGACGAAATCAATAAACAACAAACCGGAGGATAAGGTAATAAACAAAGATACAAAGAAGAAAAAGGATAATAAAGAAGGAAAGTGGAAGATAAATAGAAATTGAGGTGATAAAGCAGACTACAGACCTTGCCCCAGTCCACCCACAACGGAGGAATGCAGTGGGTTCATGCAGCCATAGTTCTAACTAACGGTACGGCTCTTCTCCCATCTGACCTTTTGATATCTATCCTCCCATCTACGCCTTGCCCCTTCCTATAAATTAATTGATTTATCAAAGGATTCGAATTAGGGAAGAGTGCACGCTATCTAAAAATATCCGATTAATCAAGCGAATAAATTTGAAGACTCTATAAAGAATTAGTATCAATGATGAATCCAAAACAGGTAGAAAAAAACTTGTTGACTAGAGAAAAACTTGCAAAAAAAATTAGCAACAGCGGTTTCTAATATATTTTTCTGTGGCCTAAACTATGTTGTCAAAACAGGATAAAAACAGGTTCAAACCGCTGAAGAAGTATGCACGTACAGGAGAAAACTCACAGTTTGGCTTCAAGCATCACAAACATCCTCCTCATTGTCAGACTGATAATACCAGCAATCTATATGCATGTACAAAACTAAATTAACAAAAATAATGATACTAATTACACTCTTAGATAGCAAAGCTAATTTCGCTCTCCTGAACATTTAGGAAAAAGTGAGTTACATCGTTTTATCAATTCAAATATAATGAAAAGTACAATACTCATGAAAAACTATTATAAACAATTGTTGAAATTATTTGATAAACTAGTCAATTATATTTATATTAAAAAAAATAACTTAACAAAAATAATATTAAGATAAATTTAAGTTGAAGTTCCCGTGTTCAAATCCAGCTGTGACAGGAAAAATATTAAATCTGTTATCTCAGCCAGGGATAGATAATCTGGGTCTAGAGACACTGCAGAGGCTCACCCATCCTCTATAAATTAGGTATCCATAATAAGGGATACATAACACCCATTAACGTAGAAACAGTACAGTCTCTACCACGTACTGAACCAAAACTGTTCATAGGTCGTAGTGATAAAGGCTTTTTTTTAATTAATTAAAATAATATCAAGATAAATTTATGTTTTGTCAAAGTATTTCAATTATTAACAGAAAATGTTATATTATTACATTTAACATAAATATTTTTTCCTAGGAAATACTGATGCATTACACTAAAAAAAAAAATGTACATTTAGATCCCCAGGGGTCCATGGGAGACTCAACAGGGGCCTACGTTGGCCTGACAAAGAAATGGTTTTAATAATTAGAATCAGTTTGCCTTCGGTACTTTGTTTGTTTCATTGCAATAATTAATTAGGCAATCCTATTCTGTTAATATCTTGTTGAGTAAGACCGCCTTATGATTACTAAATCTTCACATTTTTTGTTGAGTTTTGGGAATATGGTAGAAATGTAGCTGCAGGGGTTTCACCGGAACAAAATTTTGAAAGTGGGAAAAAAAATCTGAGAACTTCAGATTTAAATGATGCCACGAGGCAATGAATGGAGCATAATTTGTACATAATGTATAAATCGGTCATAACTATCCGAATTTAGCATTTTATCACTCAAGATAATTGTGTTTTTTCCAAAGGATCAAATATATTAATAATATTTGCATAATAAACATTTACAATTATATTACAATGTAACAAGAATAAAGTTATTCGACTTTTTTTTTTTTTGCATACTAACTCTTGCTATAAACAACCTTCGAAAAGTATAAAAAAGTATTATCTGATTCCTTCTTATTGCACGGCAATTTTCTCTACACGACAACCGGAATACATTCTATTAGTAGCAGAAGCCAGATATAACCTTGTTAACATTGATAACAAACTATATATTTATTCAATATACTATAAATAATATAAATTATGCTGATTTTTTCCTGTCGAGATGATATCTTATAAGCGAGGAAAATATAATAAAAGTAATTGTTTTAAGGACTTTTTCGTCATGGAACTTGAATTTTTAAATATTGGAAGTGGGTTCCGTCTCTCAAGCAAAAGGTACCACGGACCATTTATTCCGGGAAAAAAACGACCCAATTTTTCATTGAGATCCCGGAGGGCCTACACAATAGCCTTTAAGGATCCTCCAGGAAACATTAAAAAAAATACAATTAACCAATGGAAGGTTGCCAGGCGATCAGTCATTGGCCGACACGGAATTGATAAACTAACCAATGGGATCGCTGAGACTAATAGCGACTGGAACAAGGACTTGGACTGCTGCCAACTTCGCTGTTGTCTCTCTCAGGATCTGGGGTGGCTGGGGTGCTTCTGGTTCAGGACGATCTCCGGCTGGTTAAGGACATGCCAGCGGTTATCCTTAATGGTCTGGCTTTATGGTGTACCGAAATTATAAGCGATAAACAAGGATATGAAGCCAAGAGTGAAGATACTAAAAAAGCTCAAGTAAAATGAATAATTTTTTATTTTTCCTTGTGACAAGATTATGTAAAAAGAATATAATTATATAATCATAGTATTTTTTTAAAAACCTGTACCACTACATTCCATTGGATTGAGTACGTGGTAGAGACTACTTTTTGGACTACGGTTGTGCAAGTAGGTGATTTGTCCCAGATCACGCTCAACCATTACGTTGTATACCCAATTAGGGGACCCAGTTTATAGAGACTGGGTGAGTTAACAGATTAAAAAAATTATCTGCCACAGCCGGATTTGAACCCGGTAGCTCAGCACTCTACTACTTAGATACTTCGAATCGCAGCATTAAAAAAAAAAAAATGACCATAAGAAAGAGTGGATTTAGAAAAAAAATCTAATCTAAATAAAAACCTTAGGACTCAGTTAGGAACTGTGATGGTTCTAAACCAATAGTTGTGCAGGGAGCTATTTTGACAATTATGATAATCCTGAAACATATTTAGAATATTACACTTAAGTGGTTAATAAACGTTGAGCCGACAGGTAAAGGCCCGAGGTGTAGATGGGAGGATTACGTTAACGACGATTTATGGATATGAGTGGTAATCCGTATACAAAAGTTTCCAAACAGTGGATTGGTGGATCGTCTTTATGCCTTCGATAAGCCTATTATTATTCAAATACTTATTAATGAACGATACTACAATACGTTTATTGGTTGTATTTTTCTAGGTGTTTTTTTAATCAACTCACAGTCAATATATATATATATATATATATATATATATATATATATATATATATATATATCACACCATCACCGTTCCATTCTGCCCTTGAATATTTTTAAGGTCTAAAATAAATCTCTGAAAATACGCACGAAAAGTAGACGAAATTTAAAAAAAAAAACGAGGTACGAACCAAGATAGCTCAGTTGGTAGAGCACCATGACGGAAACATGGGAGACCCGGGTTCGAATCCCGGCCCTGGCCATATCTTTTCTATTCAAAATAAAAAAAAACTTTTACATTAAGTTGTAGTGAAGACTAGTATATAGTAAAGAAATATGTAATTACTCATTTTATTAATAATAATAATAAAAATATTTATTTGAGAAATCATGCAAATGCCATTTGGCACATATTGTATCTTTGGTGTTCTACGGAAAACCTCTAAGAGATTCTCTTGAAAGCACTCAATAGGAGGTTTCTCCCATCATTGTATTAATAGCTTAAAAACATAATGCTGGTTCGAGCGAAATATTGCACCCATAAAACAAAAGAATAATTGCTTTCTTTTGCCCAGTTTTATATTACTAATTTGAATTTATTACTGTAATATCATTATGTTATATTCGATTTCCTGTAAAAGGAGGTTTTAATAACAACTGTACATTATCATTTGTCCTTAACAATCACTACCGCCTTTTTAATATAAACTTAGGCTAGGAATAGCCGATCTGGAAAATGAAGGATATAAAAAAAAACATATAAACCTTACTAAAGAGTTTTAGTCTATGACCTTTCATTATTAAGGCCATTTCCAGCATCTGGTAACTCATGGCTTATTAATTACAACCATAATTAAGAAAAATAACAATTTTATATTTATTTAAATTATTTTATTATTTGATAAAACTTAAGTTAATGTTCGGCATAAGTCGATCTCTGAAGTGGTAAGCAGACGCGCCCATATGAAACAGCCATAAACCTTGTACGAGACACAAAACAAACAAACACAAACTACGACAAACTGTCACAACCCCGATAAATCTAGGAGTCGATCCTATTAGCTAGCTATTGAGTAGGGACATCTGCAGGACACTCGAGAGGACACGAAAAGAGGTTTTTGTAGGAGTCGACAATGACCATGTTTTGTAAACACCTGGTGGGAGGAACTAGCAGCAGCTGACCACGTTGGTGGGGGGTATCTTGGTAAAGTATCAATATGGAGTTAGTTGTCTAAAATGATATCTTTGAAAAGAATCCATGAAGAATAAGAAAATTATTAAACTTTGTTAGGAACGAAAATCATATTTTGTTCATATATTTCGATAGATATATACACTAATACAAACATGTTATAATACATAAGTTTGTTTATTGTTTATTCATTTAACGTCACTTTATGTTGATATAGGCGGGTTGATATAGGGATCTTTAACGAAACAACAACAACCTGACAACAAATAGAATGGGGGAACCCATTTTGCAACCCTTACAATATACCCAGGATTTTTACTCCTTAAAAATCACAGGGGCCACCTGCCGGACCTCGAACCCGTGACCTGGGGATAGATAATTAATAAATTATCTATGCTAAAAGTTTTATAGTGATATATATATATATATATATATATATATATATATATATATAAATATATATTTTTTATGTTCAATAGACTCTTTTCGCAGTAATAAAAAAAAAATGCTAATGGAATTCAATTTTTCCTAACTATAAAATATAGTAAATATCTATAATGCCACTTTTTAAGAAGTTCAATTAATTGCTATTTATATGAGATATATTCGTGCTTTATTATAATGTATTTATATAAATAAAACTATAAAAGGGAGTGGGATATATGAGTGTGTAGAGTCCTGAGTTGCAGTGCTGAGGATGCACCATTCGAATCCAAAATCCTTCGTAAAATCCTCATTCCATTTGTTGCTGATTTGGCCCGAATCCGATATCAATCTTTCAATGACAAACTTCATTTCCATTCAAACCTAGCGACATCTTCAATTCCTGATAATCCTCCGAGGCGTCTGAAAAGAATATGGCCTCGTGACCTTTTAAGTTGAACTTTTAATTTGAATACGACCACTGGTAGTTTCTCTACTTGTCTTTTTTCATGCCAATATATACAATTCGTACATTTAGTATAATACATTTGCAAATTTCATTGAATAATAAGAAAAAATATTTATAATTGTAAGATATAAAACAGCCATATCTGTTCTGCTATATTGACTTCACTGCCCAGGCAATGATCACAGGGAAAATTCAGACCATTTGATCTGAATAATATTTAAAATGGTATGCCACCCTGAGATCGTTTTTCTTGCGATATAGTAATTCTATATTCTATATAGCAATTCTATCTCTTCTCCAAAGGTTGATTGGCAAGGAGTTGTTTAGTAAATAAAGATCCTTTTTCATCTTATTAAATAATACTATATTAATTGTGTGTTGATAATATTTATGTTATTAGTTACAAGTTAACTTATATATCTACATACAAAGAAAGAAAAAAGGGACCCTTTCGGTATATGTGACACTCCCCTGCATAACGGTTGGCTTAGAAACAGTAAATTCTCTACTTAAGACCCTTAATGGGTAATAATTTTAAAGATTTTATTTAATTTTTTTTTTTTTTTTAAACTAACTTAGACTTATTGGAAGATGTGTACAATATTAAATGAAACAAGTGCGTGGATGGGAAAAGGTCCAATCGATGTTCCTTGACATTTGCAACCCTTGGCATTTCACCTGCGGGGGTAAATGTCAATCACATTAACCACCAACCCTTCTAGTGCCCTCAGAAGGGTTGTCTTATAAATATACTCAATCTCTAGTTGTGTGTTTAGCACTGGCGGATTTAGGAGAATTTTTAGGGGGGTGTGGGTCAATGTGAATTTGTTATCAATGTATACGATCCATATATGAATGAAGATACATAAAATATCAATTTTTAATTCAAGGCAACTGAGGCCAGAAAACAATAACATGGATAAAATAAGCTCCTTGATGTTTAATGTATCTATATGTGAATGAAAAACATAAAAGGGTTCGGAAACGCCGATTTTGGATGCACCCATTGAGAAAACTGAATAATTTTGATGTGTAAAACGTGTTTTCTTGTTGAAAACCAACGAAAATTCAGGTCAATATCAACTAATGAGAACTAATTGAGGGCCCCCCTCAAATCCGCCAATGGTGTTTAGTAAAGCCCTTGTTTCTCCTAGGTAGGGTATTCGGAAAAACATGAACAATTATTAATGCCTATCACACATATGTATTGTAATGAACTTTTGTAAAGGAGATAGTTGGGGGGTGCAGTCAATAAGTACACAGAATAAGTGATGAACTTATGTGCCGACTTATATTATGTAATGAACTTCATTCGTTATGAAACGTCCGTTTCAAAAGGAAAGGTTATTTAGTAAAACAACATATTATCCAATGTTTCAATCCCAGAACAGAAGCAATTAGGGTTTTGTGATAAAATAAATTCTGAAAGTGCGCTTTTGACTACAGAATAATTATTTAAAACTTTACCCTTAACTAGTCTAAATTCCTGAAGATAGAAATTTTTCGGCGATAAGCCTGGCGAAGGAAGTTAGTGTGTGAGGACTTCCTAACCAAGCTCGTTTAATTTCTTCAGCGCCTCAGCAATCCAGTTTGTACTTTGATACGTTTTTGTTCCATTACGTCAATATCCATGCTGTACGATGCGGATGTGATAATTTCACTTCTGGGTAGAAAGGTAAAATGTATTATATATAAATAAATTTGTTTCACAGGCTCAAAATTTCTTAAACCAACGGCGAATGGTCCGTACGTTGTTATACCCATTCCGGAACGAGGTGGTATGGCTTCTTGCTTCGGTTTCCGAATGTCCAAGCTTAAACAATTTTGTTTCAATTGTAGTGCTCTATGAGCTTCACTGCTCAAGCAATGATCTCAAGGAATATATATTTTTTTAAAATTATTTTATTGAATCGTACAACTGTAATATATACATCTAGTACAAGGGCTATAATAAATACATGATAGGACGTATAGAGACACTACCCACTGGCACCACTCTAATAACATTTCTATAATAGAAGGTCCCGAGGCCATCTTCTCTTCAGACGCCTAGGAGGATTGTCCGGGATGGAATTGGATGCAAGGATGGAAACAAGTGGGTTTGGATGGGCCTGGACTTGGAATGATAGATATCTGGAATGGGCTAAATCGGTAACATATGGAACGTTAAGGTCATTATGGATGGTTTTATTTGTGACAAAATAAGGAGAGTTTAGGATTTTGGATTGCAAGGATTGAATACGAGAGGAATTCGATGGTTTGATGGAGCTCCATAGTTCAATTCCGTAAGTGCATATAGGTCTTATAACAGTCACATAAATAAGTCTTTTGTAATTGATCTGAAGCTTTGAATGTTTGTCTAGTATGTGTTGAAGTAGTCGGAAGATTCTAGCTGTTTCTTTTCAGTCTTGTGTTAGGGTTGGAATATATTTAAATAATAGAATGTGATGCCACCCTGAGATCGTTATACTTAATATATTATATATCATCAATAAATACGAGATATATCCCTCTCTTCTCCAAATATTGACCGGAAGTTGTTTATTGAATAATAATAATGATTGAATAACATTATATTCACTTGTGTTGATCATGGTTACAAGATAACTTATAAAAGTACATACAAATGATTGTGACTGGCTACATCTTGACGATAGTTTCATCCAGTTCCCTGCCTCTCGGCTTGCCCGCTCCTTCCTATCAACTGTCGCTCTTATCTAAGAGGGTACTAGTATGTTTAAGGGCCTGCTGACATCAGCGCGCTCAGGTGTCACTTTTCTTAACCATCTCCTACTCTTATAGTAACCTTTCTATTGTTTTGTTATTGTTTATGTCAAGTTGAACGTGGATGTGTTTTTGATTATTTTCTTCAAATATGACTTGGAATTTGAAGGAGATTTTTCGCACGGTGAACGATGAAAAATCAGCTGTTAGGTTTCTTCAGGAGCGGAATGTCATTCCGCAGAAAATGCGTTGTGGAAATGGACATGATATGAAACTTCAAGTGGGGAATAAAATTAGAAGGAGATGCCAGAAAAAAATATGCAACAAGACCCTGGGTATTCGATTAAATACGTGGTTGAGGAATAGTACATTTCTTTTGGAGACTATTGTCCATTTTATATAACGAAGTTAGAGGGAGGAGACCCTGTCGATGCAATTTTTGAAGATATTGTTCTTTTTAATGAGCATTGTTTGGAATAAATCTTTCATTGTTTATCATAACATCATATTTTAAATATTTCTATTTTAAACATTAAATAACAATTTGTAACTAAAAAATGATTATTTTTTTTATTTTTAAATGCTTTTATTTTAAAGATTTTATTTATTGCTTTTATTTTATTGCCCGGGGAAATCTTTTCTCTTTAAAATAAAAACATTTAAAAATTAAAAAAATTATCATATTTTAGTTACAAATTGTTATTTAATGAATATTGCTTGTAATAAATGTTTTATTATTTCTAGTTTAATTTTGTCTACATGTTTCTCATTTATTTCATTTCCTATAAATCTATTGTATCATAATGAAAGGCAATGCCTATTTAAAATTCATGCATAACCTGACAAGGTCCAAATAGTTGAGGTAAGTGACACCTGAGCGCGCTGATGTCAGCAGGCCCTTAAACATACTAGTACCCTTAAGAGTTTAGGTAATAAACCCTAAGAGACACAACCTGTTGTATGCTCTTTACCCCATTTATCTAGCTACTGCTATTGTTCCAGATAGTGTCACATATATCAGAAGTGTTAGTGATTTTATCAAAAAAGAAAGTATTACTTATAGCAAATTACAATCTGTAATCATAAACATAGTAAACAAGAGTTCACTTATTTAATTGGTCATGAATCAATTGTAATTGTTATAATATAAGTATAAATAAAAGTATTTATTATATGAGCCGTTTATTTTGAAAGTGGCCTAACTCCGTTTTTCAATTGTTTGCCAGTTACCATGGTTACATGTACAACTTCACATTATATATCAGTGAAGCATTTCAGGTTGCTGATATTCCGAGCAAATACGATAAGTTTTTGACACATAAGTTTTCAGAATTAGTTCAATAACTGAACCGTGCAGTTTGAAAGTGGCCTAACTCCATTTATTTTATACTTATATCAAGATATTTACTATTGATAATGTCTGAAAGCAGTGGTGAAGGGTCGGAAAGGTAATAATTGTATTGTAAATGAAATGAGACAAAAAGATTTTGTATCAACAAAATTATTAGAAGACGCAATTTTTAAAAGGGTAAAGAATTCTGATGGAGAATCAGTAAACTGGTTACAAATATGCGTTTTGTTAGAACTGAACCGTATAAAATTTTCTATAAGACATCAATGAATGAGAATGAAAATTTGAAAGTCCTGAATTTATTACCACGTCGGGGTAGACCAAGAAAATTCGAAAACATTGTATTGACACAACTCTATAAAAATATCAGACAAATTACAACAGCAAAATTCAAGGACATGATTGATCTTTTGTGAGATATACCACCGGAACATCATGATTTCTTCAAATCCCTTTCACACGAGCAAAATGTAGATGAATAGTAAATTGTTTTGTAATAAATTTATGTTTGTAATTTTATATGTTCTTTAATTTATCATTTTTTAAATGATTAAAAAATGTTTTGAATCGCATAAATTGTGTTTCCGAAGTGTTTTAAAGATATGTAAAATAAATTGAATATTGTTTTTTTCAATTTGAAGCATCTTAAATTATGTTGAATCGACTTGGGTACCTTCAAATTTTATAATGAATTTTGTTGTTAATTTTGAAAATGGCCTAACTCCATTCTTGATAAGAAAACGCACATTATTCACTTAATAATTGTTACAATTTTAATAGCAACCATAAATTTAACACCCTTAGATACACTTGAACAGTATGACTCATTAGTATCCTATATGTATATTTTTTAATTCATTGAAACGCAAACCCTTAAATATCTCCATTTGAAGATAAATGGAGGTAGGCCACTTTCAAAATAAACGGCTCATATTATGAACATTTAAAGTACTAAGGCTTACCTTTAAATATTAATATCGAATAAACAAATACAATCTCGTATACACAAATACATCTTCCAGTCCTGGAATGAAAAAGGAAAGTGTATTCAAGAACGGGAAGTTGTGATTCGTGGAACAGCTGGAGGATGAGCAATCGTGCCTGTAATTTAGGCGGCTAACAGTACCCGCGCGCGGCAACCTCTTTCCCGCAATATCTAGCAGCTCGTATTCTTCCGGCATGCTATTCTCAGGAATAGAATAGATAAACATATATACAAATATAGGAATAGAGGAAAACTTTATTCCCACTCAAACCCACTAGTTTCAAACCTAGCTACCTCTACTATTCCCGATAATCTGAGCAGAACATGTCTCTTGACCTTCTAACTAAAATATGCAATTTAAAAACTACCACTTGGTAATTACTCAACTTGCCATTATATGTCATTTATTTACATAGTATTTACTTGTATTATTTATTGCAGCTGTAAATTTTCAATCTAAATTGCTGTTGACAGAGGTGTCAGGTACTCAATGATTTTTTTCGAATTACACCCTTTATATTTATTTTTAATATTTTCTGACAACCCTTTCATATTTTTTGTGGTATATAATTCAGATCTGGACTTATTTATTAACGAAAAAAAAACTGTCTGATTTGATTTTTTTAAGAATTTTGATTTGTCAGTCCCGTTTATCGCATTTATTTACATTTTATTTACACAGTAATGTGTACATAAATATGTAGGTAACTATGTAACGTTAACGAGATTCCTCAACATTTCCAATTACTCCTAGAACATAATTCACTCTCGCAAGTTGACATAAGCTCGTTTCATGATGACGTCTCATTTCAAACTCGAGGCATTTATATTTACATGGAAAATCTAATGTCTTGGTAGCTTTAGGAATGATTTACTTCTCTTTGAGGCACAAGAGCACAAATCAAATGAAGATATATTCATGTTTATCAGCTTCATGCTAACTTATGGAAATAGTAACGGTATTTAAATGTTTGCGTTTTATGGTCTTTCATAAATAAATCTAATTTTATTATCCAAGGACTCTGTTTATAGTTAATGCACATAAATGGTGTCTCATAGAACTACTGGGTTTCTATTTTCACTATAAACATTATTTAGTGTTGTGATTTTTTCTTATTGAATATTATTTGGCCTTAAAAAAATAAATAAATAAAAAAACAACATTATTTGCAGTTTACATATAAAAGCTGCATAAGTGTAAAAACATGTTCCGGACGTCCTTTACATGTTTAAAGAACAGAGATTTTAATTAATTAAAGTTAAAACTTATAAATAAGTTTTGCAATAGCAGGAAAAATGTGGGTAAAAACGCTTAAATAAATAAATAAAACTAAAGATAATAACTAAATAATAGTAATAATAATAAAGTAAATAAATATAATAATACAAATTAAATAGAAAATAAATAAACAATTAAAAATAACTATAAAATAAATATAGATAGCTAGATTATAACACCTGCAAATAGTGATTTGTTGTGTTAGAAGTATATGTTTTGTTCTTTTGTGCGTGTACCGTAGTAGCGAATGTTTATCATAATTACCCATTTCTCGGATTAATGGGTTTTCGGAAGCTGGAGTTTTTTTGAAGTATGTTTTTGTTTGGGCTGAAACATATTGTTTTATAGTGGGAAGTTCAAGATCTCTAAACATAGTTGATTAGTTGACCTTATGTCATATATGTGACTGTTATAAGGCCTATATGGACTTATGGAATTGAACTATAGGGCTCCACCAAACCATCGAATTCCTCTCGTATCCAATCCTTGCAATCCAAAATCCTTCGCAAAATCCTAAACGCTCCTTATTTTGTCACAAATAAAACGATCCATAATGACCTTAACGTTCCATATGTTACCGATTTAGCCCATTCCAGATACCTATCATTCCACAATAAACTTCAAACCCATCCAAACCCACTAGTTTCCATCCTTGCATCCAATTCCATCCCGGACAATCCTCCTAGGCGTCTGAAGAGAAGATGGCCTCGGGACCTTCTTTTATAGAACTTTATTAGAGTGCTGCCAGTGGGTAGTATCTCTACATGTGCTATCATGTATTATTTACTCTTATAGCAATTGTACTAGATGTATGTTTACAGTTGTACAACTCAATAAAGTAAAAAATAAAAAAAAAAATGTCATATATAAATGGAAAAGAAAATGATCCGCCTGGAGGTTAGATAAAATTTCTTAAATAGGGTTTAACTATTTATTTAAAAGTCAACGTTTCAATCCACAATGCAGGTTTCTCATGCCCCTTCATAGGCTGCATTAGCACAGCCTTTTTTTTTATTGTTATGCAAACGGTCCATTATTAGAACAAATGAATGTCCTTAATAATATTTTATTTGAATATAAAATAGTGGCCTTCCCAGTATCTTCTTCATCCAGGATAATAGAGGCAAGACCTCTTATGCAAACAAGAGAAACTCCCCCATCTAGAAAATATTGTTACGGCTTTCTCTCGGAGTAGTGTTTCGAATATAAAGCTTATATCTGCATCTTGCGCGTCTATGTATCTCATCCTTTATGCTCGCTCTTGGTGAAAAGGCCATAAACAGCTAAATTTACTGATCTATGTGTATAAGGAAATACCAAAGTTTATGCCGTACATACAACCTGTTCATAAGGTGTCATAAAAAAAAATTATTAAACCCCGGCTGAGGCAGATAAATAGATAAATCGGTTAATCTGTTAGCATCCCTTTGGGATTTGCATATACCTCTGTGGCTCATTTAAAGTGGGTTCCTTTATTTCTTCATGGATTTGGAACGTGTCCGCTAACGTTTAAGGATAAACAAGGTTGGAGGTCTGAAGGCATTGGAAATAAAGTATCGAGTAGAATATTCTGTCCGAAAAATGATGAGACAACTGGAGAATTAAGGGGATTGCACATCGCGGAATTGCAGAGCATATACTCTAAGCCGTATTATTCTTATCATTGCCACAGATGATCCGCAAACCCTATGGAATCTGCAAACCAAAGATTATGATATTTCCCATAATTTTATTAACTATTTCTCTAAAGCTTTAACGCATTACGGGAAATTATATTGCAGTGTTAACTGTTTTTTTTTTTGGCAACAGTTGTGAAGCGAGGTTATGTGTCCTAAATCACGCTAAACCGCCAGGTGATTCCCCCTATTTCGGGTACCAACTTTATAAAGGATGGGTGATCCCCAAAAAGATCTTAGATGCCATAGGACCCATCTCCAGCCGCTAGCAGAATAAAGAAAAGTGTGCCAGCATCAGGATTTGAACTCATGTCCTTCAACACGGCAAATCAGTTCACTACCACAAAGCGACTCTGCTCCGAATAGCAAAAAAAATACTTTTAACAATCATGGGGGAATAGCACTAAAATCACAAGTGTTGCTGATGCCATACTTAATAAGTCGAATTTTCTCCTAAATGAGTTTCTTGTAAAAAAACAAAACCCACCTGTACCACAACAACTACTAGTCTGGGGTTCAGTACCTGGTAGAGACTGTATTGTTTCATGGACAACGGTTGTGCAGGGAGGTGACTAGTCCTAGGTCACGCTCAACCGCCAGATTTCCCCCCCCCTTATTTTGGGTACCCTATTTTTATAATATTTTATAGAGGCTGGGTGAGCCCTAGGAGGGTCCTAGATCCTATATAATCCATCTCCGGCTACAAACAGACTAAATAATAGTCTTGCCTGCAGCGGGATTTGAACCAGGATTTTCGGGATGGCAACTCAGTGCTCTACCACTACGATTCCACTCCTTTATTATTTTCGTAGCGAATAGGGCAAAATCAGGCATTGACTTGAATGATGAATGACACGATTACAACTCATTAAATACAGTTATCTTTTCCATAGGTTGTCGCTTCGATTTGAGTTACCAGTTTTATCTATTCGTGTAATTTTTAATATTTTCCAGAAATACAAGATATCGTAAGCTCTAGTATGGACAAGAGAATGTAATTATGGGTAATGAGTGGACTTCAGTAATCATTAAATCAAGAAATAAAAGTTTCAATTAACATTTGAAAGTACAGGTAACACATGTTGAAACGTTTTTTAGATGTAATTAATACCGAAGTAAATACATTTCCCATAATTACATTCTCTATTCCATATTAAAGCTCAGGATAACTTGTAATGTTTTGGAAAATATTAAAAAGGAAACGAATGCAAAAGTTGAAACTTCTTGTTACTCATCTCAAAGCTACACTCTCCGGAAAAATTAATAAATATAATAAATAAACAAAATTTTCAAACAATTGACATTAGGAAAGGACGAATGAAATTCTTTGGACACCTCATGAGATTACCAGAAAATCGGCTGGCAAAAAGAATATTAAATTGTGTTAGCTCACTTAAGAAATCAACACCTTGGCTGGACGAACTTCGAACCTCAAAAACGCAAACATATGTGCAACGGGCATTTAGAAAGAGACAAGTCAACAAGTAGAAAGTTACATCAGAACAACCAAAGCAAAAGCAGAGCAGACAGAAATGGTCGGAAGAACGCAGGCTTCTCAGAGAGGATGGAAGCCTATTGGAAGAACAAGAAGAACCCAAAGAAAGCATGATTGAGTTGTTTGCTTAACGTATTCCGCTATTGGGAGAATACGCTAATAATAATAATGAATAAATAAAAAGTCATTGAAAGCCTGAAAGCTCGATTCCGCTACCACCATTCTCGGACTACTGCGCATGCCCAAATCTTTCAGATCACTCTTAATGGAATCCTCCCACCTACGTCTATAATATACCAATAAATTTAATTAATTAGGAGTTTTAAAAATTGTAATGTTATGTTTTCATAATTTAACAGTTACATAATTTTATTAGAATTTTTAAATATCTTTACTAGAAGCAGTGGTTGTATAATTATTTGTCAAAGTCGAAATAGCCTTCCTATTTTAGAGGTGTGATATATTTATTAGAAAACTCTCTTGTATGGGACGTTGAACACCCTTACTAGGTCTTTAGTTCTTGACATCTTTCACTAGAACTAGCGGAACTAACTTCCTTTGATGAACACGCCGACTGAAGACATCACATCGGTCCTCTACTTCCTCTGGTGGCCGGGTGTTTGCCGGAGGATTCGACAGGGTCCGAGCGCGCTTTGTGGTCCGGACCATCTGGGGCCTTGTTAGCAGCTAATGTGTGGGCGGGAAGACATCTGCCTCAGATTTATGTGGCCGAGGTGGCGATCTGTCTCCCTTAGCAACCCCCGTTCCTCCTCCATTCAGGTTAGGGCCACTGTCTTCGCGTCGTCTTTTTGGGAATTAGATTCCGGGAGGGTATGTGGCGAAAAAAGGAGCCGTTACTGAGAAATAGTCGTTCCTATTTTTTTAAGAAACTGTTAATTGTATTAGCCTAAATTCATAAAAGTAATCGGAAAGTAAATTATTTGTCCATTGATACTTCAAACATTTTTTTTTATACCACAAAAATAAACTATAACTAACAAAATTATAAAACTTAAACCAATATCGAATTGTGCATAACTAATATATCATTACACAAAGACCTGACCATTCGTGAATGACACGATCAAGAAAAATACAAAAAATTTCATGAACCACTTGCTAAACACCAAAACTTATCGGAACAATCATTACAGACAGACACATTACTACATTAACCGACAAGGAAACTGAAAAGTCTCTGGAGTAGTGATCTACTACAGAGAGATGAACCACGCTTGGAATGCCTTTATTGGGAGGTTTCTCTATCCACGTTCCACGAGAATCCTTAAGGGGAGATTAGCCAAAGATCACATATACATATGCCAAATGGCATTTGTATAATTTCTGTCAATAAATATTTATTATTATTATTATTTTTCTTTCTTTTTTTTTAAATAGTGTATAACAAATAAAAAAATTGTACCACTACAAACCATCCACAGGTTCAGTATACAGTAGAGACTATACTGTTCACAAGGCAACGGTTATGCAGGAGAGTGATTTGGCCAAGACTGAATATTCTACCTTAGACCTTAAGTACTTGAACTTCTCAATATATTAATTTTTTTTTTTAAACAGTCAAAATAGATATAATCGTCAAAAACTGAACTTTACTGTGTCTAAAGAAAGAAAATTATGGAGAAAATTAGACATTTAGTTCTAAGATGTGATATTCAATAGAGATACGCAATTATACTATATTGTTGACAGTGATACAGAGGTCCATATGCACAAATTAAAGGTTAAATATTTGTTTAAAAAGCAAAAAGGAGGAAAAATCAACAAGATACAAACATGTTGCTAAGAATATTATGCTATTAAAATATGCATATATTTTACGAACGATAATAAAAAAACGATCCTGTATTGTCGAATCCTTGGCGCATTTTCCACAACGAAACCTTAAGGAGTTCCTGGTACATGGAGGAGGCACATAGTGCTACTGCCCATATCCGGGTTCTTAACACATTTCTAACTGTTTTATGTCCTTTTTCAACTCAATACATATGTCTGAAAATAATTACGGTATCCTCCATAATTAATTCTGTAAGTGTCGTGAACAATAATTCGCTCTCAGGAATGTATTGTGTTTTATCTCAAGTTCATGGATGGTGTGTCCTCGTGCTGTATACGATTGCTAATAAATTCGTATCGCAAAACGGAGGACAAACACAGTAGAGAGAGACGTCTCAACAAGTTTACAATTACAGCCACTGATAAACCGGTTTTAATTAATTGTATATTTGATGATCTGTGTTATAGACAAATAACTAGAAAAGTTTACAATGAAACTACAAGCCGAAGTTTCTTCAATTTTACGAAAGGATTAACACTAAAATTATATAACACAATTATATTAACACTCCATAAAACGAAATACACTGTTTAGTATTATGATATAACATATTAAAAAAGCTTCTTAAATGAACTAAAAAAGTTTACGATGCTATTATAATTTTTATTTTAATTAAATAATAATTACAAACAATAACTAGTTTTAATAAAGTTTAACATTTAAAAAGAATTGTTCATCAAACTTTTTAAATATTACTGCGTATATAAATATTTACCGAACCAATTGACTGAAGTTATACCATATAATTATTAATATGGTTTAAATATTTTCTCTTCAAAATAAAAATATTTTAAAATGATCACCATCATAAGAATAATAAATATAAAATAAATTATTATATAAAATTGACGTAAGTCAACGAGATCCTAGTCAAAGTAATGTTCAATGAACATTCTTCCCCCTGTATACATCGCAAAAATTGCGAGAACACGGGGATATAGGATCGGTGAATTGAGTGAAGAGAATGGATTTGTCTGGCCGTGTTACGAGCCAGGTTAGCTCAGTTGGTTAGAGCACCGCGCTGTGCGACCCGGGTTCGAATCCCGGCCTTGAAAAATCTTTTCTCTTCAAAATAAAAATATTTAAAAATTATCACCATCACAAGAATAACAAACATAAAATAAATAATAATTATTAATAGTGTATACTTATACAATTAGAATTTAATAGTATTAATTTAAACGTTAAAAATATTTAAGTTGTATTCCTTTTATTATCTACTACATATTGTTTATTACTGCTTTTTTAATTATTAAGAACGTTTTAAAATTTTATAATTACATTTATGTTTTTTATTTTTACAGGTATGTAGAAACTTTCGATTAGCCTTCAACTGTGAGTAATCATTTTTATTTTATTGTTAACTAGCGCCCCACCCCAGCTTTATGTTATGCCTACATAATTTATCTGTCTAATGTATTTTTTTTTATCATGTACCGACCACTAAGGACTAAGCGAATATCATTGGTTAGGCTTCTTTGGGAGTCTTGATTTTCTGTCTTCCCATCTCAGCTAATGTACTTTATTACATAGAAATTATAAAAATAAAAACAAAACCAAATATTTCTATAAATACGAATTTATTATCTTACACGTTAGATAATTGCATGGGATTAGGCAGCGCCTTCGGTGAAACACTTCGATAATTCAAACCCATTTATCCAAAACCTCGACAAATTATATACCTAAACCTTCCTGGTGAATCACTCTATCTATTGTTGAAAACCCGTGCAGTAGAGTTATTGAGTTCACCGTGAGCAAACGCGGCCGAGGACTTTGTTTCGTGGTATGTATAGATTCATTCATTAAAGTTTTAGAGTAGAATTTGAGATTACACTTAATAATAATACAGAAACTGGAACATGAAATTTATTCGCTAAGAGTAAGATACAAAGAATAGAAGAATTAATGTTGTTACCTTCTGATAAAAAATTAAATTTATTTCTTGTTTACAATAATTATTATTGTTGTCGCAAATTTATTACCATTTTTGCTAATTAATCGTATCCAATACAACAACAAGATAAAAAGCATCATAATATTGTGTCACGGCAGATTACCGTTGATTACACATAAATGATTTACTAATACTCATTGTCCCATAAGCATAAATAATATTTCATACTTCATTAAACGTATACTTTATTATGAAAAATAGAATAAAGCTATGACTGTTTACGTGTTAAACATAACTGTAAACTATAATCAGCAAACTATTTAATCATTTCTTACTTAAAATGAAAAAAAAAACACCTATTGGAAATTTTCCAACAATATCTTAGGATTTAACGAGGTAAAAATACCTAATAACTCGTCTCATTTTATTTTTATTTTACAACTACCTGTAACAATTCATTAGAAGAGAGCAACATAATAAATTTTACGGCAATTTTAACAGGAATTTCTAATTATAATTATCATTTCTGTGCTATAAAAATATTGTATCATCATATTTCGGAAACCTACAAGTCTTTTACAGTTAACTTAAGTAACGTAAAGGATTTATGAATCCTTTGACTTCTAAATTCTTTGTACAACAGTATATGATCTACTATTCTTTTAGTTGAAAAATATATGTTGACCTTGTATATATGAGAAAGAAAATGGCTTGGAGGTCAAGAAAATTCTCTTATAGAGGGAGAACTGTTTATTGGTAAGCTAAAGTTTCGACCACTGGTGCCTGTAGAACAGATCCGATACTTAGGGTTGCACCTTGACAAACGATTAACCTGGAATCCTCATACAAGACTGAAATGACAAGAAACCGTTCGACGTTTCAGGCTACTTCAACACTTACTAAACAAACGCTCTAAGCTCCCAATCAACTACAAAAGACTCATCTACATGACCATCATACGACCTGTTTGGACTTAAGGAGTAGAGCTTTGGGGCTCCACTAAGCCATCGAATTCCTCTCATATCCAATCCTTCGTAAAATCCTCAATGCTCCTTATTCTGTTAAGAATAAACTCATCCATAACGACCTTAATGTCCCTTTTGTTGCTGATTTGGCCCGAACCCGGTATCTCTCCTTTCATTACATACTTCATTCCCACTCAAACCCTCTAGTTTCAAACCCTCTAGCTTCCTCTTCAATTCCCGATAATCCTCCGAGGCGTCTGAAAAGAAGATGGCCACGTGACCTTCTTAGTTGAACTTTGATTTGAGTACTATCAGTGGGTAGTTTCTCTACTTGTCATTATCATGTCATTATGTATCACTTATCCTATTTACTTGTTGTATTAGTGTAATACAGTTGTAAATATCAATAAATAAATTTTTAAAAAAAAAGTTTCGACAGACATTGCGGGTCTTCTTAAGGGATAAAAATACAAGATACAAATTATTAAATATATAAGGTACTAAATATACAAGATAAAATATACAGATTATTTCCTATTCCTATAAGAGAATTTGCTTGACCTTCACCCGGACCATTTTTTGCCTCTTTTACTATTCTTAATCTACCTTAACTATTTAATATTGAAATGTTAATGATAAGAAGTAGATCTGCAGACCCTTCTGGGGCTCACCTAGGTTCTATAAAGTGGATAATCTCAATTAAGTTAAAAATCCTGGCAGTTGAGCCTGATCTTGATCACCTGCACTACTGTTGGCATGGAAACAGTAC
Source organism: Arma custos (assembly GCA_037127475.1). Classification (NCBI taxonomy): domain Eukaryota; kingdom Metazoa; phylum Arthropoda; class Insecta; order Hemiptera; family Pentatomidae; genus Arma; species Arma custos. The sequence goes on from CM073765.1 coordinate 11,765,468, forward strand.
AGTACTGAACCCAATGCCCTTCAAAACATGTAATGTTTTGATTTTATTTCATTTTAACATAAATCTCATTATTTTCGTAATTTGGGTCAAGCATTTACCGTCAGGATTGGGGACGATTCGGTAACTGCAAACAGTATTGCAGATGATTCGGTCATGGCAAACAGTATTACAGATGCACATTTTGAATGAGCAATCACCAGAACCTAATTATTTATGTGTGTTTGTGCAATACCTTACTTACACTGAGAGCACCGCAATGGCATAACACTGTCGGAGAACACTATTTTCGTGTTGCATTTGGAAAAAAAACTACTTTATAACATCAAGCATGAATATTGAAAACCTGTTTAAGACCATAAGTGACTTTTTATATAATTAGGAAAAAACTGCTTTAACATATGAGCCAATATACATACATATCTGAAACATATAATTTAAGTAAGCGGGATTCCCACAAATCCCGTCAAATCACTCTTACTCTCCGTCGTAAGCCAATCACTTCCTGTCCTCCCGTATCGTTTGACATCCCACTGTATCCTGTAGAACAGGTCCGGTACTTAGGACTATACCTTGACAAAAGATACAATAAGATAACTTGGAATCCTCATACCAGAAGGACAAGAAACAGCTCGCCGTTTCAGGCTACTTCGTAATTTATTAGACAAACGCTCGAATCTCTCAATTAATTACAAAAGACTCATGATGACAATCATTAGACCCATCTGGACTTAAGGAATAGAGCTGTGGGCTCTACTAAACCATCGAATTCCTCACGTATTCAATGCTTAGAATCCAAAATCCTTCGTAAAATCCTCAATGCTCCTTACTTTGTTACGAACAAAGTAATTTATAATGACCTTAATGTCCCATTTGTTACCGTTTTGACCCGAATCCGATATCTATCTTTTCATGACTAACTTGATTACTAATCAAACCCATTAGTTTCAAACCTTGTAACCTCTTCAATTCCTGATAATCTTCCGAGGCGTCTGAAAAGAAGATGACCTCGTGATCTACTAATTTGAACTTGCTTTGAGTACTGCCACTGGGTAGTTTCTCTACTTGTCATTTCATGTCATTGTACACACTCATTCTATTTACTTGATGTATTAGTATAATACAGTTGTAAATTACATTTAATAAATTATTTTTAAAAAAAGTAATCGGGATGGTGTGTATATCCTTAATTAGAGAGAAAATCTGGCGGTTGAGAGTGATCTCAGCCAAAACATATCCATGCATACCTGTGGTACTAGAAACAGTACCGTGTCTACCATGCGGACCCTTCACGGGTTGTAGTGGTACAGGTTATTTTTTTTTTGTATGTGATATATAGGTAATCGAAAGTAAAGTGACTAGAAAATTAATAAGACTTGAAATATTATAATTGTTTGTTTACATTATTTATTATAATCAACATTAAACCTGAAATGACATCATTAATATATTCCCTTGGAAGCCGAGACCACACCCCTTTGCCTGTTCCCACGACTGGGACTAGGAAGAACATCGATGAACTAACATTAAAGGAATCCGGAGGTAAATTAGTATAATTAATATACAATTAAGCGGTTAACAAATGACAATTATAATTATAATAGATATCATAAATCTGTTGAATAATTATGACCGTATAAATATCAAGAAAAAAGAAAAAGGTCCAGGTAGAGGTCATAAAAGTAAGCAACAGTTTATTAGAAACTACGTTTTGACACAAATTGTAGGTTGTCTTTAGGGCTTAAGTGTCAAAAGTATAAGAGCAGGGAGGAAATATTTTTAATGTGTCTTATTATAACTATAATTCTTAACTCATTCATGAATTTCATTTATTTGATTCATTTATAATTTTTTTAATTTTCATTTTTTTTAATAACTAAAAAAAACTAATATTTCAATAGAGCTTTTTGAAAGTTCCATGTGATTAAAAAAATACGCATTTAGATATCGGTAAAGCAAACCATTCCTACTGTAATGATGCTATTGAAATTATTTTATTAACCATCAGACAATTTTTTAAAAGTTGAAACTTATTTGATTTTAACTTATGCCATTATTCCCATTCAGCTTCAAGTTCAAACATGATACAACTCAAAATAAGAATTTATAATAAAAAAAAAATGTTGGAAATACAATATCAAATTAGTTGTTCCTGAATTAAAAAGCTTCAACCAATACAATCGCTATTGAAGACTTAACTAAAAAATTGGCATTTTTGAGTTATTTAGTGGTTCTTTTGAAGGAGCAATATGTTAAAATCGGAGAATCTGTACCGTCCTACGTTCCAATAAAAATAAAAAAAATATTTTTTACAATTATTGGTCAATTTTTTGAGGTTTTTTAAAAATAGTTTTATTTTTTAAAAAGAGAAAAGATAGGCCCTCGGTAGTGATTCGAACCCGGAACCTTTGTCTTTCCATGACAGCGCTCTACCATTTGAGCTACCAAGGCCGCCTGCCGGCAGAGGACAAATCTTTTCTCTTATCCGATCCCATGTCCTCGTTCTCTCGCAATTTTTGCGATGAATACACTAGAACGAAGTTCTTTGAACATTAATTTAATTTTAGGATCTTATTGACTTACGTCATATTACTATTTATAATTTTTTATAATTATTGGTCAATTTTTTTAGTTGTTTTTTTATATTTTTATTTTTTAAAGAGAAAAGATAGGCCCTTGGCCGGGAGAGCGCTGTCAGGGAATGACAAAGGTTCCGGATTAAAAGATTTAAAAATAATTATATTTTTGTTTTGAAGAGAAAAGATTTGTCCTGACCGAGATTCGAGCCCTGGTCGTCTGCATCTCCTTTGCAGTGCTCTAAACCACTGAGCTACCTGACCACTGCACTGCACCGTAGATGCAGACGACCCAGGTTTGAATCCCGGCCAGGACAAATCTTTTCTCTTCAAAACAAAAATATTTAAAAATAATTACCATCAAAATAACATTTAATCCTTTCCAAATAGAAGAATAAATAATAATTATCACCTTATTACAGACAATTTTGTATTTTGCTTTACCTTTTTTGCAAATAACCCAGATCGTGATAGGGCGTAACTTTTTTTTTTGGGTTAGTTCCTTTCTATTTAAAGCCGTCTGATTTCAACATAGCCTTCCCGGACCATGCCACATCAAGAGCGAAAGTTTTAGTACTCAGAGTAAAGAAAGGAATTGTCCTAGAAGACATCGTTAGGGAAAGAAAGCAAGGAAATAGTCATTGTTGGCCGCCAAGTGTATCCAAAGAGAGACAATGGAGCGAACAATACTAATGACCAACTTGGTCAACAATCCTTGGAATATCCAAATGTGTCAATGGAATAGCGTCCAAAATCGGAAGGTTGTCGAAGGAATAAAGGGGATATCGTTGATACGATTGTGAAGGGAAGGTGGAAATCACATCATTAAGATCTATAAAGGTCAACCAATGATTTAAATATAAACAAAAAATAATATTTTTGGTTCTGAACCCCTTGACGCTCGGTTTTTTTTCACAAAATGTTACCAAAAACATCAGGTTTTTTTATTTTTTATTTAAAAAGTTTATATTGTTAAAAAAAGTAAAAATAGAACAAAAACAGTTTTATTATTTCAATATAATATTCAATATAGTTCAATTCTTTCTAATCAAAATAAATAGAAATTAACATATCATACGAAATTGAGTAAAAATGAATTTTTAATTTTTTTTTATACAATGAAAATATCATTTTTCATTTTATTATAAATAGAAAAAATCATTTTCATTATAATATATATAATTACTAGCTTATGCCCGCGGGTTCGCTCGCGTGGAATTTGGTCTGCCACATAAAGTTTTGTGAAAGATCATTTAAAATAAATAATTTAACTATTTTTTAAAAAATCGAAGTTACTCGTACATCCAAAATTTCATACTTCTAACTTCAAAATTGACAGATTCTATACAACCTTTGAACCCCTATTATATTAAAGGGGAAACCCTTGGGGTGGAATTATCCAAATTTCTTTCTTAAACTATACAAAGAACCTATCTACAAAATTCAAGATGCTAAGTTCCTGATTTGCCTTAAATTATGTACTATAAAGGGGAGGGGGATCTGCCCCCCGTACCCCCACATAAATCTGCCCTTGATGTATCTCTATGATGTATAACCTACTTTACTCAATAATTTTCATCCAAATCCGTCCAGTAGTTTTTACGTGAAAGAGAGACAAACACACAAACTTTAGCATTTATAATATTAGTAAGATTAGTAGGATATCAAAACAAATAGTTTCGCTCATGTTCTTTCTGTTATTATAACTACTATTATCGTGTGATTTACCTTTAATAATGTTCTGTAATGGATTCTAGTATTAAAAAACAGTCGAAGGGGGTGGGCACATGCCCCCGTGCGTCCCTCCCTAAATCCGCGCTTGCTATAGCCTATGTGTTATTCTGATGTATAACCTATAATACTGTAAAGTTTCATCAAAATCCGTTCAGTAGTTTTTGCGTGAAAGAGAGACAAACATACAAACTTTCACATTTATAATATTAGTAAGATTTTTTTTTTCAAAAAACACCTACAGAAAATTGTAAAAATGTTTTATAAACTATAAGAAAAGAAACTATATGCAGAAACCAGTACAAATGACATGTAGCGACTGGCAAGCACGATTTGTCGTATGTTATTAGAGTATGCTGACCACACGCGAGCGGTGTCGTTCAAAATCCGTAACCGGTTAAATTAAAAAATAATAAAAAAATAAAAAAAATCCTAGACTGTGCCACGTAAGAATAATGTTAATCCAAAAAAAAAAAAGTACCGCTACAACACAAGGTTACTGGGAGTTCAGTGCAAGAAAGGGACAAAAGATTTCTACTGCAAGAACTTTGCAAGGAAGAGATTTTGCCGAAATCACGCTCTTAAGGATACTAACATTATAGAGGCTGGGTGAGCCCCAATAGGGTCTCCATATCTCACTGTGTAGTTTCGCAGCTATTTTATGTGTTTCGAATTCGGGAGCTCTTAACATAACAAAGGAAGCGTTTTGCATCAACGCATTAAAGGACTATTTTAAGAGTTTTTCCATTTGAATATTTACAATGATTTCTACTTTCTGTTATACAGTTATATATCAGACAGCTAGATGACTTTTAATATGTAATAGATGAGCCATTAATCTTACCGCTTTTATTCCTGGGTTAATTGGAAGAATGGCGAATTTATATTATTTATGTATCACTACAGTTATGTATGTGGGCCAGTTATGTATGACATACTGGTGAGAATAGGGTTTCGTCTGACGATAGGGAGGGTTTAGGATACTAATATTTATATCTCTACAAGGATCGAATAATTAAAATAAATCCTTGAAGGTGCGAATTTTGAGTTTTGGGTCATGATAACTAAATCACTTTCATTCATGAACGGTAAATGCGGTGAAATACATGGACTAAGCTATTTCTGCGTAAACGGCTTGCCAAGGAAGATATTTCTTCGAGAACACGCTCAACCTTAAGGTTTTCCCATTTACGATGCCCCATGAGGGTCTCCAGATATTCACAGCCGTTATCGAATTCGGGAGCATTTTAAACTCCTTTTAGCATTTAAAAGCGATACGAATTACATTTACTTATTTTAGGAACTAAATTTTTTACGTTTGTAATGAAATCTATTTGCTTTTATATAGGATCAGCTGGATGACTTTCAATATATAAGAGATCTCACAGTTTTTCCTCTTGTGTTAATTCGAAGATGGTGACGTTTTTATCATAAGATATTGTAGTTTGTAGTTCCATCATTATGTTTGCGAGTGTTCACATTGGGAAAGTTCGAGGGTTTTGAAATACCGATATGGTGGCTTTTAAATATTCATATTTATGTCTGTATAAGAATTAAATTATTAAAATAGATCCTTGAAGGTACGAATCCTGAGTTTTCGGCCATGCTAAGGATAGACAGAGTGGACTATCTGAACCGGAGGAGCGGGTCACAGAGTGCAGTGACCCGGGGCCAAGGTCGGCTGTAGTGGTCACTAGTCAACTATAGTTCGGAGGTACATCGCCGAGAAGTAGAAGGGGGATAACATGTGCGAAGATCTCTTCACAAGGAGCACTCCTGATTGTTCGAAATAACCTCCTTATTACACTCAATATAAGTAATACTCTCTAACTAACTGAATATAACCAAAGATTAAAATACATAATATCTGTAAGAGAATTAACCTCTTCCGAAGGTACATTGCCGATACATAGAAAGAGGATGGCATTCGCAGTAAAACTCCTTACGCTTCGAAATAATAAATATATAATAGCAAAACTATTGGTGATTTGTAATTATAGATTACAAAACTCTGTACGGTATATGAACCCATTCCCATGAAGGGCTTTGGTAAATATACCGTACATGGTAGAGACTGTACAGTTTCTAGGACAATGGTTGTGCAGGGAGATGATTTGGACCAGATCGCCCTCAGTTATCAGGTTTTCCCCCCAAGGTCAGCTCCAGGAGGGTTTTTGAGGAATTCTTCGGGTCTAAAATTTATTTTCATTTTCTCAAAAAAAAAAAAAAAAGAAAAAAAAGATCTATATCCATTGGATAAATCATCAATAAATTGAATTTTAATTTTAAAAAATCTTGAGTTTCGATCATTAAACTATGGCTCGATTAGGTACTGAACAGTAAAATTATTAAATGAAACTACCATCACAACTCTACAATCTTATAAATATACAGACATATCATTAATTGAATTTTCCTATTTAATGATAGGAAAATAAAACAAAATTAATACATATTTTAAATTTATATTTGAATGAATGATTATATATTACCATATTTATTTAATAGATGTAAATAAATAATTATACTATTACTCATTTAGTTGAAATATTTACACGATAAGAATCTTCAAAAGGAAGATTTCTAAATCCTGGAGAGATAGAGACAAATTGCTTCGAAGACAGAAAAGGAAAGACAATTACACGGTCATCACAACTTAATAAATCTAAAAATATATTTCTATAAAGAGGATCCTTCGTGTAAGGATTTAATGAAATGGTGATTTGAGAGAAAACTATAGATTTCTAAAACATAAATTATGTATTTTTAGAAAGCTGAAGATCGGGCAGTACTGGGACAAGGGAACAGAGCACCATCAATATACCTTTCGGAGAAACCGACTCTACAACACAGGCTTCGGAATCGATTCCCGATCCCTGTAACACTTTCCTATATTGCAGTAGGAGAGATTCCTTTTAAAGGCAATAGAAAATTAATTAATTAACTGCGTTATAATAATATAGCAAGTAAATATAACGTCATGGATGATATGTAATTGCATGAGATAAAGGCAAGTACAAATATTACCCACTGGTTTTAATCGAATAATAAATTCAACTCAGAAGGTCACGAGGCCATCTTCTTTTCATACGCCCCGGAAAATAATCTGAAGTATTGATATGGTGTTCGGTCCAAATCAGCAACAAATGGGACAATAAGGTCATGATGGATGATTTTATTCGTAACAAAGTATGGAGCATTGAGGATTTTACGAAGGATTTTGGATTGTAAGGATTCGATGGTTATATAGCACCAAAGTTCTACTCCGTAAGTCCAGATAGGTGTTATAATAGTCAAATATACGAGCCTTTTATAATTAATTGGGAGCTTAGAGCGTTAGTCTGATAAGTGTTGAAGTAGTCAGAAAAGGCCAGTAGTTTTTTGTATTTTTGAAAAACCAATAATTTGTACGAACAAGAATAACTAAACCAGAAAACCTTAGCAATGCTCGACTCCCAAGAATGGACAGGATTCCCGTTAGGAGAAGATCAGTTGACAGACCGGGCTCGAAATCGCATGCAGATTAAAGAGCCCTCGTGACTGCCATTTTGCGGAAGCGCATGCTTTGCGGAGAAAGCACTGCGCCGCGCTTGTACATCACCGCAAGGCCGGAATAGCGCTACCTTCTTCTTAGGGCAATTTAATCTGCATCGGAATTGCGGTAGCTGTCAAGGTTAGACGTAGGATCCCTGTCTATTTCTCACCATGTCTTGCCTCTAGCATCGGGATGCATAGTAAGCAAGCAATCGCTTGTTCGGTAGTCTTGAATTTCGAAAACAGAAGGAAAAATAGCCCAAATATTATCAAAAAAATGGTGTCTCTTATGTATTTTCCGAGGGATGGTATAACAAAATATTTACTCACTTAAAAAAATCCTAGGACCAACTACCGGGCTGCGATCCCCCGATCTTGGAACGTACACCACAATTAAAACTACACCATAATTGACTTTAAGTTATGTTTCTGATTCATCTAATGTCGTTTTATGCTGTTAGGGCTAATCAGACGACGCTATAGTGGGAGTGTCCTAAATTTTGCCTATCGAGCTATAATTGGCTTTAAAACCATATGAAACCCCAATTTATGGCGATTCCGAAGGACGGCGTAGCTAAGGATTTTTTTAACCCCTTGAAAAAATTCTAAGGCCCCAATGGCACTAAGCACTAATATATATATATATATCCTACCCTCAATCCTATATTCATCCTGGGAGATTTCCCTCCAATGAGAAGAAACTCTGACATAGCGTATAATCAAGGGAGACTCGGCTGCCCTAAGTAGGCAAGTGTGCTACCCCGGAGGATCCTCCACATCGGCGTATCCTTTCACAGTTCGCCTACAAACATACATCCTCCTGATTGTGTATGCTGTCCGGCCGTTCGTATTATAATCTACCCTGAGCTCACGTTTCTTGCTTAATATCCCCATTTTACACGGTTCTTATCCGGCCATGTCTTGTCGGGTAGTTACCCGCGGCTTTTGCCTGAGTTGAAGTCCTCCCATTAGCGCCGATTCGTGATAGTCGGTTCTTGCCGCGGCGTCTACACGGAAGATGCAGGATGTTCATGAAGAGTTCCCGATCCTAGGAGATAATCAGGAACAGGAAATACTTTCCTAGGGTAATTTGAAAATTAAATGGTCGGAGTATCTAGCCGTTAGCTTGGCCGATCAACTAAATGGGATGCTGGAACTTATTAAACGCGTATTAATTTTTTTTTTCAACAACTAGAAATTTCTATCTTGCTCAGTTTTAATATCTAGAAAATAAAATAAATGATTTTAAAGTTATTAGTACATATATCGTCCCTGCCATTTCCAATTATCGTATATGTTAAAATCGGTACTTTTGAGGAGAATTAAAAAAAGAGCAGATTCAAGGTTCAATAAAAAGTTAGTGTCTATAGTCGAACCAATGACATTCGTTTTACATTGTTTTTGTGACTGATAGATGCCCCTATTTGAATTTTATATCAATTATCAATCCTAAAGCAACTGCTGTAAGTCGAAAACGAAAACTGTATTTTTTTCACATTCGATACTTTGCGATGGCAGGGACGATATACATAATTATTTATACAAAATCGATTGATGTTCAATTAAATCGGAATATTGAATTATGAACAAAATATCATTGTTATTTTTTAACATTTAAAATGTAGACCTACATTAAGCTTATTGTAAAAGCAAGGAGTAATTTTTCAAAAGGTAAAGCTATAGAGATGTCTAGCATAAATAAAAAAAATTGAGTTGCCATGCCGATAGTCCTGGGTTTAATTTTTTAAAACCCTTTAGCAGCCGGAGATTGGCCCTTTGGGGTCTAGAACCACTCGGAGTCACCCAGCCTCTATAAAGTGGGCACCCAAAAGGAAAATCTGGAGATTGGGCTTTGGATGGACAAATCACCTCCCTGCACAACCGTTGTCCAAGGGACAGTACAGTCTCTACCACGTACTGAAACCAAGACCCTTCATGGGTTAGTAGTAGTACAGGTTTTTTTTTTATATAGATATTTACTTGGTTCTTGAAATTCAGTCAATAACTGTTAAACTTTTGGCGACGTTTCGAAACTTTATTGTTCCCATATTCGTGCTAAATGTATGACGAAATTCAACTACATTACTGAAGCAATATGTCTGTACCATATTAACACATATCCTGCAAACACTGTTTGTTATTTGGTGATCTTGAACAGTGTTTGCAGAATATGTGTTTATATTGCTCAGTTTTAAGTCTTGAAGCGTAGCCAAAAGGTAGTTTAATAACTATTGACTGATTCTTGATAAAAGAAAAACACTCATTTTATGAACAGTAAAAATTATTTATTATTAAAAATTAGAGAATGCTAGGTTTGAAACTAGAGGGTTTGAGTGGGAATGAAGTTTGTTATGAAAGGATAGATACCGTGTTCGGGCCAAATCAGCAACAAATGGGACCATAATGTTATGGATGACTTTATTCTTAACAAAATGAGGAGCATTGAGGATTACGAAGGATTTTGGATTGTAGGAATTGGATACGAGAGGAATTCGTTGACTTAGTGGAGTCCCAAAGCTCTACTCCGTAAGTCCAAATAGGTCGTATGATGGTCATGCAGATGAGTCTTTTATAATTAATTGGGAGCTTAGAGCGTTTGTCTAGTAAGTGTTGAAGTAACCTGAAACGTCGAGAGGTTTCTTGTCTTTTCAGTCTTGTATGAGGTTTCCAGGTCAATCTTCTGTCGAGATGCAACTTTAAGTATCGGATCTGTTCTACGAGCTCCAGTGGGATATTAAGGATACTGAAGGGCAGGAAGTCATTGGTTTACGACGTAAGGTAAAAGTGATTTGATGCGATTTTTGAGAATTTATTTTAATTCTCCAGTTTTGACACCATTCTTCGAGATCAGTGATAATGGGATTGGAGGGGTTGGGATGCAATAACCGGCTTGGTGTTGACTGATAATACACGTGTATCCTCAGTATACGTAGTAAGGATAGTATTAGGATGAGTTGGGATGTCAGCTGTATAAACTGTATGAAGGATTAGGGCAAGGATCCCAAAAGACCTTGAGGCTTGATATTTCAAATTGTAAATAATTATATTTTCTTATATTTTTTTTTCTTTTCTCTTTATGTTATAAATATTTTAAAATAAAATATTTAATTTTAAATTTCATATTAAAATGTTTATCTAAATATTTTTATTTGTAAATCTTTACTCTTCAAAATAAAAATATGTAATCATGTTCAGAAATATTCAGTTAGATGCTCTAGAACTAATTTCATCTAAATATACATGAGTGTATTTAAAAAAAAAACTGATTATCTAATCACGTTGTTTTCTACGTCAGTTCAAAGTTCAGTTAAAAAAAAGAAATCCTTATCAAACTGATAATGAACAAGAAAAATTATTTGATAAAATCTCAGTATAAGGTTTTCACTCGTTCAATCCTATAAATACGGTCCATTTATTTTGATTTCAGAATTTTATCTCAGATTGGACAAGCAAATAATTAATAAACGGGAAAAAACAACTAATTTCTCAATAAAAAATTTATTGAAACTAAAAAAGTGCTATAAAATATTACGTCATATTAATTATTTCCAAATAGTTGTAGTTAAAAACTCGATAAAAAAAAATAATTTAACTTTTTTTTTTTAAATGTTTTGATGTAAGGGTGAAAATAGTAACACTATGGGATGTACATGTAATTTATGCTTTTACATCTAACAATATAATTCAAATATGAAATCCTAGCATATATAGTAATGTTATAGCTAGCTACACTTGATAAGAACATTAACTATCGGAAAAAAAATACTATATACAATAATCTACTATAATAAACAAAAAAAATTAAAGTATGAAGATATGAAGGTAAGTTAAAAAATTAAGATATATGAAAAATAAACAATCATCTATACAAAAAATCGTATGTTCATGGTCTAAGTTCGTGTTATGCAAAATTAATTAACTCTTAATAAAAATAATAATAGAAACTAATAAATCTATAATAAAGATTGAATAATTATTCAATCCTAGGATCAGCTGTTTTATTTTGATTATAATCAAAGTCGATCCAGCATTACTCATTTCATTGATAAAAACCATTTAACATTATTAACATATACACGCCTTCTATATTTATATACCTATTCATCGTCAATTTGTCAATACCTCCTATGTATTAACATCGTACACGTGTCAATTTTATATTTAGGCTACTGTGTTATTTAATATAATTCACTAAGATCTCATATTACTAAAACTACTATTATTACAACTATTAGCATAACAAACTACTAAGCCCAAGAACGCGGGTTTTTAGCCCGGCAAGTGGCCCTAGGAGTTTTTAAAGGGTTTAAAAATTCCTTGGTTATGCCGTCCATCGGAAACGACGTTAAAAGGGTCTCGAGCCTACGATGTCAGGCACACGTTAAAACTACAAGTAAAAATTATTCATAATATATAAATATATATATATATATATATATATATATATATATATATATATATAGTAGAAATTAGAAATATATTTAACATTCACTCTGTCCATCTAACGTTTAATGTATAAACAATTGACCTTAACAAAAAAATACCACGTCGGAAGAGATCAGTTCTGTGGGAGTCAAGAGGAAAGTCATCGAGGTACTCAAAGACATTAAGGATCAAAATGTAAGATCCTTAATGACCAAGCTTAACGTTGCGATGACTGGTCCGGACCACTTTCGCGTGTCACAGTTCGCCTTCCTACTGGAACGTGAATGTCACGGACTCCTCCAGTTCGTGTGCAAGACCACTTCCTGGGCTGTCCTCCGACCTTGATCCAGTTCCAGAGGATGCTAATTAGGGATTTGCATAACCGCTCCAGCTTCCAGGCTCTCTGGAGTTTATTTATAGTGCCCTTTAAGGATGCGATCTCAGACGTCTCTTAATATATATTTATAGAAGGATTTGTTATTAGAATATATATATATATATATATATATATATATATATATATATATATATATATATATATATAAAACAGAGGATTGTTATATAATATAAATAACAGCTTGGAAAAAAAAATAATACGAACCACAGAACTCCGTTAAGCATGTCGTATTTTCAATCAAATTTAATAATATTTTAGAGAAGAATTGGTTGACTGTAACTTCTAATGTAAGGAAGAAATATTTGGGGGTGCAGTCAATAAAAACACCTTAATAAGTGTATACTTATTTATTGTGTGCCGACGTTTCATCGATTTTTTTTTTTGGCAGTTGATCGTCTTATCCGCCGCTTAGTATATTAGCCCTGAAGATGACCTACACCGTAAGCCGAAACGTCGGCACACAATAAATAAGTATACACTTAGTAAGGTGTTTTTATTGACTGCACCCCCAAATATTTCTTCCTTACATTAATAATATTTTATATAATTTTTTTTTAATTGTTTCATTTTTAATTTTTTTTTTTGTGTGAAAAAAGTGAAAAGATATGTCCCCTGCCGGGATTCGAACCCGGATCCTCTGCCTCTCCGTTACACGGGGACATGGGATCGGATAAGAGAATAGATTTATCTCCTGGCCGACAGGCGACTCCGGTGGCTCAATTGGTTAGAGCCCTGTCGCGGAGACACAGAGGATTCGGGTTCGAATCCCGATCGGGGGCATATCTCTTCTCTTTAAATAAAAAAATTTAATAATAGATTGAATTCTTAAAAAAAATAAATAAATCTTCCATGGTGACTGCCTTTACATTTACACATCACTAAGAAACTAGTAAAGTAGATTCAGAAATGGGCTGATTAATATATCCTTCCAAATTTAGAAAAAACAATAAGTTTCTCCATTGCAGTATGTATATCAGGATTTTTTAAAAGGTGCGAAAAATTCTTAATTGTGCCATCCTTCGAAGGGAACGTATATTGGGGGCCCCAAGCCTGTGCGGTATGAGAACTCCTTAAAGACCTCTTTCCTGATAGTGCCTAGAACGCAAAATTAAAGACTACCACTGTAGCATCTTTCGATAGATAAATAGTATATATATTAATTCACTAAGAACAAGATAGCAATATATCAGATGAATACACTTTATATTGTAATAAGATATCCTTTCGTGATCCGAATTTATGTTAAAGCATTTAGTGGAATTGGTAAGATTATATTTTAATCTTAAAATAAAATTCTTTATTTTAGTTTATCTTAAGGAATACAAATATTAAAGATTTCTAGAAATGAGTTTAATTTTATAAAACTAGCATATAAAATTTTTTTTTTCCTATAGCTTACAGCATGATTTTCGTCATATCAGACGGAAATTTTCGTATTTTTTCAAAAATAAAATTCCTCGCGGTACAAAATATAATATATGCATAAAATACGCTAAAGGACCAACAGGAGATTACCAGATCCTAAGAGAAAAGGTCCTTGAAGAAGTAAAGGATATTGTCGATGCTTCCAAAGCCCTCGCTTCTGATGGGATCCTCTTGTAGATGCAAATTTTCCATCCCGCTATTATTACCTTTAATAATTTTTCCAACCTCAACGTCAAAACTCCGTCAGGTAATGAAAAATAAACAGAGGGGATGAGTGAAGATAATGGGGTGACTGAAAGGACAGGGAGGGAGTTTTTTGGGGGAGTTTTCCACCCTATTAAGGATCTTCAAGAGGATTACACAGATTTTTTTTACCATAAGGAAAAAGGATCAGTTGACGCGGTTTGAAGAAAAAAGATCTTGAAGAATATAGCCATCAAAATTATATTGTAGGGCAAATCAAATAAATGATGCAATGGAAGGAAATCTATTTTCATAGAATTTCAATTATAATTTTTTAACGAATCAAATTTAATTTAGTTCTAAATGTATGTGCTATTTGAGTTTCATAAGTTATGTAACCTTATGTTTCCAATGCGGCATATTTTTGCGATTTTTGAGCAGTCCCTTTTTTAACGTGTCATTTTTTATTCCCTCCGCATTTCCAAAAATATCTAACTGAATGCGGGTCATTACCGATTAATGATCAAAAATACGACTGTCTTCAGATATCATAATCCAAAACAAACGTTCTTGTTCGTCACTTTATGCTGATACGGCTAATAGGACGATTCTGCAATGGGAGTCTAAATTTGATCTATCCAGGCATAATTAGGATCTTTAATAAGTATAGAGGGACGGCAAAACCAAAGATTTATTACTCATTTTAAAAAATCCTAAGGCTGCCTGTCAGCCTGCGAACCAGCAACCGTAGTCATAAAAGGTTGTAGTGCAAACTACTACATCACACGTGACCCTAAATTTGGTCATTTGGTTTTGATATTAATCCATATGATCACTTCCAGAGTTGATGTAGTGACCGAAAATGTACAATTTACAGCACTAGAAGTTACAACAGGTCAAAAATACGGCAAAATATAAAATACTAGGTTTTTCCCGCGGCTTCGCTCGCGTGGAAGTTGGTCTGCCACATGAAGTTTCGTGACAGATCATTTTAAATAAATAATTTAATTTTTTTTAACTATAAGTTACTCATACATCCAAAATTTCAGATGTCTAACTTCAAAACTGACGGATTCCATACAATCTTTGAACCCCTATTATATTAAAGGGGAAACCCTTGGAGTGTAATTATCCAAATTTCTTTCTTAAATTATACAAAGAACCTATCTGCAAATTTCAAGATGCCTTTAGTTATGTACTATAATGGATTCTCCACAGTACCTAAAAACTTTCTGGGGGTGCACGTGCCCCAGTGCCCTCCCCCTAAATCCGCGTTTGCTATAGCCTATGTGTTATTCTGATGTATAACCTATATTACTGTAAAGTTTCATCCAAATCCGTTCTGTAGTTTTTGCTTGAAAAGGGGACAAACATACAAACTTTCACATTTATAATATTAGTAAGATTAGTAGGATTTTATTCAAGAGAGAGATATAAGTAATATTAAAAGTAAGTTAAGTGAAAAAAATAATCCATGGATGGCTTACATGAATATATTGTCTAAATCTGAAATGCTATTACAATATGAGCTGTTATATTTGAAAATGGTATCCATGTTCGCGATATCTTAAGGTTTCCATTTTAATTACTTTAAAAATATGGACAAACGGGCATACTTTTTTAATACTAATCATATAGCAAAGAGTTATGTTTAAAACACTATACATCTTTTAAATTTTATTATGAAATAATAATCATTAAAACCGTTTAAAAGAATAAACGATTTTTTTAGATCCATGTGGACTCTAATACCAAATATAACTGTTCAGATTATCTAATAGTGTTATTATATTATACTGAGTACAATAAAGTAATAAAACACAAACTGAATCTTTATTACACTTTAAACAGTTTCGAAACTCCAGCAAAACTTAATTCCTACAGATCGAACCAACAAGTGTCTGTACTACCAGACGATCCCCTCCAGCAAACACACAATATGCAAATAACTTCACAAGGTGTTGTCGGATTACAATGTAGCCACTCTCCTGCACATTAAATCTGTAGGCTAATCCTTTAGGGCATCATCCTTCGGAATTATTTAGCGGTTTATTTTTAAGCAGCAGGATAATAAACAGAGAAAGGATCGGATAGGTCACAGTATTAATGAAGCAACAGGGACGACCGGTCATTAGGAATGTGGAGGATAGGTATAAATACACATATATCACTTGAAGAAAAAGAATCTCGCAAACTTAACAATATAATAACCAAAAATTCTGTTGAACCATCGTTATCTGATATGAAATATTTGTACTTTTTCTTATCAAGAACTGTATTTGTTTTTATTTTATTACCTCAACAAATAAAACTGAGTAATTTGGACATTTACTCGATACCTGAGCCATTTACTCTAGTACAAGTATATGTCGAAGTGAGGCGCTTGTTGTTAGCATAACAAACTTCTATGCCCAAGATCGCTGATTCGCAGCCTGCCAGGTTGCCTTAAGATACTTTAATGGGAGTAAAAAGTCATTAGTTATGATCCAGAACCAGTATGGTGTCAGGAACCCTTTAATTATCTCAATCCTAATTAAACCTGGATATGCAAAATTCAGGATTCCTACTGTAGCATCGTACGATTAAACGTAGATGTAAGCATAAAGTAATGTTGGATAACCTCTCCGAGGAAGATGGTCTCGTGATCTATGTTTAGGCAATCATGAGGACTTCTGAAATAAGTTCTAGTTCTAACCTTCAAACTTAAATTCAAACGAACTGTATAACTCAAACGAAGGTCATTACGTCATAAGCATGTCGGTGACACGAACCCGTACGTTTTTATCCTATCAAAAGTCGCTAAAGAATTTTTCTCTTCAAAAATGATTGTTTATACTAGGATACTTGGTCTTAATAGTTATTGGTTCGCTTCCTTCACTACCTGCTAGTATCGAACCCGGACCCCGACGTGTCCCTCCCCCTTCCTCCCTCGGGTGTAAGATGGGATTCCAGAGGCGGTAGGCGATAAACACGGCGGACATCGGCGGAGAGAGAGACAATGGCTAGATTTAGTGTGAGGAGGGTCCAGCCATTGTGTTGTTGCTTGGACAGATAATGCACAAGACAATAGTCCAGTACGGCACTTGACCAGTCTTATCTCTTAGGGTCGGTCCAAATTGATTAAAACTGTCCCTTCGTCACTTTAGTATTCTAGATCAAGTTATATCTCTCTGGAATTTCATAGGGTCTTCCTTTCAATATTATCTAAGTCAACCTGTGCTGTTACAACTTTCCATATACCTAAATGACCAACCATCTAATGCAGAGTGACAACAGAAAGTCTACTAGTTCAACTAATTTGCATGGATGGTTTTAAGATTGATTATTCGGACCTAAAAATGCCGATTCCATCACAACGGGGAATTGCAGAACATGCATCCAGTAAATATAATGGAAATATAGCACCATTTTAAGATGGGTTTGTAATAAAGTTGAAATTCCTAAATGATAAACTCAGAGAAGACAGATAAACACTCGAGGGCTATACCAGCTTAAAGAACAGTAGAATATTTCTAAGCCTGCTTAATCCCAAAATTAAAACTATATTTTACTTATTCAAACAAATTAAAACCAAAATAAAAACTATATAGATCTGATACGTGGTTTGAGATTATAATTTAATTTTGAAGTTCTAAGGCGGTATGATATTTTTATTTCTGATTAAGTAATAATCATTATATTTAAGGAAGAAATAGTTGGGGGTGCAGTCAATCGAAACACCTAAATAAGCGTAACTTATTTATTATGTGCCGACGTTTCGGCCTACAATGTAGGCCATCTTCAGGGCGAATAAAACACGCTGCAGCGAGGCGAGCTCAGACCCAAGTCGAAACGTCGGCACATAATAAATAAGTTACGCTTATTTAGGTGTTTTGATTGACTGCACCCCCAACTATTTCTTCCTTAAATTAGAAGATACAGTCGACCAATTCTTCTCTAACAATAATCAATATATATTAATCAAATATTTAATTAAAAAATGGAGTTAGAATAATGGAAAAAAAGCAATTTTATGTGCAAATATTGTGCTTGAAAATTAAAAACCAATTGATTAGGACCATTAATATAAGTGGGAGTGGAGATGCCATGCCGAAAACCCTGGTTCAATTCCCTCTGTCGGCAAGACTTTTATTTAGTCTGTTAGCGGCCGGAGATGGACCCTCACCTAGCACCTGTGAAGTAGATACCCAATATAAGGGGGAAAATCTGGCGGTCGAGCGTGATTTATGACAAATCAACTCCCTGCACAACCGATGGCCATGAAATAGCTCAGTCTCTACCATGTATTGAAACCCAGGCCCGTTTAGGGGTTGTAGTGGTACAGGCAGGCTTTAATATAAATATGTATTATGATTTGAGCTGCAGAAACTACTTAATAAGTTTTGCGAAGCAATCGTTTGCCAATTGGCCAGACAATAAAATGCGGATTTATCGAACGAACCCTGTGATATATTCGAGTTCAAATTGACAATTAAAAACCAAACAAAGAGCAAACGCGGCAATAAAATGGTGTGCACTGATTGGCTGAGAAGTGATTTCCATACAGCCAATGGGAATGGATACATAGTCCTGTTGATTTTTATCCTTTTATCATTGGCCCCGAGGCAGGACCGCGATGTGATTGTTTTTTGATTGGCTCGGCCAGGACTGACAACACTTTGATACCGGCTAACTAACTTCTGCCCACTTCTATATCGATAATTGTATTTTTTTTTTGTCGATTGTTGTAGTATTTTCTTTTTACATTATTAATCGGATTTTTTTCTGGCTGAAATAATAACTGATCTGGAATGAATGAAACCATTTTTTTCTCTTAAGGTATTCCACATGAATATGGCTCAGGGAAACCATTTTTTTTTTGTAATGTATTCATTATAATTTTCATTTTTTTTTTTCTAAACACATTTAAAATCAATAATATTTGTTGAAAAAATGTTCTATACAAAGTATAAAACATTTTTTAAATGTATAGTTTTCAAAAGAACGCTTTGAGGCGATCATTTTATTATTAGTAAGCTAAAAATTAAAAAATAAATAAAAAACATGTACTACTACAATCTGATTACTGATACAATTTGATTAAGAACATGGTAGAGACAGTACTATTTTTTAGATACCTTAACAAATAGGCAGAAACGAATTAATTAAAAAAAATTAATATGAACATTTACCACTAAAGATTTCACTAGATAATTTGCGACCGACAAGAACACAAATCCAATCCCCTTACCGTTCAAGATCGTAGCCTCGATAACTGAATTTCTTCGATACATCGATTTTGATAGGTCAGACCAATAAAGAGGAAGGTCGTACGCGACCATAATTCCTCGCCAATCGACGAAATGATACATCGCTCCAATTACAAAACCCTACAATTGCGACCCAAAAATGGGAACTTTTTCCAACAGGAGCGCCGCCTAGCGACTATAATTAGCAACACTTTTTCAAGAACGCTCTTCTCACTTCAACACGAAATCGTTCGACAGCCGTTTCAGTAGGGAAAAAGAGCGGTTCTGATATTCAAATCGTAGCGCTTAATCGGAGGCAGCGCAACCTAACATTACTACTAAGTAGCGTCAAATCACACGGTACGGCTGTTGAGAAAGCTCTCTGTGTTAGTGAAAACACGTCGGACCGCAAGGAACCGATTGGAAACATATGTTTCAATGCATACGTTTATTTTTTCTTAGGTGTTAATCTGGAACATAGTTAGAACGTAGAGTCTTCTACTTTTGTTGGGGAGGGGCTTATTGATGTCGAGAAAGTCTGGTTAAGGATTAAGCTCATTAATTAAACAAAAAAAGTAAATAATAAACTATTAATTGCACCAAACAAGTAATTTAAACAAAAAGAACGTTTTAAATATTTTTATTTTGAAGAGAAAAGATATAGATAGATATTATACACATATAAGATATGTGTATATATGTTTTTTCTTTTTTTTCCCTCGTGGTAACCGTATGGAGGGACCGTTTATTAATATTAAGACATGCTCCATACTTAAATAAGCATATTACATGTACGGTCACCTGTGGTCTAGTGGTTAGCGTTACAAACTACTAAGCCCAAGATCGCGGGTTCGTAGCCCGGCAGGTGGCCCTAGGGTTTTTTTAAGGGAGTAAAAAATCCTTATTTACGCCGCCCTTCGGAAGGGACGTTAAACGGGAGTCCCGAGCCTGTACGATGTCAGGTACTCGTTAAAAATCCATATCCTAACTAAACCTGGATAGGCAAAATTTAGAGCTCCCACTGTAGCATCGTCCGATTAGCCATAGCAGCATAAAGTGACGTTAAATGAATAAACAACCACAGCATATTACATGTCATTACATGTGATTTTAATAATTCCAGATCAGTTTATAGAATTACATTAGAATACATTTTAATATAAGTTAACAATATAAGAAATTAAACATTTAAAGTTTGACTAAATTGGTAATTTACACGTGTCATCACCTTTCTGTATTCGTATCCGATTACTCACACATGAGGCGTTGACATGCAAAGGGGATAAATCCAAATTTAAATTTTTTTCAGGAATCGCAAACATATGCATAATTTAGTTTATTATGAAATGATTATTTATTTGAGACAATCATTTTTAGAAAAATTAGATTGGTTTCGACATATTTGAATGGTGAACCATGTACCACCGCATAGAGGGCGCTAAATTTGTGAAAAACATTAAAAAATTATAAATTATAAAATATGGATTAATTTGAATCTCCACGCCTCAAATATCCTTAATATAATCTATCCGACGCTCTGTATTTCTGTACTTTTCTGTAATATACTTAATAGCTCTATATGTTATTACATAATTCTTTCTTGGTACTGCAATGTTTTTATAGGTCTGTTTTTCTGTTGATTTTCTGTTTTCTTTCTTAGCCTAGAAGAAGTAGCTAGGTTGGAAACTAGTGGGGTTAAATAACAAGAAAGTTTGTCATAAAACCAATACAAGATTAATTACATTATGGATGATTTTATTCGTGAAAAAGTAAGAAGAATTGAACTTTTTACAAAGGATTTTTAATTGTACGGATTGGATACGAGAGGAATTCAATGACTTAGTGGAGCCTCAAAGCTCTAATAGGTATTATAATAGTCGTGTATATGAATCTTATATGATTAAATGGGAGCTTAGAGCGTTTGTCTAGTAAGTGTTAAAGTAGCCTGAATCGGACTAAAATATACCGCAAATAATTAACTAAATTTATAAAAATTGAATAATCAATAAATGGCGCCCGAACAATAGTCGAGATGATCTGGACGGTTCAGTGATGAAGTATAGGGCTCAACAATCACCCTCGCATAACTCCATTAGATACTTCCCTAAATGAAGGCTCCCCTCTTCTAAGCCGCGGTGGCTTTTTAATATTTCAATCTAGGGCTGTCCATAACTCGATTGTGGTTGTCAGGGCGGGAATCGAACCCGGGGGTTAATTAAGAAAGAGGAGACGATAAGGAGCAGTCGAATCAGCAACAGTATTTTTTATAAAGGAGGTTGTCATAACGAGTCAAATAATCTTTAACGTCATAGTTGATTAAATTCTGGCGAGAGATAATGCTGAGATGAAGAAATTGTGGAGATGTAATCAAGGGATCGATTATAGAATCATGATATTGAACATTTTCCTAATAAAATGTTACGATTTCAATAGGAAAACATCCTCTCGGCGGACCATTCTACAAATTATACTGTTCATTTAACTGTACTACAGTAGCTACTTAACGTTTTAGTAGAAGTAGTCCGATATTAGTCAAGAAATTGAAGTACCCTTCTAGTGAATCCATTAAAATATAAAAGTACCTACTCAGTATTGCTTTGAGATATTGAATATTTTGCAACAAATAAAGTAAAGAAAAAACTTTTTTATTTGTGTTATAGATAAAAATAATAATTTATCAGAAACACGCCTTAATCTCAATTTACTAAATAATTGAATGAGTTTCGGTCCTAAAATCGAAATATTAGAATAAGATATAACTTGTTTTATTCTTTAAATTTATGCATTGTATTTCATTCCATTTCTAGTTCATTTAATAGCAGTGTAGTCGGTACTTTGTGAGGGAGCGGAGTGGCTCAGTGGTAGAGCACTGAGTTGCCATGCCGGAAATCCTGGTTCAAATCCCGCTGCGGGCAAGACTTTATTTGCCGGAGATGGATCATATAGGATCTAGGACCCTCCTAGGGCTTACCCAGCCTCTATAAAATATTATGAAAATTGGGAACCCAAAATAAGGGGGGGGGGGGGTCTGGCGGTTGAGCGTGACCTAGGACAAGAACCGTTGTACATGAAACAGTACAGTCTCTACCATGTTGTGAACCCCAGACCCAAAGGGTTTTTAGTGGTACAGGTTTTTTTTTTAATAATAAATACACAATCTATTGGTGGATTAATACTGGGAAGAAATCAATAGAAAAATCATATAAAATAATATTATAAAATTTTAAAACCGAGAAGCAGAGAACAGAACTAGTTAAGAATGACAAAATAAGTAAAAGTGTAATATTAAAAACACCAACGGATTTTTCGTTTAATTCCCACATCTATTTATATATTAAAAATAAAACACATGTAATGAAAAAAACAGGTTACATTTAAGAACAGTTATTCTAAAGTAACATGTAGATATGTGATTTATAATAACCTCAAAAATATTCACACAAATAATAATTCACATAAAAACGAGTCCAGGATCTTTTAGTTCCTGCCTCTACCGTATTTCTTCTTTTGGCTGCAGCCCATAGTGACTCCATTGACTACTTGTTCACTCCCGTTGACGGATCCACAAAATGTTCTGAGTGGTTGACTTTATAATGTTTGTACTCATATCCCACAATTTTTTCTATTTTTGAGAGGCATGATAATTGTTTGAGGATGAATGTATTTAATGTATATGTGTTTTCATTCCTGTTCAGCACTGCCATAAATGAAGCATTATTTTTTTTCCCGGCATATCCCACCGTAAACCCACTGTTGAGGATATCCTCTTGTATAACTTCATTTTTTTAAATTGGGATTGAATGAAAAAGATCCATTGGTTCAAAAGTTCCATTAAATACAACTTGGACATTCATTTATGCTTGGACTAAAAAATATACAAGTACCTTATTTTGTAAAGAAGAATTAAGTATCATTTTGGTCTTTAGAATAACTGTTATTAAATGTAGTTATTTTTTTCATAAAATGTGTTTTATTTCTAACCATAAATTATAAATGCGGGGATTAAACAAAAAAGACCCAAAAAAAACGTACTTAACTTTTATTATTTCAAAATTTGTAACTTTCGGCTTAATCAGAGCCGATGAAGATGTGAATAGATGCAGACTGAAATGAATATAATGATATAAAAATATTTAACTCAATAATAGTTAATGATATGTGATATCTAAAGGTTCCATTTGAATTATTTAAAAAATACGAGCAAATGGGCAATTGTTTTTTATCACTAAGCACTCAGCAAAAAGTGAAGATTAAAACCCAGTGCGTCTTTTATATTGTTTAATGAAATAATAATCATTAAAATGATTTAAAAGAATAAACAATTTTTTTTTTAATTCAAATGGACTTTACCACTTACAAAAATAACAGCTCAATTGTGTTCAAACAAAAAACAGCATCATTTCAATATTTTAAAACTTGGTTGATTTAATGATAAACGGAGATTTTAATGCTCTTATTAACCCAGAGGGAACCTTTTGGGTATTCGAATGTAGTTTGTTGAAACGTTATTTAAGACTAATATACCATTAAGAGCCGAAACTAATCTTAAATTCCATCTGTTTCTTGCACAACCAGGAAACCACTGGCGGATCTTTCCAATCTCAATGAGAAGATTTAACGAATCGCCTAAATAACGAAAATCCTTCCATCGTGGAGCCCATAGATAATGAGATACGGCTGCAACGAACTGAGCCCTTATCTCATCATGAGTTATGGGCCGGAGTTACGATACGAAACTGGGTCAGGATAAGCTACAATATGGAAAATATTGAGTCGGATACAGAACATTATTTTAGTTGTATCGTCCCTGCCATTTCCAACTATCGAATGTGAAAATCGGTACTTTTGAGGAGAATTTAAAAAAAGCAGTTTCAAGGTTAATAAAAAATATTGCCTATAATCAAACCAATAGCATTCGTTTAACATTGTTTTTGTGACTGATAGGTGCCTCTATATGAATTTTATATCAATTATCTATGCTAAAGCAACTGCTATAAGTCGGAAACAAAAACTGTGTTTTTTTCACATTCGATACTTAGCGATGTCAGAGGCGATATCTTTAATCATATCTAATAGCCTATTATAATATTATGCAATTTGTCATAAAATATTGGCAAAATAAGTTTTTATAAAAAGTAAGTTTTTATGAAAAGTATTCTTTGTTGTTTTATTTAACGTCACTTTTTGCTGCTATGGCTAATCGGACGATGCTACAGTGGGAGCTCTAAATTTTGCCTATCCAGGTTTAATTAGGATAGGGATTTTTAACGAGTACCTGACATCGTACAGGCTCGGGACCCCCGTTTAACGTCCCTTCCGAAGGACGGCGTAACTAAGGATTTTTTACTCCCTTAAAAAAATCCTAGGGCCACCTGCCGGGCTACGAACCCGCGATCTTGGGTTTAGTAGTTTGTTACGCTAACCAATAGACCACAGGTGACCGTGAAAAAAGTATTCTTCTTAAGCCATATCGAAATAAAATTATCGTATTTAATTATAACTAAAAACACGCATCGAAAAGAAAAACAGTCCAATTACGGATTGAGAATGTAGATAAGAAAGGAAGGAACAATATAGAGTCTCGTTAGTCCCATTCTTATATTTTCAAAATTTTTTACATTTCTAACTGTCATTCTACAAGATACCTTTTCATTTCTTTCTACATATTCTTGTATTATTACATTTTACTTATGTAACCTCTAGAAGTATATTATCATACAATTTATATCTATAATTAAACTAGTTTTTTCTAAATCCTTCATACTCCACCCCTTTTTTTTCAATTTTAATCTTCTCATTTTGTATCTTTCTGTTTACCTCCTCATTTTTCTTTCCCTTTATATTATGTTTACGTTTTATCCTTTCTGTACATTTATTTTCTGTATTTTATATTCGTTTTCTTTAATTATTATAATTGTCACTATTTTAATTTCTGTTCATCATCTGTAATTTTATTATATTCGTTATCTTTGATTATCATATCTATTCACTATTTTATCATATCTAGTCAGTATTTTAATTTTCTACATTACATGTCACTAATTCTTGTTACTGCAACGTTTTTTATATTTTTGTTCTGTTTGTTTCTCTCTCATAGCCCTGAAGAAACGTCGGCACATAATAAATAAGTATACACTTATTATGGTGTTTTTTTTTTTTTACTGCACCCCCAACTATTTCTTCCTTACATATAAATATAGAGTCTCGTTGAAAATATTTCGGAATATTTTAAAATAGAAAAAAAAAATTCATAAGGGGAGTAGCTTAGTGATTAGAGTCCTCATTTACTGAGCTGAAGGTCCCTTATTCAAATCCTGCTCAAATCAAACGTTTATCTTTTAACAGGATGGAACCTGTGGTATCAATAGACTATCCGAGGGTCTATTGGGAATACGTCTGTAAAAAATTATGTCAAACAGTTGTACATGAAAGAATTATCTTAACATAGTCCATTCAATGCTTCCAGTTCATTAAAGGAAAGGTAAAAGGTACAGAGCATTATCAAAGAACGCCCTCAACCATCAATCAAACCAGAGTGTTGGAACTTGATGATAATCCGAATCATATCATTTATCAGGAATTGATTGATGATTGTGATTGGTTTGTCCCTTGGCTGATTGGCGGGTAGAAGGAGTGATACGCGAGAGAGAGAGAGAGAGAGAGAGAGAGAGAGAGAGAGAGAGAGAGAGAGAGAGAGAGAGAGAGAGTGAGAGAGAGGTATGAAGTATGAAGGGTCTTCCAGATACGCTTTATATTCAGGCCCAGAGCCTTATTCTATTTGACCGTATGCACATATTTAGTAAGGGCAGGGCTATACCTGTTCCTCCCTTTTATAGGGACCCGGGATAAGGGATTTATTTCATCCCTAGTCCTGCTAAATCGAGCTTCTTCGCGTCATCTGGGAGGGTTTGAGAGGGAAGTCGTTCTTCTTGATCCAGACGATTTATCGTCAACATCAAAAACAATAAGGATATTCTGAAAATAAATCTCAAGTGTCTCAAATGACTGTAAATAAATTATCAGGACAAAAAAGACTATAGGACTGCAAGCCGGACTTAAGAATGTGTAAATGACTTTACTACAAGAATAATTTAAAACAAAACCTTAAGTATCTCAAAACCTAAACCTGTAACCACTACTACCCGTGAACGAGTCTGGGGTTCAGTACATGGTAGAGACTGTACTGTTTCATGGGCAACGGTTCTGCAAGGAGGTGACTTGTCCTAGGTCACGCTCCGCCAGGTTTTCCCCCTTATTTTGGGTATCGTATTTTTATAATATTTTATACAGTCTGGGTGAACCCCAGGAGGGTCCTAGATCCTATATGACCCATCTCCCATCGCAAACAGACTAAATAAAAATAACTGCCTGCAGCGGGATTTGAAACAGCATTTTCGGCATGGCTACTCAGTGATCTACCACTGAGCAACTCCGCTCCCTTAAGTATCTCAAATTACTATAAATGAGTGATCATCAACAGGACAAAAAAAAAAATATAAGCTTACATTACAGCAATATATATTGCAGCAACGAGGAAATAGCAATGTGTAAATAAAAAAACCATAAAGATAAATTACTATATGAATATTCTATAACAAACCTTAAGTGTCTCAAATAACTGTAAATAAATGATCAAGACGAAAATAAAAAGACATATGACTGCAGGCCGGGGACAGCAATGTGTAAATACAAAAACTATAACCATACTCTTCTACAGGAATAGTCTACAATATTATATAAAATAATATATAACTAATAAATATGGGGGAAAATATGGACGCATACCGGAGTAAAAAAGACATAATTTTTTTTAATATTCTGATTACAAAGGTTCCTTATTGAAAATAATACGGAAATAACACGATTCTTATATCAATGAAATTCTGACCTGGAAAGGTAAAGTTTAATGAAATATATTGGTGCATAGGTTTCGCCTGTCTCGAGCATGTTGCTGACGCGAAAATACAAGTTTACCTCCTACCAAAAATAGCTAAACGCCGCTAAAGTAGTTTTAACTTCAAAAATTGATATTTGAACATGGGAACTGTTATGTGTGGAACTTTTATTCATCTCATACATGGGAACATATAGCTCATCAACTCAAGCGCTCTAGTAACCGCTCCAAATAATAATGTGCGAACGAAATTCCCCCGATATGACACACGTGTCACCCCCAGATGGGAGATACCACGTGATCCCATTAGAAATGTAAACATGCACTCAATCATCGAGGGCAATTAATTATAGCTCTTATAGCGAACTATATTTATAACGCCTGCAGGACAGGGCCCAGGTGGGTCTGCATATCCTCCTTATTATCTCGGCCATATATATATATATATATATATATATATATATATATATATATATATAATTCAACAGGTCACTATTTATTTATTCGGTTATATTTAATGGCGTAATATTATATATATAGCAGGTCTGAAAGACTAGTTCCATTTAACAAATCACGTCTATCATTCACGTGAGTATGATTTATTTGATTTAAGTGAGTGATGTATTTATTTGATTTGTCTTTTAATTTTTAGGTTGAAAATGTACAAAATTATATAAAAAATTTTTAGAGAATATTTTTAAAATTAAATAGTGTTGAAGGACTTAAAAATGATGTAAATTGAGAATGACATGGAATTGTTGAAACGTTTTTAGAATAAAGAAAAATAATAATGACTGGAAAAGGTTTTAATTTACTCACGTGAATGATTGACTAATAAAGATGCACTCCAGTTACAAAAACAAGATATTTAAAACAAATCACGTCTTTAAATTATATATATATATATATATATATATATATATATAAGTTAAGGGTCAGGCCCTGGTAATAGTGGAGCTTAATCCTACTGAGAGTGTGAACAACTCCCAGATACTATATAAGAAGGATTACTTGATAAATAAAGTCAGTGTTTTACCAGCTTGCTAGTGTGTAGTTTCTTTCCCAATTTACTCTTTTTTTTTTATGTTTCGCGAGCCAAAGTACTTAAGTTATATATATATATATATATATATATATATATATATATATATATATATAAAACGTTTTATAGATATATAGGTTTCTACTTAGCTTGACTGTTATGGAAATTATATTGTGTATTAGTTCTCGAGTTTCAGTCTTTCTTGAACTTCTTAGGCGAAGTTTCGAGACTAGGTTAGTCTCATAATCATGCCCTGACAGTGAAATGAGCTTTTAGTAAAAACATTAAATAGCACACTAAAATAAATATAAATGACCTGTGTAAGTTGTAATAGATAGGGTGTACTATGATATATATATATATATATATATATATATATATATATATATATATATATATATATATAATATGATTCAACAATTAAATAAAACTGCTGTTCCTAAAAAATGGATTACTTACTCATTGATCATAGCTATTGCAATACAAACATTTTATGCT
This sequence comes from Arma custos, assembly GCA_037127475.1. Taxonomy (NCBI): domain Eukaryota; kingdom Metazoa; phylum Arthropoda; class Insecta; order Hemiptera; family Pentatomidae; genus Arma; species Arma custos. The sequence continues at coordinate 11,794,398 of CM073765.1, forward strand.
GTTTTGCGAGGTAACTAATTAATGAAAAACTGATCCGTTCTTTGGAACTTGTAAGTACATCGTATCTATTACAACTTACACAGGTCATTTTATATTTATTTTAGTGTGCTATTTAATGTTTTTACTAAAAGCTCATTTGTTCACTGTCAGGGCATGAGTATGAGACTAACCTAGTCTCGAAACGTCGCCTAAGAATTTTAAGAAAGACTGAAACTCGAGAACTAATACACAATATATATATATATATATATATATATATATATATATATATATATATATATAAAAGGTAAAGAGGTAGTCTAAAATATCATTTTCCTCTGTTTCTCGTCAGAAGAGATGAAATTATCACTTTTTGAGTGGCAAAGTGTCATTATTAATTTAGATGCAATAAATAGCGGTCACTGCTCACTGGATCCTGTCCATAAAAATTCCATAAAAAGGAGATGGAATGACAGAAAAAAAAGACATCGGGGTGGAGGAAAAAAAGCAGTAAAGATCAAACGGTGTTATTTATGGCTACTTCCAGGCGATTATTTAATGATGGAGTGACATGGCTACAATAAGTCGAATTTACAACAATGTAACAGCCGTTAACTTTTTTATTATTATATTTGAATTTATTATTTATTTTTTGACGATTTCTGGTAGAATTTAAATTTTATGTAGAAATCATATTAGATTTTTTTTTTTCAAATCTATTAGAAAACGAAGCTTGTAAAAAATTTAAATTTCTCTGAAGGATGAACAGGATAAAATATAATGATATTGTCCTGATGTTTAGTTATAATTATCTTAAGACCAGAAGTGTCGACATTTCCGATTCTTCATCTATAATAAATATATAATTATAATATTACAGTATATGTAATAGTTGAATAAGTAGTTAAGTCTTTGTATATACAAAAAAAATAAAACAGTAATGTACCCCAACGACATAATAGTCCAACGATATTATTGTTAATCAACATTAGCTACTAATAATAATAATAATAATAATAATAATAATAATTTACAACTGTATTACACTAATACAACAAGAAAATAGGCTAAGTGATATATAATGACATGATAATGAAATGTAGAGAAACTACCCACTGGTAGTACTCAAATCAAAGTTCAAATAAGAAGGTCACGTGGCCATCTTCTTTTCAGACGCCTCGGAGGATTATCGGGAATTGAAGAGGAAGCTAGGTTTGAAACTAGAAGGTTTGAGTGGTAATGAAGTTTGTTATGAAAGGATAGATACCGAGTTCGGGCCAAATCAGCAACAAAAGGGATATTAAGGTCGTTATGGATGAGTTTATTCTAAACAAAATAAGGAGCATTGAGGATTTTACGAAGGATTTTGGACTGTAAAGATTGGATACGATAGGAATTCGATGGCTTAGTGGAGCCCCAAAGCTCTACTCCGAATAATAACTTAAAATATCAATAACTAGAATTCGAAATTTTTGTTTCCCCTAATTTAATTGCTAAATATCTTGTTTTTATGAAAATATCTACTACAAATACAGTATTTATAAAAGTACAAATGATATAAATGCTGTTAAACTTAACGATGATTAATATTGCTAAAAATTAAATTATAATATATTATTACTTTTTAAAAATTAACCCGATACCAGTCCTTTCATGACAAACTTTTTTCCCACTCAAACCTAGCTATTTCTTCAGCTCCCGATAATCCTCCTAGGCGTTTGAATATGAAGATTCGTGACCTTTTAAGTTGAATTTGTTATTTGAGTGCTACCACTGGGTAGTTTCTCTACTTGTATTTATCCATGCCATTATCTATCATTCCTGCCTATTTAATATTTTTTTCTATAATATTTTAATATTTAAATGGAGGAATGATAGCGCTACCAGTCGTTATATTTCCTCTCTCCAGGCAGGAGGGGGCAAATAGAGCAGATGATAAGAGTTGGGGGGGGGGGCAAAATAGAGGAGATAAGAGTTGAGAGGGGGGCCAGAGGACAGTCGTGAAGAGACGGCTAATCCCTCGACTCCACTCACTTCGCCACTCAAGCTATTGTTTCGGCCACTCAGGGCACAATATCTTTACTCAGCGCTCGACCACTCAGCGCTCTTAAACAGTAGGGCTAAGTGGTGTCGCATCCCAAATTATCCTTTAGACTTAAAAGATGCCTTCGATTCTATATTATAAAGGTTTCTAATACATAAATACTCCTTTATTTTGTCTGTATTAAATAAAATAAAAAATTAGAAGTTTAATAAATCCTACTAATATTATAAATGTGAAAGTTTGTATGTTTGTCTCTCTTTCACGCAAAAACTACTGAACGGATTTGGATGAAACTTTGCAGTATTATAGACTATACATCAGAATAATACATAGGCTACAGAAAGGGAGGATTTATGGGGGGGAGGGGGGTACGGGGGCACGCTCCCTCCCCCCGACATTTTTTTAGGTACTGTTGAGGATCCATTACAGTACATAATTAAAGGCTAATCACATGATAAAAGTTTTTAAAATAACAGAAAAAACATGAGATAAATTATTGTTTTGATATCCTACTAATATTATAAATGTGAAAGTTTGTATGTTTGTCTCTCACGCAAAAACTACTGAACGGATTTGGATGAAACTTTACAGTAATATAGGTTATACATCAGAATAACACAAGGCTATATCAAGCGCGGATTGAGGGGGGGAGCGCACGGCAAGGGAGGATTTATGGGGGGGCACGGGGGCACGCTACCTCCCCACGACAGTTTTTTAGGTTCTGTGGAGAATCTATTATAGCATACAATTAAAGGCAAATCATGAACATGGCATCTTGAAATTTGCAGATAGGTTCTTTGTATAATTTAAGAAAAAAATTTGGATAATTCCACCCCCAAGGGTTTCCCTTTTAATATAATTGGCGTTCAATGATTGTATAGATTCCGTCAGTTTTGAAGTTTTGAAATTTTGGATGTTTGAGTAACTTATAGTAAAAAAAAAATTATTTATTTAAAATGATCTTTCACAAAACTATGTGGCAGACCAAATTCCACGCGAACGAAGCGGCGGGCAAAAGCTAGTTTATATATAACTAAGAATGGAAAAAAAAATGGTCGTAAAACATGAATTCGGCTAAACACAAAAGGCTTTAATGTAGTGATTAGCGTAATTAGTTCGGGAGGTGGCCCTAGGATTTTTTTAATCAATCAACACGGGCTCTACAACCCAGTACGGGTCTTGGCCTCATCAAGGCGTCGCCTCCACTCCTCTCTGTCTTGTGCCAGGGTCCGCCAAGCTCTTGTACATTTTTTTAAAGGGGAGCGAATAATCCTTGGTTATGCTGTGTTTCGGATGGGACATAAAATGGGGGTCCAAAGTCTTTACGATGTCAGGTATTCTTTAAAGATCCCTTCCTAATTAAACCTGGGTTGCAAAATTTAGGACTCCCGCTGTAGCATACAGTGTCAAAGCAACATAAAATGCGTTATACATATATAAACATTTAATATCAATGTTGACAATTGAAATTCTACCTCCCAGGTGAGAAGGCATAAGATAGACCAGGAAGAACTCGAAAGCATCACAATGCCTGTAAGAAATGATAAATGGTAACTTTCTCTTGAGAGTTCTTAGACTGTGCTTGGAACTTGTTAGTCATTTGTTATATCAGCTGTTGGAACAAACGCAATTACCAACACCAGTACTTGTAACATTTCCATGGAAACGGTTTATTTTTAATAAAACAAACCATTGCCATTATAATATTTACTTACGAGCTTATTTTGTAAGTAATATGCTTTTAAATAATTATTTCTCTAACAATACATCTTATTATTACTATCGAAATATTGGTTCCAAAAATAATAATAATAAAAATTCGGTACTAGTATGTTTAAGGGCCTGCTGACATCAGCGCGCTAAGGTGTCACTTACCTCAACTATTTGGACCTTGTCAGGTTATGCATGAATTTTAAATAGGCATTGCCTTTCATTATGATACAACAGATTTATAGGAAATGAAATAAATGAGAAACATGTAGACAAAATTAAACTAGAAATAATAAAACATTTATTACAAGCAATATTCATTAAATAACAATTTGTAACTAAAAAATTATCATATTTTAGTTACAAATTGTCATTTAATCCTTAAAAAACAAATAAATATGATGTTATGATAAACAATGAAAGATTTATTCCACACAATGCTCATTAAAAAGAACAATATCTTCAAAAATTGCATCAAAAGGATCTCTTCCCTCTAACTTCGTTATATAAAATGGACAATAGTCTCCAAAAGTAATGTATTATTCCTCAACAACGTATTTAATCGAATACCCAGGGTCTTGTTGCATCCTTTTTTATGGCATCTCCATCTAATTTTATTCCCCACTTGCAGTTTCATATTATGTCCATTTTCACAACGCATTTTCTGCGGAATGACATTCCGCTCCTAAAGAAACCTAACAGCTGATTTTTCATCGTTCACCGTGCGAAAAATCTTCTTCAAATTCCAAGTCATATTTGAAGAAAATAATCAAAAACACATTCACCATCAACTTGACATAAACAATAACAAAACTATAGAAAGGTTACAATAACAGTAGGAGATGGTTAAGAAAAGTGACACCTGAGCGCGCTGATGTCAGCAGGCCCTTAAACATACTAGTACCAAAAATTCTTATATTAATTATCAATGTCAACCATCCAATCTGCTTGTTTTATTTTTTTAATTTAAAAATATCATTACTCAAATCAACGAAATATTTCAGTTTTAAAATGTTTTTTTTTTATTCATAGTTATAATTTTTAAATATTTTTATTTTGAAGAGAAAAGATTTGTCCAGGCCGGGATTCGAACCCGGGTCGACCACGTAACTAGCGTGGTGCTCTTACCAACTGAGCTAACCTGGCTTATGTTACGTTTAGTTTGGGCCAAATCAGCAACATAAGAATAATAATAACAACATTAAGATCATGATGGATGAGTTTGTTTGTGACATAATAAGGAGCATTGAGGATTTTACGAAGGATTTTGGATTGTAAGTATTGGATACGAGATGAATTGGATGGTTTAGTAGAGCCCCAATGCTCAACTCCGTATGTCCAAATAGGTCTGATAACAGTCATGTAAATGAGTCTTTTGTAATTAATTGAGAGTTTAGAGCGTTTGTCCAGTAAATGCGAAAACGTCCAGCAGTTTCTTGTCTTTTCAGTCTTGTATGAGGATAAAAATAATTCAGTTTTAAACTCGTAAACTACTATAACTTGAAATCATGCGCCATTTTGGAACGAATCAATTAAAATAATTTGTCTTTATAAGCATTTCTTATATTAAAAGTACAATATAGTGAGATATTTCAGGAATAGAAAAGACTATTTTTTAAAAACTTTTTATTAATTATAGAGAAGCGGTGTTGAATAGTATTGCTCTAGTAAAACCCATGTGTAGACCAAGTGGGGTCTACAGACTCTTCTGGGGCTCACCCAGTCGCCATAAAGTGGGTACCCCAAATTCATGGTCCTGAACCCAAGATCCTTCCTTCATGGGTTGTTGTGATAGTTTTTTTTTTACAAATAATAATTAGAATCTAATTATTCCAACCGAATAATTACGATAAAATTTGTGGATTGATATTCGAATTTTAAAAAAATATATGCAAGAAACGGAAGAGGTTGTTGAGATCAATAACCTCCGATCTTTATGATCTTCGGGTCGTCACCCCGAATCCTTCCTTATTTATCTTCCGCTAATTTTTCATTGTAATTATAATATTTTTAATTTATAGATATATCTAAATATAACCCTCAAGCAACCAATAATTTCGAATTATAATTGAAAAGAAAACATAAATTTTATTGTTTTTTTTAATTGATTAGAAATAGTATTAAAAAAATCCTGAAATAAATGTATGATGAAAAGTCGAACATCTTTCCAAAATTTTATAAATTTTCTTTTCATGTACTAGTTCCAGTCTATATCTAAAATATTACTGATAAGCTATTCATTTAAGCCAATAATAATTTTTCAAATCGGATGAATAATCCCTAACTAGTCGGGTGAAATTTCGTGGAAAACAACCGATGGATGGAATAATCCGGTAACTATGGAAACGGAACAATTAACGCTGAAATAATTAACACTTCCTCTTAATAGGAACAAAATATGATGCGATATAAGTCGAAGAAGAATCCTCCTTAAATAATTATTTCGACTTGTAAATGATCAAATATTTCTTTCGCTTGCCTAAATGTTGCAATAGTGAAAAAAGTAGATTCCTAAATATCTTTAACCAAAAAAACCGACCCTTAACAAAATGTGATAACTAACTTGAGACCTAATACAGCTGCTATTGGGCTTTCTAAATGTCAACCCGGCTTGTAAAATTTACATCTCCGGTTGCGTCAGAGCTACACGAAGACTATTAATGAAGAAGGCATTAGTGTTGGAATGAGGTAATGTGTTGATGATGACGATCCTCTCCCTATAAGGCCAACATTATTACCTCTATCTAATCCCATCTTTATTAATGGCTTCGATGAGAAGCTCTAGAGTTATATTTTCTGAAGAAGACCTACAATGTGGATCGAAACGTTGGCTTTAAAATATATATATTATGTTAGAGAAGAATTGGTCGACTGTATCTTCTAATATAAGGAAGAAATAGTTGGGGGTGCAGTCAATAAAAACACCTAAATAAGTGTAACTTATTTATTGCGTGCCGACGTTTCGGCCTACAATGTAGGCCATCTTCAGGGCTAAGATAGAGAAACAAACAGAAATATATAAAAACGTTGCAGTAACAAGAATATAGTGACAAGTAAAGTAGTAAAGTGGTACAAGTGTGGAAATTATTTTTTATTTTAAAATATATAGTTCTCCTTATTGAAGAGAATTATTTTCTGACCTCCATACGGACCGATTTTCTCCCCCGAGTTATATTTTCGTTCTAATGAATAATTAAGGATTCTCTTATCATCGCCATCAACCTTTCGGACTCCGAATACATTATATAGTAGACTAAAACCTCCATCAAGTCTTCTCAACATCCACCTCCGCCCAATTTAAATAATCAATCGCCCCAATTGAAAACATTTTTATGAGCGATGACAGAAGACGTTGTGCGGAGACGAGCCTTGATTAGAACGTAGTTAGCCGAAACAAATGGGAGACGCTGGGAGCAGATGTCCCGGCAACCTGATTGGTTGATGAGGGAGTGACGTCACCGCTCAAGAAGGAACGACAATTATATCTCAATTAGGAGTTGCGTCACCTCACAGAACATTTTCTTCTCGATCTTCCTCCGAGCGCCATATTAACGAAAAGCCACGCCCATCGAATTGGACTGAATGAAGCGTCAACTACTTCGAATAGAGTTAGTTTTAAATTACAGTTCGTTTTATGTAAGATAACACCCGAGGAAACACTAGTCCTTACCTTAAAAAACGGAGAATATTATGGAATTTTGGGTCCGAAATTCTCTAGAGTCAAATTAGTCTGAAAACGAAATGATAACGTTTAAAAAGCAGCGGAAAGAATCTCTAACACAGTGAGGGACGAAGTGTTAATTTCTATGGTTATTTATTCTTCAAATAAATGCAAGTAGCCTTACTAAAAGCATATTTAAACTCCTTAAAAATAAATAAATAGAACTGGTTAAAAGAAGCCAAAAGCATAACCCGGGACAAGAGGATGAGGTTAGAGGCGAAAACGTAGCGGACGATTAAGACCTCCGATGAGGAATAGGAGATCAGAGAGGATGAAGAGAAACGGGGTTGAGAAGAAGACGGGTCATTCCCTCATAATTTCACCCAAAGTAACCCAAAGTTGGATGAAACTTTTACAAAAAGTAATAATAAGACATAGAGAATAATGAGGAAAAAAAGTGTTAATTTATATGGAAATATCCTGCGAATCAATATACAAATTAAGGTTATGCCGTACTTCGGAAGGGACGTGAAATGGGGTGGGGGAGGCCTGAGCCTTTAAGGTGTCAGGTACTCGTAAAAAGATCCTTATCCTAATTACACCTGGATAGGCAAAATTTAGGACTCCCGCTGTCATTAGTTTCATAAAGAAGAGAGGAACATGAGAGAGTTCGGGGTGACGGGGGATGTGTTTAGCAATAGAATTGCCTAGAGCATGCCAAGAGCACACGATAAGAGGATGAGGTTTAAGGCAAGAACAAAGAGTGTAAAGAGAACCCAAAGCCCTGATACAGATATCACTCATGGAATGCTATCCAAACAGGTAGTTCACTCTTAATGTAATCTTCCCACCTACACCTCGGTCTACCCTGAAATACCGAATTAAGAGTAAATAAATCGATTTCCTTCTTTTTATATATATATATATATATATATATATATATATATATATATATATATATATATATATATATATATAACTAATTTCCATTCGCCGAAATCGACAAGGACCAGTATAGAGCGGAAATAAGGTGAGAGACGAGGCGAGGGGATTCCGCAGGGTTGAGCGCATAGCCCGCTATTGTGTCGTATCGAAGCTGAGCTATGACCCCGCCTCGAAATAAATTGGAAGACTTTCCGACCCGGAAAGGCTTCCTTTCAAACGACAACAGTTCGATTCGTCCCTCCCTCGCGCTTCACTTCTCGGCTATTAACAGATTCTTTACCAGAGGTGACAGCACAATATAAAGAAGAGAAGGAAAAAAATCATCAAAAAGTACTGAAGAGAATAATGGAATGATTATAATCAAAAAGATGAAATGAAAATATAAATGAAGATTTAAAATCAACTTATCAAAATCAGCCTTCAGCAAACCAGGTTATAAAAAGACAAGCCAAAATTCATTATTTATAGGAATATATTGATTATATATTATAGTAAAAAACATATATATTTTTAATAGATGTAGAAATGGCTGACTTTAAAAATCAACATACTAATAACTAGTTATATAAACAGTTAGTTATTTCTTCCTAACTAGTTATATATTTATGAGATTTTGTATATTAGAAATATGTTAAAAACCATAACAGAGCTTTTGAGGATGACGTTAATACTACAAATAGCAACAAAAAAACCCTGTATGCTATGGAATTCGGGTACACAAATTACAATACTTAAAAAAACAGCATTAAACTAAGGGCCATCTGTGGTCTAGTGGTTAGTATAACTACCGACAATTCCTAAAATCGCGGGTTCGTAGCCAGGCAGGTGGATATTTTTGAAAGGAAGTAAACCATCCTTGGTTATGCCGTCCTTCGAAAGGGACGTAAAATAGAGGTCTTGAGTCTGCGCGGTATCAGATACTCATTAAAAATCCCTATTCTAATTACACCAGGATAAGCAAAACTTAGGAGTCCCACTGTGGCATCGTCCGATTAGTCATAGCAGCATAAAGTGACGTTAGATAAATAAACAGACATTAAACTAACTTATAGCCATTAGTGTATTTATAAATTTTAATTTACTTCAACGTTAATTACTACGGATAGTGTGGCATTGATAAGACGGCGCCATCTTGGTGTTGTACTGTTACTGTTATTCTATAGACTTGAGGCTTTGTTTTTTTGGAACTCTCGTGCGATATCCTCCAAGGAATTTTATAAATCTGAAGAAATCCACGAAACTTATTACCCGAATCCATCCACCGCGAACGTAATTACCGTTCAGAAGTGGGATCGATTTGAGGCGACGACATTGCGGCATTATCCGAGGACAATAGAAACATCTTGAGCGACTCTGCCGCTCTCTTTATTCCGGTTATTGCTGGACATTTGCATCCGCGGAGAGTCGTTTTCTTCCCCTCCATGTACCATTAGCTTCATCGGTTAAGTTTAATGCCCCGCTCACAATGTCTCCTTTCGAGTCCCTTTATCAATTTTCTCCATTACCTTCCCTGCTGTTACTCATGTCTTTTCGTATAACGGCACACATTTATTTCTGATTTAGTGGTCCGCCCCTGCTGATGGAAAGGGTCAAAGGACGTATAATACGGAGAACAGAGAAAAAGCAGATCATTTTACGCAATTTTCGAACTATATTTCCTTACGCATTTAAATTAACGCATCTTAATTAGCCAAAGTTGTTTAAAAAAAAAAAGTTTTTTTTTAAGACTATTTTAAATGTAATGTTATTATAGAATGGCATATGTAGCCTGTACCTTTAATCTCAACTTTTTTATTGTAATAATACTGTTATACTTTATTGCGAAATATGAAATGCAATATACCTAGTCGCTACGGTATTTCAGAAGCAGAACATCTACATTAAGACGGAAAACAGTTTAAAAATAACATTCTCATGCTTCCAATCTGACATAAGATTAATTATTCCATCCTTTACCGTTAACAGACAACATAAACGTAAAATTAGACACGAGATGATTTCAAAATTTTATTTTATTATTTTTTTTTATATATGTAGGCTTATAAGAAATAATTTTTAATGATAAATAGCTTGACGTCTAATAAAAGTAAATCACGAAGGAGGCATTAGCGAACGGTTTCGAAAGCGGAGTGTCGTAAGGCGTGGGTGCAGTACCCGTCCCTGAGTCAGCACGGAAAGAATTCAGTTAACACCTCGCTCAATCTTCCAGTTGGGACTTGATACAGGGCTTGGTCAATCCCCAACACGTTTACTTCGCTTGCTTCACAGAAACACGAGCGAGCTCTGTTCACAAGCGCCTAGTTCAATGTTATTCACGTCGAGAGATACCGTAACAAACGTTCCCAACAAAGTTTGGGAAGTCATACCTCTTCTCTTGGGCGCTATGGATCGGCTCGTTCATGATCCAAGATGTATACAAAGGCATAGTTGTTTATCAGTATCGCTTCCTTAGTATTACTATTTTTTAATTTTTACAAAATGCCTCTCACTACATTTTCAGTCTTTTCTATTTCAGATATTGTACCGTATCTTAAAATATCATTCCTAATATTAGTCATGTCCATGTAACATTGGCGGATTTGAGGGGGGGCCTTGGGGGCCATTCCCCTCCCCTAGAGTTTTCATTAGTTGATATTGATCTGAATTTTAGTTGGTTTTCCAGGTGCCCGGGCAAATCTTTTCTCTTTAAAATAAAAAAATTTAAAAATTAAAAAAATTATCATATTTTAGTTACAAATTGTTATTTAATGTTTAAAATAGAAATATTTAAAATATGATGTTATGATAAACAATGAAAGATTTATTCCAAACAATGCTCATTAAAAAGAACAATATCTTCAAAAATTGCATCAAAAGGGTCTCTTCCCTCTAACTTCGTTATATAAAATGGACAATAGTCTCCAAAAGTAATGTACTATTCCTCAACCACGTATTTAATCGAATGCCCAGGGTCTTGTAGCATCCTTTTTTCTGGCATCTCCATCTAATTTTATTCCCCACTTGCAGTTTCATATTATGTCCATTTCCACAACGCATTTTCTGCGGAATGACATTCCGCTCCTGAAGAAACCTAACAGCTGATTTTTCATCGTTCACCGTGCGAAAAATCTTCTTCAAATTCCAAGTCATATTTGAAGAAAATAATCAAAAACACATTCGCGTTCAACTTGACATAAACAATAACAAAACTATAGAAAGGTTACTATAACAGTAGGAGATGGTTAAGAAAAGTGACACCTGAGCGCGCTGATGTCAGCAGGCTCTTAAACATACTAGTACCACACGTTTTACACACCAAAATTATTCATTGTATCGAATGTTTTCTCAATGGGTGCATCCAACATCGGCGATTCCGAACCCTTTTGTGTTTTTCATTCATACCGCATTGATCAAGGAGCTTATCCATGTTATTGTTTTCTGGCCTCAGTTGTCTTAAATTAAAAATTGATATTTTTTGAATCTTCATTCATATATATGCCGTATACATTGATAACAAATTCACATTGACCCATGCCTAAAATATAAAATAGCATTTGTTGTTCTTTCACAAGAATGAAAACTATTTTTAAAATAGACTAAACCAAATTCTATAAAAGATTTCAAAAGAAAATTCAATGTCTGAAAAATGGGAGCAACCATAACTTTGCCAATTCTACATTTTCTAGTATACAGTACTGTCACGATAGTGGGAAAATGCGGAAACGTCATCTTTACGCTGATAATAAACATTGTAACAATAGAAAGGCGGATTTACAGCTGATTAGTAGGTAACCATGGAAACTAATTTATTTAGTTATTATTCCTTTCTCTGAATAATTATATAACGTCAAAAAGGTTGAATACAATCAATTTCAATCTGAGAAATAATGAACACATAAAATCGATAAGTAGGTTAGATAACTAACTGTCATTCCCCTAACTATCGCCGTAAATGTCACCATGTAAAAGGGACTCCATTCAATCCCTTATTCGGTCGTTATTTCATGGATAAATTCATTTAATGAAAGATAAATTGTTTGATACGAAATTCATTAACTCAAGCAAAACTCACAATCTCTCATTACATGCTATATTGTGCTAAAATGTGCTATTAGTCGAATTAATACAGCACCAAAACAGCTCCAACAATAGACTTAATTGCACACTTCATACACTTTATTAGAATCAATCTCATAAATATTCGTGATATTGTTTTGTACAATTTTAAAAAAAGCGTTTAGTATTTAGTTCAGTTACTTCAGTAAGAAAAACGTGAACAAGTACAAAAACAAACTTTGTTGACTTATAACTGTATATAATAATACAACAATTAAATAGAATGAACGATAAGATAGCATGAGATAATGGCAAATAGAGAAACTACCCACTGGTAGTACTCAAATAACAATTTCAATATAAAAGGTCACGAGGCCATCTCCTTTTCAGACACCTGTGAGGATTATCGGGAATTGCAGAAATTGGTAAGTTTGAAACTAGTGGATTAGAGTGGGACTGATATCGGTTTCAGTCTAAATCTGCAACAAATGGGACGCTGAGGTCATTACGGATGATCTTTATTGGTAACAAAGTAAGGAGTATTGAGGATTTACGAAGGATTTTGGGCAGGAGAGGAATTCGATGGCTTAGTGGAGCCCCAAACCTCTGCTCCGTAAGTCCAAATAGGTCTTATAATAGTCACATATATATGTATTTTTTAATTAATCAGGTGCTTAGAGCATTTCTCTAATATAGATTATGAATAATATAGGTATATAGCGTACTAAATAAGGTAGTAAGTACCTCTGTGGCAGCGGTTCCCAACCACTTGTGGGCCAAGAGCTTCATAGGTTTGGGCCGCGCAGAGCAGATGAAAAAAAAATGAAGTGAAAACAATTTGAGTCACTCATTTTCTATTAACTACTGGTTAATCCAGGAGTGAACTTTGATTCTAAACATAAGCTAATAAGCCGTGATTAGTGTCCCCCCTCCACTAAAATCTTTGTTGTGCATTTATGTTTAGTTAGAGGGCCTCGGAGTTTTCCATTCAAAGTTGAACAAGTAAAAAGGTTGGGAACTGCTGCTCTATGGTTTTAATAGTAAATATCATGATAGCAAACAGGTTACCTACCAACAAGATTAAACGAAAATCTTACACAACTCAAGGGGTTTCGACTGATTCGACTCGAAAGGGGTGAGGGAGAAAGCGAGATATACTTTTGATGTTTGCTAATTATTCAAATAAGAGAGAAGGAAGGGTTGGTTGGCCGAAACAAATAATTACTACAAAAATAAACTTCGTCAGGGGCTACTCCGGAGAAGAAGGGAATTCAATTTGGAGGGAGAGAGTTAGCGAAGGAAGCATAATTGGTTAGACAATTGTCTTGGTAATGAGTTGGAAGTGTCACCACTGGAGGGTGCTGCTGCGCCTTCCGAAAAGGTGAACCCTTCCGGTGATGAAACAAACTTGCCTAATCTTTATGGAACTTCCTCAAAAAGGAATATTTGATATAATTAGGGATATTGACTCCCCCTCCCCGTAATTCTGAAATTAATCCCTCAAGGGAGAGCTTGTTCTTACGAAAGGGACGGAGATGGTAAATGAATAAATCAGAGTAGCCAACAGCAAACAACATTAACTTTGTGGTTTCTCGTAATCCTTCTTTTTAATTGGTAAAATCATTAATAAAAATAAGTTACGTTTAAACAGGAAATAGTTATTTAAAATTAATTACAATAATTGTTTATTCATTCAACACTTTATGGTGCTAGGGCTATTCGAACGATGCTATAGCGGGAGTCCTAAATGTTGCCTACAACACCACAGGTGACACCTCAAGTTGTTTTATTATACTCGTAAGCGGTAGATTGTGTTTTGACTAATGATAATTAAACGTTTATTGACTTCATAATAACCCTCATTTTACTTCCAAAGGACATCATAACCAAGGATTTGTTACTTAAAAATCTTAAGGGCGCCTGTCGGAGAAAAGCCTATAGGTAAAGATAGTTTAGATAATTTATTTTAAATAGATACACACAGAGTGCGTTCAAGTATTAATAGCTGCAAGTTGTTGGTCGACGATTTCCACCGCTATATCGATTATAATTATTTATTGGCCTTTTGAATACGGTTAGGAGCGAGTAATGTTAGCAGATGACAGCGGAGTTATTGTCCAATAAGCATTGAAAGGAAAACGGCAACGGTGAGGTTGTATTTTAGCAGATGTAGGAAGGAGTCGTTTATTATCAAGGACGGAGAAAGTCTCCTGAACAAGGAGATGGCGCGCACATCTGTGAGAAATGTCTCTTGTCGATGTTAAGGCAAGAAAGATCCTCCCAATGGAAGAGGTGAAATGGCTCCTGAGGGTAATTATCCAGTAATTACGGGTATACATCAATCGGGATGGGGAAAGCTGATTGTTTGCTGTGTGTGGGAAAGTGAAGCCAGTTGGTAAATCACAGCCTCCCTGATTAGCGGCTAACGTGAGTTGGCAACCCTGTCAATCAGGGGTACCACTTAATCCAGCTGTTCAGATCGGAGATAATATTGAGGAGGCTGACGTACTCTTGATAGTGAAACGCCCTGTTTACATTAATCCCGGGCTGTGTAGCAACGCAGCTTACGCGGCTGCCTTCTTGAGGAATGACGTTAAGTTGACATCATAAATAAATAATTTTTATATAACTTCAAATAATACCACATATTTAAACATGTGTTTGTTAACATATGAATAATTATCATATGATTATTTTCTGTAAGTGGCAGTACAAAATATTCAAGAGAAGACTGTTATCCATTAAGGTACTTGTGTATTAGCCAGTCTTAAGGGGCTGTTGTCTACCATTGTTTATAACATAAGCACTGATAATTCTGATACCAATAACACTTCCTTCCTCAGAAATATTACAATCCTGATACTATACTGAACGCAATATCCTGTTGGTTTAGTTTGGTTATTCGCCTAAAGTCATTTTATGCAACTATGCTTAGTCAGATGATGCTACAGTTGGAGTCCTAAATTTTGTCTATCCATGAATAATTAGGATAGGGATCTTTAATAAGTACCTGACACCGCTCAGGACCCCCATTTTACACCCCTTCCGAAGGACGGTATATATTACGAAGGATTTAACCCAGTATCCTTCATGGGTTGTAGTAGCATATTTTTTTTTTTTTAATATTATCTAAATAAGCAAACAAGCAGCTTTGAAAAAGTAAGTTGGCACTAAATAAATTATTGTGCAACTATAGTTGCGTTTCTAAATTTGTGACTAATTCCAATTGATTCAATTGACTGAACTAAGTGCTGAAGTGTATAAGATTAGTGAACATGAATTGATTTAAAAAATATAACTCTCACTACAATTCTTTTCAACTAACCTCTAAATAATTTATAGTTATACCTATAAATAAAGAATTTAGTAGTTTTTAATGCGTTAAAAATGTGCAATATTTAAAGTACTATTATGAAATAAAATAATATATTTACCAAAATAATTTTGACTTAGGGATTTTTAGCCTTCATTAAAAATAACTAATTTTTAACCTCACCCCGGACCCTCACATATTCAATATTATTCAAGAAAAATATTTAGTAGTCAACAAATGAAAAATGTAGAATATCATAAGAGGATGATTTCTTCCTAATTATTATTTTCCATTGCAGATAAGGTAAAACACGGTCTACATGCATGTTGATAACATTATCAATGTAATTTATTTTTTTAATTGGGATATAGCATTTGCAATAATGACGAGAAACCATGTAAATCGTTATATCTATACTTAACTTTTTGTTATATCCATTTTTATTTTTTACAAATTTGTATACGTGATTTTAATTTTTTTTTGTATCTTGTCCATCCAGCCCTGAACAAGACCTGCAATAAGGATCAAAATGTAGATTTCAAATAAATGGTTAAACCCTATTTAAGAAATTCTTTCACTGATCTCCTTCCGGATTATTTTCTTTCTTTTACTAAATATTTTTTTAATGTTTTTATATCTAGTTTTTAAAAATATTTATGTGTAATCATATTAATTTTCTAAATATATTTCTTTTCTTCTGTTACAGATGCCTGTGGGCTGTCAGACGTCGCTCACATAGAGTCGTTGCAAGAAAAGTCGCAATGTGCCCTAGAAGAGTACTGCAGAACACAATACCCCAACCAACCGACGAGGTTCGGAAAACTACTTCTAAGGTTGCCTTCTCTGAGGACAGTGAGCTCTCAAGTGATCGAACAACTCTTCTTTGTAAGGCTAGTCGGCAAAACACCCATCGAGACCCTTATAAGGGACATGCTACTCAGCGGAAGCAGCTTCAACTGGCCTTACATGAACAGCATGTGACACAGCGTGTGGAGGCAACTAGCTTCCACGTAGACTAAGTCGAATCTCACCTGTACATGTTGTATATCGAAATGCCCGAAGGTTGACAATCTTATACGAGTGTCTGTCTAACGATGCCCAGAATCAGCCATATTGAAAAGGATCGAAAAAGAGATGCCAAAGAGATGTACAGCAAAGTGAATCGAATTCGGGCATCTAAAGGCTAGTGAAGGGTGGATCAAAAATGGACAAATAGTTACAACTCTTGGAAATTGATTAAATATTAAAACCAAATGAAGATTATAATCAGTTGTATAAAAAATAGAATGTATTACAAAACACTTCAATATTTTGCTGTAGGCGTAATAAATATTTATAATATTTATAAAACAAAAACAAATGTTTAATTCATAATTAAATGAACATAATTGTTATATTTTATTAATTTGTTTTCAATTTTAACTGTGAAATATTAATTTTCTTATTTCTTAGAAGCCATATAATGGTTCGATCACTACCCCGCAACCATGTTTTATTTTAAAAAATGGATATTACCAAGACTTGCCAGAAGACTATTGAACCACCTAAATGATTTTAGTACCATACAAAATATTTTTTTTATTCATGAATTTTTTGCTTGATATATAATTTTACTTTGTCGTTATTTATCCATTCAATAGTTGTTAGGTAATATTTATAATTATCATCCACTAAGTCTTCTACCACCCGAACTGGATTTATTTAAAAGAAATGG
This sequence comes from Arma custos, assembly GCA_037127475.1. NCBI lineage: Eukaryota > Metazoa > Arthropoda > Insecta > Hemiptera > Pentatomidae > Arma > Arma custos. The sequence goes on from CM073765.1 coordinate 11,811,799, forward strand.
TACTTAATAGAGTTTTCAGTACTTAGATTGGAAATAAAAAAAAAAGGATAAAAAAAGGCAATAAATAACGCACATTTGTGTAGTATGGCAAAACCGGAAATTATCATTAAAAAAAATGATAACTAAAAAAAATATAATATACTAAACCTAATGTTCAGGGTATTAGGTATCCATTTCCTTGTACATACCATACGATAAAAATTTATAAATACTTGTTTGTAGATAATGTACAATTGTTTTTGTTGTCTCTAAAATGTAATTAATTCCGAAGTTGAGGTCTCTAAATTTTTCTACTGATAGAAGTAATCGACAGACCACAATTTCTGAATTGGATAAAAAAATTGTGTCAATGTGTACATAAATTCCCTATTTTGATACATTGTTGTTGTAGTACGAAAAGGACCTTCAATTCAAGGGTATATAAATAAATATATATTATTTTGAAAAAGGATTAATACTTAATGATTGTTTATTATTTATATCAGATATATTTATATTATTAGTTTTTTAAGCTTAAACATTATGTTTGTAGTTACCAATTTTTTTGTCGACTTTGTTTTTCTTATTTTTGTTTTTAATGTTATTTCTCTCTGATAAAGACCACAGAGAATTTGTTAATTGGTGTCACTGTTCATAAATACCTAATTTGTCAATTTAAGACAAAAATGGTTTACATTTAACAAGTAAATAAAAAAAAAAAAAGACTGAAATATCAGTGAAATTCTTTGTACAAAAGATACATTTCTGTCTAAATGAACAGCACACCACATTTTTAAAATATAATTATTTGCTCATTGTATATTATATGATTGTGTAAAATGTGTCCATAAAAATGTGTAATTAAAAAAATATATATATTAATAAAATTTGAGGAAAAACATTTTCTCTTCGTCCTCCATTTACATTTTGTCCATTAAACCAAGACAAAATATATAAACCACCGAATTCAACTTATTAGTGATAAATGTAATTTAATTTATAATGAAATACATGACAAACAATACTTGATAAATTTGGATATATAATTCCTATGTACAAAGTCCAGAAAATAAATTCATTGCGAAATATATGGAAAATTATTTCTAAAAATGTATTATATTGTTATTGTTACCTATATCTCCTAATCCATAGCATACCTCTTATTAATAATTCAACCGTTAATTTATGAATCCTCTTAATCATGGAGACTAAGGAATAATTCTTTAAAACTATCCAAAACAGCTGATAGATAAAATAGTTAATGACGTGTTACCAAATAAGGCAATAAGAATCATTATAGTGCTTAAATTTTTATTTTACTTCACACGTGAGAATAATGAAATTTATTTGTTAACTTTACAGAAGTTAACAAAATAATAAAGATTAATGAAATTGTATATAAAAGAATGTTCAAAGGTTTCTTAACTGAATAATGAACGAAATAAAATCTGTATGCAACGAAAAATAATAAAAATGCACAAAATTTTAAATAACCATCCTTCTCAAAAAAAAAAAAAAAAAAAATACTAATGGATTTTCTCAATTCAAGGATTCGATTAAGATATATTTTTGGAATTTTAACTATAATAATTATATGAGAGGAAAATAGTTGACTGGATGATCAAATGTAGAAGGAGATAGTTGGGGGGTGCAGTAAAAAAAAAAACACTAAATAAGTGCTAGACTTATATTTATGTGCCGACGTTTCGACCTACAGTGAAGGTCATCTTCAGGGCTATGAGAGAAACAAACAGAACAAAAAATATAAAAACGTACAGTAACAATAATATGGTGACAAGTAATGTAGAAAATTAAAATAGTGACAGATATGAAAATTAAAGATAACGAATATTAAAAAAGTGACAGAATATAATAAAATTAAGATATAGGCAGATTTAATAAAAATAAAGATAATGAAAAGAAATTAAAATAGTGACAGATATAATAAAATTAAAATAAAGACAGATATAATAAAATTAAGGATAATGAAAAGAAATTAAAATAGTGACAGATATAATAAAATTAAGATAAAGACAGATTTAATAAAATTAAAGATAATGAACAGAAATTAAAATAGTGACAGATATAATAATTAAAGATAAGGGATATAAAATAAAATACAGAAAATAAATGTACAGAAAGGATAGAAAAGTAAAAATAATATAAAGGGAAATAAAAAAGAGGAGGCAAACCAAAGATACAAAATGAGAATATTAACACATAAAAAAAGGTTGGAACATGAAGAATTTAGAAAAACTAGTAAAATAAAGATATAAAATGTATGATAACGGACTTCTAGAAAGAAATGAATCCATTTCCTTATTATATTATATCCATATTATTGTTACTGTACGTTTTTATATTTTTTGTTCTGTTTGTTTCTCTCTCATAGCCCTGAAGATGACCTACACTGTAGGTCGAAACGTTGGCACATAAATATAAGTCTAGCATTTATTTAGTGGTTTTTTTTTTACTGCACCCCCCAACTATCTCCTTCTACATATAATAATTATAATCATTTTATAATAAATTTAATTATATAAAATAACAAATAAGTTGAACATTCTCAGAAACAAAAAGTTATTTTAAAACGAAAAAATGCTTATAATTGGTGCCACTTCTTCAAACTTAAGATAACAACAACATTTAGATTCTATATTAGCCAAGTTCACATTTATATAATGGTTATACAAAAGTAAAAATGTCCTATTAAATAAATAACTGTGTAAAATCTGATTGAAATAGGATGGTAAGATTAAAATAGAAGTAAGATTTGAAATGAAAATTCCTTGAAAAAAAATATCAATATCACTAACGAACACAGTATGATGAAAGTTGGTTAAATATATCTTTCATGTATAATGGTCTCAATTTCAAGGCACCAAGGAAATTATGCAAATCAATTTCAGTAACTTTAATCATAGAGACATCATGATACCACCCATTGCCCATGGGAGCGGAGTGGCTCAGTGGTAGAGCACTGAGTTGCCATGCCGGAAATCCTGGTTCAAATCCCGCTGCAGGCAAGACTTTTATTTAGTCTGTTTGCAGCCGGAGATGGATCATATAGGATCTAGGACCCTCCTGAGGCTCACCCAGCTTCTATAAAATATAATAAAAATAGGGTACCCATATTAAGGGGGAAAAATCTGGAGGTTGAGCGTGTCCTAGGACAAGTTACCTCCTTGCAGAACCGTTGTCCATGAAACAGTACAGTCTCTACCATGTACTGAACCCCAGGCTCGTACCCACAGGATGCGTTGAATAAAAAAAAACTTTACCAACATGAACTATGAAGAATCTTGGGCAAAGTACTTCAAAATTAGTTAAAATCCTGTCAAGTTATTTCATTTCTATTTTTATTTTTATTATGTTTTGTCACTTTGAATTACTTCATGATTCGTATTATTATGTAGCCTTCCGGCCAGATATATATTATTTTTATTTATTTTTTGTTCATGTTTGTAATTCTAAAGGGTCTTGGTCCCATAATAAAGTATTTTTTCTATTCTATTCTACGGATTGTAATTTTCTACAGTAATGGTTATACTGGGAAGTGATATGGTAAACATCGACTTCAACCTCCAAATATCCCCCAAATAAGGCTGTCCACTTTATAAAAGCTGAGTGAGCCCCAGCAAGATCGATTCACGACTGATAATAGAATAAATAATTTATCCGTGGCATACAAACTGATCTACTCTGCTCCCTACGTTAAGTAAGATCATCCAGAAACAAAAACCCACTTATACCGATATAAACTTTCCTACATTTTCTGGTGTCTTTAAGTGTTACATGACATGTTCTCCCAGCGAAAATAACTAAATCAACAATATAATTGATTTTTATATTTTTCAAAATTAAACTTCTTATGAAAGTGATTCAATTACAGAAGAAACAAATATTTAAAAAGGCAGCAAACACCCAACAAGATATAAAGTTATTATTACAATATAAATGGAATATTCCATACACTGACCAATCTAAATTTTGTTAAATCAGTCAACATGAGGAAAGATTTATAACATGCAAACAAAATGCAGCATATCTCTTGTCAACAGTCTTAAAAGAAACAATCAATTATCCAACTATCTCTATGGTACCTGCATAGTAAATATATAGTAAATACAGAGTATAAATAATTAAGGTGCTGTCACTCGATGTGAGATGTGCTTCATTTTTTTGCATTTGCGAAACATTTTTAGAGACAGTATGAGGAATATTTGATTTATAGCCTAAAAAAATAAATAAAAATTTTACCTTAAAGGCTTTATAATAAAAAAATAAAATAAACTCACTCTGAACTGATATGGTCGATGCAAAGGCTCGTTCCACACTTTTTCAGGAGAAACACATGAACAGAACAACATATCACACTCATAAACAATTTGATCTCACTTGAATTAACTTTTTAAGAGAAAGGTGAACTTCAGTTTATAATAACCAGAAAACAATAAATCTGAAAAGAAAAAGAAAAGCAAATTAATAAGGATTTAGTTAAGGAAAAACCATTATTTTTTCTCACTAACACTGAAAAACTCTGTTCCGCAGGTTGTTGCTTCCAGTTAAGTTACAACCAGTTTTAACTTTTTATTTGTTTAATATTTAATATTTTCGAATAATACAAGGTATCGTGAGCTTTAGTATCGAAAACAGAATGTAATTATGTTGATGAGTAGATTTTGGTAATCAATTCATCAAGAAATAAAATTTTAACAGTCTAGATGATAGACGAAGTCTAGGTAATATATATTTGTTGAAACGTTCATTTCTAGATGAAATGATTACTGAAGTATACAAGTTACCCATGATTATATTCTCTTTTCCATAATAACTTGTATTTTTAGAAAATATTAAAAGGGAAACAAATGAAATGTTAAAAGTAATTAATAAATTAATTAATTATAGTAACCAGAAACAAATAAATCTCAAAAAAAAATTAATAAGGATTAATTAAGATAGGGTTCACCTCAGAGGCTTCATAAGTAAAAAAAAAAAAAAAAACTCACTCGGAACTGATATGGTTGATGTAAAGCCTCATTCCACACTTTTTCAGGAGAAGCACGTGACTCAAACACTCTTAAGCAATTTTATCACTAAACTTCACTTTTTAAGAAAAAAGGTAAACTTCATTTCATAATAACTGGAAACACTAAATCTGAAAAAAAAGAAAAGCAAATTAATAAAGATTAATTTATTTAGAGAAAAACATTAATTTTCCTCAATAGCTCTTTACATTGACTGAAAAGTACTATAAATATAAAATATAAGAAATGATCCATTTATAAATTTAGACATTCTAGGGTCCCAGGATATGGATGCAAGTGAGTAATCATATCTGCTATGTTTTATATTGAATGATAATTGTTGACCTTGATAATATATGTGGAAGAAATTGGTCCGGGTAGAGGTCACAATGAATTTCTCGTATAATTTGAGAAAACCTTTATTGATAGCCAACGTTTCGACCTACTTTGTAGGTCTTCTTCAGGGCTATGGGGGGAGGACCTATCCCCCAGCCCCCCCTCAGCCCTGAAGAAGACCTACAAAGTAGGTCGAAACGTTGGCTATCAATAAAGGTTTTCTCAAATTATACGAGAAATTCATTGTGACCTCTACCCGGACCAATTTCTTCCACTGCTATGTTTTAATTATAATTTAGGTAAACTAATTAAAAAAGAGCAGATATGACATAACATATTTATAAAAATGTTATATGCCATACATATAACATTTTTTCGAAACCGATATATTGCTCAAAGACATACAGTAGGGCCAATATAAAATTATCATAGAAATTTAAACGTTTTATATTTTATCAAAAAAATTTTTTTAGATTAATTTATTGATATTTACAACTGTAATAATATTACAACAAGTAAATTTGCTAATATGAACAAATTACATTAAAAAAAAACAACACTTGTAGATAAACTACCCATTGGTAGCACTCCAATAGAGTTCTATAGTAGGTCTCGAGGCCATCTTCTTTTCAGACATCTCGGAGGGTTATCAGGAATAGTATGGGAAGTTGAGAGACTAGCGGATTCAAGTATGTATGGAGCTTGTCATGGAAGGATAGGTATCTAGTTTGGGCCAAATCAGCAACATATGAGATATCAAGATCATGATGGATGAGTTCGTTTGTGACATAATAAGGAGCATTGAGGATTTTACGAAGGATTTTGAATTGTAAGGATTGAATACGAGATGAATTAGATGGTTTAGTAGAGCCCCAAAGCTCAATTCCGAATGTCCAAATAGGTCTGATAACTGTCATGTGAATGAGTCTTTTGTAATTAGTTGGGAGCTTAGAATGTTTGTCCAGTAAATGTTGAAGTAGGTGAAACCGTCGAGCAGTTTCTTGTCTTTTCAGTCTTGTATGAGGATTCCAAGTGAGACATTTGTCCAGATGGAGTCCTAGGTTATCAAATTAAATTAAATTTAAGGTATCTGTTCCACAGATTTTCACTTTGAGTTGAGTTACAACAATTTTTAACTGTTTATTCATTTCATTCATAATATTTTCCAAAAATACAAGTTATCATGACTTTTAGAATGGGAAAGAGAACATAATTATGGGCAATGAGTAGATATCGGTAATCCTTTCATCAAGAAATAAAAGTTTAAACTAACATATCGAAGTATAGATTATGTGTTTGTTAAAACATTCATTTCTAGATAAAATGATTACTGAAGTATACAATTTTTCCATAATTACATTCTCTTTTCTACTAAAGCTAATGATAACATGTATTTTTGGAAAATATTGAAAGGCAAATTAATAAAAACTTAAAACTAGTTGTTTCAACTCAGAGCGACAACCTGCTGAATAATCGCTAACTAAATTTTACATTATAATAACCAGAAAACACTAAACCTGAAAAAAAGGAGCAAATTAATAAGGATTAATTAAGTTAGGGTTCACCTCAGAGGCTTCATTAGTAAAATAAAGATAAACTCACTCAGAACTGATATGGTTAATGTAAAGGCTCGTTTCACACAGCTTCAGGATAAACACTTAAACAGAACAACCGTATTTTGTCACAGTCATAAATAATTTTATCACTCTTAAATTCACTTAAGAAAAAAGTAAACTTTACATTATATTAACCAGAAAAAACCCAAATAAATAAGGATTAATTTGGATAGGGATAAAAAATATTAATTTTCCTCAATAACTCTTTAAATTGACTGAAAAATACTATAAATGTAAAATATGAATAATTATTCATGTATAAATTTTGACATTTGAGTGTATGAAAAACCTCGAATATTGAAATATTGAAAAACCAAGGGGTGCGAGTGACTTTTTTTCTATAGTATAATTAAGAGAGGATATGAGAGTTAATGCATATAAAATGTTTTCAAAGCATATATATCGCTTGAGAGATATAAAATAGAGTCATAATATAACTATGATAGAAACTTTAACATTTTAGATTTCATTGATTGGTTTTCAAATTAAACGGCAATAGCTACAAAATACATATTTTTTCAAATAGATGAAAGTGTTATGGGCTTATCTTTGTCTTATAACATTAACAATTCAAGATTTTTGTTCAATTTCCAGGTGTATTAAATTCATATCTTTTAAAAATACAAACTGATAGCTTTATAAATATAATAATCTTCTTAAAAGTTGTTTGTTTAATTTCTTAAAATCCTCTTAAATTCATCCACTGATGTCTTCATTGATTATTTAAATCTACTGTTATTGGAGCTTATTCAAAATATCTTTCAGGGGTTATGATTTAGTAAGAAGCCAACAATTTCTGAGCATTTCTCGGACGTGTCTACTAATTGAGATTAAATTAGGTATCTGTTCCACAGGTTGTTGCTTCGAGTTGAGTCACAAGTTTTAAGTGTTTGTTTCGTTTTTAATAATTTCAAAAATACAAATTATCTTGAGATTTAGTATGGAAAAGAGAAAGTGATTATAAGTAATGAGTATATTTGGGTAGTCATTTCATTAAGAAATAAAAGTTTCAACTAACATTTAGAAATATAGCTTATGTATGTTTACTGAACTGTTCATTTCTAGATGAAATGATTACCGAAGTACACATTTCCCATAATTACATTCTATTTTCCAAACTAAAGCTAATGATAACTTGTTTTATTGAAAAATATTAAAAGGGAAACGAATGAAATGTTAAAACTTGTTGTGACTCAACTTGAATTGACAAAACTTAAAACTTTAAATTTGAAAATGTCTCCATCAACCCAAGCCTTCCATGATTGTTTAAATCTGAAGCAATTGGAACATATTCAAAATCTTTTTTAGGAGTTGTAATTTAGTAAGAAGCCAACAATTTGTGAGTGTTCCTAGGATGTGTCTATAACTGTCGAATTGAGAATTAATTTTAATGATAAGGATAACAATTGAATTAAAAAATATAAAGATAAGGTATTACATAAAATTTAAATATTATGTTGGTGAGTTAGAAAATATTTGTTGTTATATTTGAGACATGAGGAGATAAGCTCTCTAGTACTTCCTCCCCTGATATATGCCTCAATAATATTTCATCCAAAAGCACACTATTATAATTAAAGTACCTACTAAAGCAGTGTCATAGTACCCGTTATTTACAAATTGAAATATTACTAATAACACTTATCTTCAATGCTTATTGGTTTAAATATATTAGTAAAAGTATAAAACAGGATCATTGAAGTCACAAGTGGTTTAGGACAAAACATAAATGCTTCTGTCATTTTCTACTATTGATTATAGATAAGGATAAGTTAAATTCTTATTCTCTTAAGAATCATAAGTTTAGTTCTTTTCTTTTTTCTCAAGAATCGTTGTACACACACCTGTACCACTATAATCCAGGAAGAGTCTTGGGTTTAGTACATGGTAGATACTGTACTATTTCAAAAACAAGGTCATTTAGGGAGGGGATTTATCAGAGATCAAGCTCAACAGTCAGACTTTTCCCCCACTTTATGGATGCTGGGTGAGCCACAGGAGGGTCTGCAGATCTCAAAAGATCCAATTATTGCAGCTAACAGATTATCATCCATAGTCTGAATTTGACCATGAGACCTTCAATGCACTACACATTTATCTACCCCGTATTTACAAAAAAAACAATATTGGCAACTAAAACACAAATTTTATGAAATATCTAGAGACCTGATAATGAAATTATACTATGAATATAAGTCAATAGTAAATTACAGTTAAAAATTAAGAATACTTTTATAATTACTTGCAATAATTCGGTTCACAGGTAGACACAGTAAAGAAAATAGACTTTTTATATTAAAAATTGTACATTATTTACATCCGATATCGCATCAGAACAAAAGATTCGTTTATTTAAAACACGAGGAATAAAATACTCCATAAAGAAACAAATAATAAACCATTATAATTATTTTATATACGGATCGCGAAATTAACGATCTTGTTTTAACAAGACCCATTACCGCTACTGAAATTATACCGCCAAAAAACTCTCCCTCTTGATAAGAATTTATTAAACTTTGTAAGAATTCGACAAAGATTTAAATTCAATTTTAGTGTTAATAAAAAATAATGAATTTCATTGTTACTAATATAACTATTTAAAAGGTAGCGTAAGAATTTTTTTTACATGGAATAAATTCATAAGACATTAAACATTGATTTTTTAAATTCTATTAGAAGTCAAATAGATCTAATATTTATTTTATATAGTTTTCAGATCATAATATACACTAATAGAAATATTTATGTTTAATTTATTAAACAGTTAGAATGTTAGCGCAGAGAATTTCGCTCTTTCCAGCGATCGTCAGGTCCAAAACGATTCGTTCAAAACAAAGAGCTAAAACCCGGAGTCAGGGACAACAAATATTACTCATTTCTGGTGAATTTTCGAATGTAAATCTGTATAACACTCTAAATAAAATTAGCTTAGATAATTATTCCACGGGTTGTCGCTTCCAGTTGAATCACAACTTTAAACATTTCATTCGTTTCTCTTTTAATATTTTCCCAAAAATACAAGTTATCATATCGTATATCATTTCATGAGCTTTAGTATGGAAAAAATGATGTAATTATGGGTAATGTGTATACATCGGAAATAATTTCGTCTAGAAATGAACGTTTCAACAAACATATGTCTTTTATACTTCGAAATATCAGTTGAAACTTTTATTTCATGATGTAATGATTACCGAAATCCACTCAGTACACATAATTACATTCTATTTTCCATATTTTATAAGTTATTATTATAAACTAAGGAACATTAAATGATGGGTTTAACGAGAGCCAGGATAGCTTTAGAATCAGTACTCTAATAGAACAACTCCTAGAAATAAAAGTTGAAGGGCATAAAATTAAACAACTCCTTAGTACTGGTGCCTTATCAATTCAAGCTTTGCATTATTGCTATCTAGTGGAATCAATGGCAAGTTCTTGAAATTAGATTTTATTAAAATTATTCTTACTATTGACTTCTGCTAGTTAATATCAATCAAACAATAAACAAAACCAAACTTACTTTACTTTTAAGTTGAGGTTTTATCTTGTTGTATTTTTAAATGGAACGCAGTTGTGGACCTTCTCACTCAAGAGATATACATACCTACTTGGGGGCCCTTTATAGTGCTAACGCCACAGTACTCTGGAGCTGTACCTTATTTTAATTATACAAACAAACATTGGGGAGAGAGGTAAGATTAACTCAGATGAATATCCACACTTAAACCTAGATATATAGTAAACAGTTACATTTTTTGCCTTCAGGTAGTTTCCACCTCTTCAATAGATAGCGTTCAGGTCTAACATACAAGAAGAACATCATATAGAAGAAGAGCCATCTTTATTTAATATATATAGCAGTTATGATTTTATTATTTTATATTTGCAGCCCAATTGAATAAGTTGTTAAGTCTAATTTTGTCCAAAATAAACTAACTATACTGAGGGAAGTGGAATTTTTGTCAATATGGTCTATATATTATAATTTCGTCTCTATATCAAGCCAAGGCCTGACTTAGCTACTTACGCACTATGATAAAGAATGGCAGGATTCCACTCCCTTCCAGAAACTTGACTCATTTTGGACAAAATTTGACAACTATTTATTCATCGGAGCTGCAGATATCTTATAATAAATAAATATGTTGTTATTACTTAGATTAGAAGTAATCTTAACCAAAATATCTATTAATTATAACAATTCTCAGACTTTTGTCAGAATTTGTTGCTAAAATGTAATATTTACAAGACTACAAAGCTCTCTGGTATATTCTTATAAGTATGACCTTAATGTTTCTTTTTTTTATTATACTATAAGCATCTTTTATCCAATTTTTCCCACTGATAACAATACATTTTTTTTTTTAATTTTACTCTTATTCACATGTATTTATATTTTTAATGCATTGTATACATAGTTGAAAACTTTTGTAATCATAATTTTTTTTAAAGATTAAAGCGCTGATACAGATCAGAGTGATGACAAATTTGCCAATACTTGGGGCCTATATTATTACTATTTATTGTAATTTTGGTAAAGAGCAAACATAAATCTTCACAATTTTTAGCAGGTGATTGACCATTATTTCCCATAGCTTCTGGATGCTCTATAGAATAAAAATTGTTTAATTTGAGTCACAAAGAGCTAAATGTCTTTGCTCCTCAGACATTCTCAACATAATTGGTCATGGTGCTTACTTATGGTAATCATTCAGTTGAATTCATTATTTTTTATAATACTTATTCTTGTTCTATTTGTGCTATTCCAAAAACACACATTTCATACTATATGTTTATTTAGTGATTAAGTGGGATTAATAACAAATAAAATCAATTTAAAATTAATACACAAAAATAACACAGAGGAATGAGGTTAATAAAACAATACACAAATAGTTATGCTCAGAATTCATATTTAAGAAAAAAAAATAGATAATTTAGATACAATAAATGAATCAATAAAATAACTACAATTTGAAACAAAAATGCAACTTATCAGGTACAGAGAATTTTAAATTTTTGAAAATATAAATATATGTATATAAGTCCAGACATTAATGTTACAGTAAAGCTCATAGAATAATTCTTACACATTTAAGAAAAAAAGATCAGATATATATCATTTTAAGTATACATATTCTCAAATCTACTTAGCAAAAAATATATGCTTGTTTAACATTATTAAGTTTGAATTAAAATAATTTATCTAGTATACCTATTGGAATAGAATGGCTTTTACGACAAATGCCTTTAAACATATAATAAATGAACTGAAAAAGAAAAAAAAACATGTAATAGATACTTAAGGTTTTGATCAGTATAATCATAATACAATGTGGAGAAATAAATCCTAAAAGGTATAAATGAGAAAAAATTATCAAGTAACTAAAAACTACCAAGTTTTAAGAAATAAACAATTAAAATTGGAACATAATAATAAATAATTATTGAATAAAGTGATAATATTTAGAAATTTTTTCTTTAATCCAAGAGAAATAGTATTAAATAATTTTGATGCTATGTTTACTTAATTCCTAACATGAACAGCAGAAACATTAAAAATCATTTTAGTTCTTCCAATTTCAATAAACTAAGATATTATTTGTAGTAATGCATACATATTGGATTTCTCATATTTGTAATAAATAAAAAAATCTAAAAAATAAAATTGTATGTTCGGTAAGCGATAAAAACTTAATTTCATTTTTACTAGATTTAATTTATCATCCCATTAAATTTACTGCTATCACACACAAAGTTTGAGCAAGAGAAATGTATTTTATTATCATTTTAAATTTAGAGGGAAGCCTCAAGAGTTACTTTATTTATTAGTGAACAGAATTTATTTCTTATCAGATCATTTAATTTTGATTTTTCAGAGTCTAACCCTATCATTACAAAATAAATTTATCTTAATTCTTAATTGTCATACATTTCAATCATACAATATTTTCAATGAATGTTAAATAAAATTTCAATGCCCCATAGAGATTAAGATAGAAGCGTTCATCATTTAAGTATCTCTTCGTTCTCAAAACTACTTTGGAGCATTATAAACTTATTTATTCATTATATGGTAATATTTTAAGATTAGAATGCACGATAAATAGGAGTATATCAAAATAGATTTTCTAGTGATGGGAATAACACAATGAAACATCAAAATTAAAATGATATTTTAGAGAAGTGAATCAATTAAAGGAAATAATGTCCACTTATAAATACAGAATATCATTACATAATTAACATATATTACAGAATGCTTACATTACTATACATGTTTTAAGATTATAGGTGTGCATATTACAAAGATTTTTATTTACTAATAACTAATTTTAACAATTATACATATGGTTAAAGTTAGTTGAATTATTGGCATACAATTAAGCTGCTAAGAGACTTTGAAAATTACAAAAAGGAACTTTAATTTTTAATCAGTACATTATCCTTGGTTTTTTTTTTTGGTTTTTTTTTTAGTAAAAGTAATGAAGCATTAAAAATAATAAAAAATCAACAACACTGAATAATAGTTTTAATGAACAAGAATGATTTGAAAAACAAAATAAATTTTATGATTTAATTATTCAACTAAAAAAAAGGTATTAGTCATTTCCTCAAAACTTTAAATGTGCAACTAAAAATTAAACGAGATGTAATTCCTCAAATTAATTTGCATTTTATAGTATCCCTCATAAATAAATAAATATTTAGATAACAATGCAGATATCTTCAAAAAGATGAAACAACCCCCAATTTTCAAATTTATTTGAGAAAACTCTCGGGGATCTGTTCAAGATTCAAGAGGATACTACCCCGGCCGATTTTTCACCACAAATATAATATATATTTATATATAATTATAATTATTAAAAACTTATAATGTATATGTACAAATCCTAAATAAATTCACACATAATATAGCCACTTAATTTTTAAGTTACAGTATAATGCTAAGGTTATGTGCCATGATATAATAGATTCTTTGAACTTAATGAAAAAAATAAAATGAAAAATTCTTTTAAACACTACCAGGCACTGCAGAATAATCTAGCATATAAGTATATGCGAATTGATATGATCGAATCAGAAAATTTTTTTTTTTTAATAATAAATCAAATAATCGAACTCACAGATTAATTGCGCTCGACACTGGATTAAAACTAAAAAAAAATTGTTTTAGACTAAAATTAATTAATTAAATATAATTAATAATACTAGGCCATAATAATAATTACTTACTAATGTATATAATTAAATTACTATATTAATGTCTGTCAGTTCAATAAAGACCAGACAGACCCTTAAAAATTAATTACCACCCAAAGAAGCCCGCTCTATGCTGCTTTATGATAACAGCAATAGATTATTAAATTACATATTAACATTTATATTATGTAATGCTATATGTTAACACCAATATAGTTCTTAAATTAATAATTATATACAAAATTCAATACTCTTATAGATGAAAATTCTAAATTTCTAAAGTATCTTTGAATATAATAATAATAAAAAAAGTCATTCCAAAAAAATTGAAATTAACATATTTGATAGAGCTGTAATAAGTAATGTTGTTTGTTTGTTGTTGTTTAGAGACGTAAAACCCTAGGGTCATTAACGCCTGTAGATTTTTATAATTATATAGTAATAAGTAATGTTTTAATTTAATTTAAGCTTAATATGTTCTTCATGGACTTAAAATTAGACATAAGCATGCGCATTCAAACACACTATATAAGTATTTTTCATTTTTGCCCTTAAAATTCATTCAAATACAACAAAATACTGTTACCGTTTTATTTAAAGTAATACCAATGGAAAAAAATGTCTTAGTTATTAATAAAACCTATATATTTTTTATATTTAGTTAAAAATTGTTAAATCAGACATGTAGATGTACTTATGGGATAAGCTACCGAATCATTATTTAAGTTTTACAGATTTCGAGTCGTACTATAATGCCTGATGAGGATTGTGGTCAAATCTTTATATCGTTAGGTTTCCATATCAATACTTTTTAAAATTATTAGTGACACTTATATTGTTAAATATGGCCATAATAATACAAATATAATATCATATAATGAAATAATAATAATATACAATAATAATGAAAATCAGTAAAATCGGAGTTAATTTTACCTTTGGAGGACAGATAAAATAGGTTAGTACTATCTTATAAAAATAAAAAATAAAGTTTTGGAAGAATAACTTTGGAGGAATGTAATTAAAAATCTGAAAATAGGTTTTCTCTAAAAGCTATAAACACACAGATGTCAAGTCCACAAAAATGCTGAATAAAAAAAAATTACCACACACATACTTATTATTATATTTTTATTACTGTCATAAAAATGACAAATAATCTTACTATCTATTGTGCACCAATTTCCAGTAAGAGAAGTTTTATTACCCTTACAAACCACCCATTAGATTAATTGGTTTGCAAAAGACATTAATCCTCCTAATATGAATAATAAAAAAAGTTATTTTTTTTAAATATTATTTCGATAATTTTCTCGATTAAAAAATATATCAATAAAATTAAAATAGAACTATTCCCTGAAAACCTCTGTATCACAAACATTAAGAAGAAATTGTATCAATTAATTAATAAATATCTACATAGCAAATTTTAATAACTACATTTTGTTACCCATCTGCCTAGCTATAAAAACACTTAACTAACCGTAATTGCATGTATTTACATACTTAAAATAAAAAATATATCTGTTAACTAGAAGTAAACTATCCTAATATATTTAAGGAGCATAAAAAGAAGTTTCAGAGAGAATGAAAAAGAAGTTTCATTGTATTTAGTAGATAATGCTAAATCTTCATATAAGTAATATTGTATATTTTATTACACTTTTAGATTATTTAGAATACTCATACTCGAAAAATATGGTCATAATATAATAAAATCCTGTAAAATTGTATTCACGCAAGTTAAACTCTGAAAAAAGATACAAATATAAAGTCTATTACAAGTAAACTTAGAGCTTAGTGGAGAGGTTTGGGGGTTCGGAATCTATCGGAAAATAGAGTTTTCTTGATGACTGCTAGCTGATCAATAGTGATATTTATCACATAACAAATAGTATTATAATATATTATAGTATTTATTTTTTCTTATTTATATCTATTTTTGTTATGTTTCTTTCTATATATTCACAATATATAATAATTTTGGCATATCAAGGAGGTATAGTTATGGCTTGTAAACTATTGGGCACCTACTATGTTAGTAGGTGCGAGTGACAACGCTAAGTTTAATAATAAACCAGTGTAAATTAATTAAATGATAACTAATCAAGAATACATTACAAAAATTATTTATTTTGAGATGAAATCCTCGTTTTTCTTGGTTGAGTATTGAAATATATAAAAAACTAAATTATAATAACGCCATTTTACCAACATATCACAATTAATGATAATTTCGCTGCAAGAAGTATACATACTAATTTGAGAATTGAACCAACGTAATTATATAATATTTTATCACATAGTTTAAGCATTAATACCTAAATAGCACCTAACATGCATAGTATGTAGATACAACATATAACACTCACTCAATATAAGTCTAAATATTATATTATGTTACATAAATACAATTATCTTGCTCAAAATATGTGTGATGACTTCAAAAACTGCCATCTTCTGGGTTAATATTATAAGATCTACCAAGGTCACAGAAGTTTTACTTTCAAAAACAATTTTTTTTTCTATGCCTACAATACTGTATCTCATTTTGAATCCATTAAAAATGAAAAAATAAAATAATAAGAGAAAAGGCATTGTATAAATTTTACCAAGTTTTTCAGATTTTATTTAACAATACCTGAAAATAATAATAATCTTAGTTTATAATATTACATGAGAACTTATTACAGGAAAATAATTCTACAATTATTAGGCCCGGTAGAAAATATGAATGTTATTCTGAAAATGCTGAATATATATTAAAATTTAATGTTTTTAAATCATACTGATCGGATTTATAAAAAAAAAAAAAAAAAGGTTTCCAATAGCAACATTATAACAATATTGAAAGTGTTAATTAATAATTTTATCTCCAGCTGGTACAAAAACATGTGTTTTTGGCTCAATTATAATTAGGACTAAAGTACGTCTTTTCTCCCTGTGCATTAGAAATTGAGTCAACAAGTTAACTTTATTCCCTAGAGAATGAAGTAAAAAGATGACAACCTAATTTGTCTGAATAATGTAGGTTTTGTACTGACAAAGTTGAGGGTTAGGTTGTCACACCCGCCATTAAAATCAGCTGTTGTTTCAGCTAGTGTGGTTGAAGGATATATTGAAAACTCAATGACGAGTAAAAACAAAGTTGCTCAAAACCTTTTTAGCACTAGTGCAGAATTCACTGCAACATCAAATGTTCATAAACAACAATAAAGAGAATTCCAAATGTAAATATCCAATTGCTGAAAATTGAACAATTCAAAATTGTAATAATTGCACATTTGATTTCAGTTTTTGAATTTATTGTAAAACATAACATAATATAAAATATTATAGCGTATAGTTTGCCTTTTTACACCCCACCTGGAGATAAAGTCTTGTATGCCCCTCGGGACTAAATTGATCATTATTCCCAGCAATACTTTACTGTCTCGACTTGGCCTCCTGAGTAAAGATAATTTATTCCCTCACATTCGCTCGGGTACAAAGTTACAGCTGAGGGAATATTGGTCTTCTTTATTCCCTAGGTGCATAAATAACTATTATAAGTTAACAAAATATCTGAATATTTAAAAATAAATTCTGATTACTAATTTTTTTAAATAAGTTCTTAATAAAAATAAAAGAAAAATTTTGGATTTTTTTAGCGATCAAAATTATTTTTTTAATTAATCGTTTTATCCTTTTGATGGATGAAGGTTGACTTTTTTTTCCTTTAAAATTAGACCAACATATTAGAAAAAAAAAAAAGAAGAGTTTGCCAGAAACTAAAAACAAATATAAATATTGAATAAAAGAAATCTTGTTTAGAAAAAGTTTCAACAAAGGTTTGTAAATGTGGTTTTCCTTGTAAGCATTTTACAACTCTAATTGAATTCTAATTTACACAACTGAATTATAAATCATTCATGTTTTCAAATGATTCTGAAAAAAGAAGTGCAAATGAAAAAAAAAAAGTAAGTGAAAGAAATACTATGGATTTAAAATATTATATAATAACCAAAAAGATTGTTGACGGAATCAGCACATATAGCAACTCTCCCTCTCCCTCCCCCCTCCCTCTCTCTCTCTCTCTCTCTCTCTCTCTCTCTCTATATATATATATATATATATATATATATATATATATATATATATATATATATGTATGTATGTGTGGAAGAAAGGGGTAGAGGTCAAAGAATTTCTCATATAATAGGAGAAAACTTTATTAAATAGCCAACGTTTCTATGATATATGAGAAATTATTTGACCTCTACCCGGACCACTATCTTCCACATTTATTATCAACATCAACAATTATCATTCAATATGTATGTATGTTTTGTGAGTGATATATTTTCTAATTTTGTGAATTTCATTTTGTGTTTAGAATCAAATTTCTTTTATCTTCGTAGAGAAATATATCATGGAATAACCAGATATCACAAATTTAATTAATAACATTAAAAAATAAAAACAAATCCATAAATTGAAAAAACGAATCCAAAACTTGAATATTTTATTCACATATTACATTTAGGCAACATTATTAAACCATCATACTTCTGTTTTCCTTAATTTTGCCTAACACTTTAAGAACTGAATTGATGAAAACCTTAATAAAACAAAACCTTGAAATAATTTTGATACTATAACAATTTAAAAAAAAAAATTAATAAAGTAATAATAATGAAATTATGTACACTCCCCTGTTCATGGAAGTATAGACATTCTGAAACTTCTGTAAAATGCACCGTCAAAGCACAAACACTTAATTTGTTCGCGCATTACGAATCGGTAGCCTTCCTTGATGTAATGTGGTAGTTATCAGCTGAGTTATGTTTATAACATGTAATATAATATAATCGGATATGATTCTATATATGAAGCATTAGATAAAATACAGGGAATTATATGTAAGTTTATTATTCTTACTTATCAAAAACAGATTCTCTGAAAAGTGTATATGAAGTCTTTACTTATAAACTTGAGTCTACTTAATATTATTTTCTTATTTAAAAAAGAAAATATATGGTAAATGGTTATATAAATTAGTGACAGATGTAAACTGAAAATGATATTATAACATGGTCAATATTATAATTATAGTATTTTTTAGAATGTTCTTGCTTAGTTGAAAATTTACACTAAGTTCTCAATAAGCCTTTTTTTTCTTTAATTGCAATAATGAAATTGAATATGATTTTTATTGTGATAAATTGTTGACATTTCAAGTCATATGACAAAAATTAAAAATTATAGAAGTAATGAAGCCAAATACATACGTTCGAGGTGAGCAAGTTAAATTTGAATAAGTTTCACATACAAGATACACATTAAGCAATATACACCTTAAAATTAGTACCTACCTTAAAGTTGCGGATTCTGTAACCTCTTATTTAGGTGGCGAGAGAACTCTCATCCGACCATGGTTACAAGAACTCCTCTGCTGTGGTTCATAGTGTCATTTCAAGTATGCATTCTTTCGAATGTTCATAAAAAATTAAGCAAATAAATTTAATAAAGAAAAAAAAACTTTATACAGTTATATAAGTTTATGTACAAATAATACATTGAGTAGAGTAAGATACTTTAAATTTATTGTCTTTATATAATAAAAATATTTACATCTTGCTCGCCAATCAAGAGTGCTATTTACAGAGCATAATATAAATAAAGATTTTGCAGATAAATAATGAAAAGTAAATAGACCGAAATGGGATTTGGTGAGCTACATTGATAAAAAAAAATGTTTAGTAGGATATTCAAATACTGCTAATATTTAAGAAAAGAAGGCAACATTAAACGAGAATAATGGGCTTTTGGCGGAAGGCCAGGAATAAAATACTAAAATACAAGAAGTCTTAAAAGAGTTCTTGAGAAGTGAATTCACGACATGACGGTGACCGTAGGAATACGACATTAGGGGAAAGCCCTTTCCCTGAGAAGAGACGTCGACCTATGGAGTTATTATATTATTTTTAATATTATCATTAGCATATATTACAATTACTGTTATATATTTAACTATACAAACATATTTCTATATTTACAGTTATATTAGTAGGACACGGCATGAGCATGTAACTCTTTTGTTACCATGCGATAATTGAAAACAAAAAATTCTGACACATGCGAGTCAGTAATATACAAAAAAAAATTAAACAAATCTACTCTATAACAATCAATTAATTATAACTATTAACTTTTTTTTATACAATATATACAAAGTAAAATGAGAAAAAAATCCTTATTGAAACATACTTTCTACTAACTATTTATAAATTGAATGAAGAGTAGGACCCAACTTAGTTTAATCACCGCATCAGATTAAACTGACAAAAAATATAAATAAATAAATTTAAAAATATATGAATAATGAATTTTTTTTCACAGTTCATTTAACAATATAATCGGAATTAAATCATTTACATAAAAAGATCAATAAAAAAAAAGTAGAGCCTAAACTACCCACAAACTTTGGTTGCACGAAAAAAAAATTGGTCAAAACTTTATTTCAATTAAAATTTTATCTGATGTACAAGGTAAATTAATGTGACAGTTTTTCTTACATACATTTCCTTACCTTAACCGAAATTCTCCTTGTTTCCATTAGCATGGATAACCAAGACTCTACTGTAATATGGTTGATTAAATAAATAAAAATGAGCGACAAAATGCTAAATCAAAAATTAAAAACTCAACCAATAAAATATTAAAAATTGAAATTAGTTTTACGCATTTAAACCAAATATTTCTAGTGAGCTAATTATTTTTAAACTTTTCTAAAAAGCTACAGTTATATTTAAATTTACAGTACTCGAAAAGAGAAAACCCTAACATCTATAACCTGAGGACGATTTGGATATTAAAATTTTGTATAAAAACTAACACCGATATTTACAAAATTTAATTTAAACCTTATCCGATGAAAATAGAATTATAATTGATGCTATAGATGAAAACCTTAATAAAACAAAAACGTGAAATAATTTCAATACTATAACAATTAAACAATTGAAAGAAAATTAAATAAAGATATAATAATGAAGTTATGTACACTACCCTGCTCGTGGAAGTAGGGAATTCTAAAACTTTTTTATGTAAGATGCACCATCAAAAGTTCAATTTAATCGGGCATTACAGATCGATAGCCTTTCTTGATGTAATGTGGTAGCAATCAGCCGAGTTATGTTAAATGTTTTACAATGGGCCATCTGTTAAATGTGTGAAAATACAATAAGTAATACTGATTATAATGTATGATATAGCGGGACGTAAATTTCAATATCATACAAAAGAACATCTATGTAAAATGAATAGAGGCCTTACAGGAGATGAAAGTATGCAATAATAATAATAATAATATATTGTCTAAAGAACTAGTAAAAAGTTTATTATAATATTTATTAAGAAAATTAATCATTTAAGTAATTTTTAAAAGGTGTCCTTACCTCCATGAGCGATAATGATTTAATACAAAATAAATCGATAAAACATAAAAATCAATAATTTTTTCAACCAAATATGAGAAAAAAAGTAGATTATAGGCACATGAGATAGATTATATGTTTTCATTATATTATTTAGAAGACTTATAAATAAATTGTGCAATGTTATTATTTTAAGAAATTAATAAATGACATAATAAAAAATAATGTTATTAAGATTAACCCTTAAACTGCTGAGCAGTGCATGGAGAAATAATTAAGAAACATTTTACAAAGATAACCCAGCAATAAGCTCCCATCAATTATTTGGATCAATGAACAATCATGCTGTATGTTTGTTTCTAAAACTAACAACCAATGAATTACTAAATTTTTGGTACAATCGTCAGCCCAAAGCCATCGTTATATTGAATCTTTAAGATCTATATTGTTCAACTGGTTAATAGTTTCTAAAACATACAATATCATTCCATCGATGGAATCTATGTCGAGTTTAAAAACAAACATGAAATTAAAAAATTTAGAAAATTTCATTAAATATTTTTTAATTATCGTAAAATTGTATTTGTGGTAATAATAATCAATCATAATAAAAGTAAAATATCATAGAACATAATAAAGAAGTAATATCTAAGATTAATAAAAAAAAAAAGTTATATAAGTAATGGTGTTGTGCATTTGTGCGTGTACTGTTTCTCTTTGTGCGTTTCCACTACTCATATTAAATTACGACATAATACAATATTCTTTTATGTTAACTTATGCAAAGAGGAAAATGTTGTGAAATCAATATTATCACACATGCATGCTAATTTATTAAATTGATTAATAAATATTTAAGAATTGAAGCAGATAAATAAAAACAAAATATTAAAAGTATTATATCAAATAACTAGGCAGCAAAGCAACTTGCAGTTGTTTATTTTTTTAAGAAAGGATTATTTCTAGGAAGCATATCTCAGACTAGAACGGAACTTATTTATCTCATTGTAACAACCTTATTTTAAAATAAAGATTATAATGATTTTAAAAAAAATACTGAAATAAAAAAAAAATCGGCAGCATTATATTTAGAAATAAAATTATATACAAATATAAAATCATTCCTTTTTTTCGGTCATCTCAATCAATGAATACTAAATAGTATCTATATCTAGTACTAAATAGTATCATTAACATTCATACAACAACAATGAAATAAAATTACTTACTACTTATCAGAAGAGCAGTGAGGTGCCCTAAGGAATTAGCCTTATTATTATTAGTTTATCAATTACATCTATTGTTAATAAATATACAATATTTACATTAAATAGGTACACTAGTAATATAGTTACAAAAATTAATTTAACAACATACAAAATAGAATTCACACGAACAATAACAAATTTAACTTGCCCACAAGTTATTTACAATAACGTGTCAAATGGAAATAAATAAAACAAGAAAAAATTAATATTGCACATCCAAACAGTTTTACGTTTGAAGTTGCTATAAGATTATATATATATATATATATATATATTTTGACAAGGCTTAAGTTCTCAATTAGAGAGCTCTGTTAATTTAATTAATTATGCATTAATTTATTAAACAAGAGGAGGAGTTTAAGTTGATGTAAATCGATTAAACTTCATTTCATGAAGGAAAAAAATGGACCTTTTACTAAAATTATTGTGATCGATTCCTTTAAATGTTGATATGAAGTTTAAATAAAGTTAAATATTTATTAAAGTATTCTTTGTAATTTATTGTAGACAATCACTTATAAACTTCGAGGTTGATAAAATATTGAACAACAGCCAATTTCTGAGGGATTTATATAATTTTTTTTAAATATGTAGATTTTATTAATAAAAAAAAACTATGAATAAAATTAAATATGTGAAAAGCACCCAATCTGATTTTAACCTTCTCATCAATTGTTTCTAGTGAATATACATTTCGAAATTCATTACTTAAAAAACTATTTTTTTCACTTCTTGCTTCTATTTATAACCTAAATTGCAGTAGTTTTATTAAAAAATTTATTTTTGATTAGGCTCATCATTTTATTCTTTGTGTTATGTGATTTAGCTTATAAAACTATTTTTATACAGCATGTATATATATATATATATATATATATATATATATATATATATATATATATATATATATATATATATATATATATATATACATATATTTATAGATGTGTATGTGATATGAGGGAGCAGAGATAGAAAAAACAGAGAGAGAGAAAAACTGAGAATATTCATTAAATATGCTCATTTAATAGTAATGTCAGAATATTAATCGTTTACGATTTTTAATATTTATTTTTCATTACATGATAAAATTAATTTAACTAAATCAAACGGGAATAATCAACAATGCTGTAAGGAAAACCTCGAACATTAAATTATGATAACAATCAGAAAACAAAACGCAATTTTAATATATTAACATCATATAGTTCTCTGTGAATTTTTTAAAGACAACCATTCTTATCACACTTCAGCATGGTATCACAAAATAAGTAAGTATTTGTTATCAACTAATAATTATAACCGAAAAAAATACATAAAATATCAAAATGCCAATAATATTTTGAATAGTAAATTTTGAAAAAAGGTAGAATGTTTACCCTATTAGGTCATTACATAAAATTTTCCTTTATTTCAGAAAAAAACATAAAAATTATATTTTAACAAAATGAAATTCTAATGAATTATAACAAAATTAAAATTGTTAGGCCAATAATTTTCTTGTTTATTTATAAAACAAATAACCAGTCATTGTTGGGTTATTTTATAATTACTAATTTAGGCAAAAATCAGTCCTACAATATAGGAAGAGTATTTTATTAATATAAATAGGCTTTGCATTCTTGCCAAAAGATTCTTTATTCAAAATAGGTATTTAATATAAAAATATTTAAAAAAAAACATGATAAAAACAAATGACTTAAAAAGAGATCAATAATTTTATTATTTAAAAAAAGAAAAAAAAAAGTGTGCCATTAAAATATATAAAACTAAGAACTATTTAAAAATAAAATAATAACATTTATAAAAAATAGTATTTGGAAATCCAAATAAACTTCTACCAATTTTACTACAAGGAAACCCACACCGTATCAGCAAATAATACAGTAAAAATGGCACTGTATTAAAACATAAGCATAGATAGAATAATCTTGGCATAATAAAGGCATTCATAAATTTCTAGACTTACCAATATGTTTTATCGTCTCCAATTATAAAAAAAAAAATAAAAAATATATCTAAAATGGATGCCATTATGATTAAAAGAAGTTATAGTATACCGAGTATAGCTTAATAAAATTTTACAGCCTGTAATAAGGGTAACATGGAAATTTATCACATATTAGAATTTATTAAACTTACTCATGCTGATACTCCTGCATGTTTCTTACAAAAGGAAGTCCTCGACTGATACTGATAAACTTAAATTTCATTCACAGATAGAAAGATTAAGATTATTAAATAGTAGACTGTAATATGAGTTTTAAAAAATGTAAAAAAAGTCCAGAGATTCTTTTCTTTTCTTTTTCAAACATGGAACAAAAGACTATCTTTAGACATTATGTAAGAAACGCAACAGGAGTATCGGGAAGGTCAGATGCTGTTGTTAGTAGCCAGCGGGCCGCTCACCAACAGGGATTCGGCAAAGTTGAAAACAGACTCTATGGCAGAAGCGGAAGTAAGCTCGTGCTTTGTCGTACCTGAAACAATTCGGGAATAAAATGGAGATTATGTCGTAATATATTTTTATTAAGTTCCATTAGAGCGCTGAGTTACCACGCCGAAGGTCTCCCCCACTTACTGAGCCCAGAATTCTAGGTGTTGTAGTGGTACAGACTTTTTTTTTTTTTTTTTACATTTAACTAAATTTGGTTGTTCATTCGTTTTCTGTTATTAATTTACCATTTTATACAAACTTTTTCAATTTTCAAATTATTTAAAAGTTATTAAGTTTTTATTTATAACTTTATCAATAATTTATTTTTATATTTTTATTTATCTCTTATATTATAGTATTTACTTTTGAAATTTTACTGAATATGCCTTAAAACTCTAATTTAATTTCAGTCCTGATAGCTCACAAGTTTAAACTGGAATGTTGGTTTTCTGCTAATTGCATCATGATTATTTTTTTTAATACTGATATTTTTATAATATAAAACGAACTTGTATTAAATAGACACCAAAATTATAAATTATTAAAGAGTTGTTAGGTTTAAGTGACTAAAGTAAAAATGTCTGCTAAGCAGGTTAGCATCACTTTCAAACCTTTTCTATTGGATGTAAAAGGACCAACAAACACAAAAGCAAACAATATAGATATAAAAAAAAAAAAGTGTAAGATAAAACAAATATAATGTTATAAAAGGCGAAAGTATCGTGGATCATAGAACTAATTTCGGAATAAGTCGAATTTGGTTAGGAGGGTGCAGTCAGTGAAGAAAAATAGGCATATAATTAAAATGTGTGCTGACGTTATTATTAAATGGTGTCATAGACCATTAACAGGTGAGGAGGGAAAATTAATACAAACCAGTGAATCTGTTATTTAAATGTCGACTTTAAGGCTCTTCCTGAAAACTCATCATCTCACATATAGTTCTGAAAAAATACCATAATAATAATCTATTACATAACCTCATCTATGCAAAGAGTATTCAAACATACCAAGAGCATTTGTTAGTTGGAATGAATAATTAAAATGTAAAAACTGTTGCAGAACAGCCCCACTCTTCCCTACAGTTTAGACTAATACCATTTTTTTTTTCACAAAAACAATTTAAGATAAGTACTTTTTTTCTAAATCACTGATTATATAAATTAGTCGAGATAACTTACCAGCCGAAACACACTGGATTTCCCCCTGCTGTTCAGGTAGCATTTTGTCCAATGGCTCAGAACTGGTGACCCAGTTACGACCAACCTAAAATCGAAATAAAAGAATATTTTTCATTATATCTCCAAATATAGGAGTGAAAATTTCTCAAAACATTTTCAGTATTTCACAGATAATAACAAGCAGCTTTCGTTGGATGATATTCATATAGCTCACTGATATAAAACTATTGTTTATGAAAATAAAACCGGTAAAAAAAAAATTATAAATACACTTAATAATAATTTTACTAACCTCAGAAAGATATTCTGCTAAGCGAGACGAAACAGCACGAGGTATCCGACCGTGGACAGAGTCTGTGAGGGCTATTGCCTTTACTCTTCTTAAGAAATCTTCCTCGAAGTTAGAAGCCTGAAATAATAGAAATAGTGAAACAAAAAAAAAAAAAACATTTTCAAATTTAACAATAAATTTTAAGTTATAAAAATATAATTCAACTTTGATTAAAAGGATTAGAGCAAGAATGTAAAAAGCAACAGTTTTAAAATTGTTAAACAAAACAACTTATTTTGTGTTATCATTGACTGCACTCCTGACTGATTCAATCCATCATTAAATTACTTAAGGTATGCAAATGAATTAGTTGTTTTGGGTTGATCAAATTGAGGAAAGTTTCAAAGTATATGGTTTGAAACATCGATTCAATTCCAACCTCAGTCAAAAATTAATATTTATTCCACAGCAGTATTCAAAAATAAACTTGTCAGGGTGACTAGAGATTCCTAGTAAAGGTTAGGAATCTCTATGAGCTTTCAGGTTATAGGAAAATACAAAGTTCATTTTTATTGAATCTGTCGTGTTGCTTTTCCTGCTCACAAAACTTTGTATCAAGTGTAAAATAAGTAAAAGAATATATAATTGCTAAACTAAAAATTATTACTTACAAGGCTCATTGTAACTACTCCTCCAAAACTATGGGCTATAAGCAAAATTTTTTCTGCAGCAGTCGGAAGAACATAATGTTTCCAAACACTGCTTGCATGTTCGCTCGGATTACTACTACCCTATATAAATCATAAACAAAATTATGTAGTAATAATATAAAAATATTTAAAAGATTTTTCAATATGTTTAAAAGTTAGGAAAAAACAAAACAAATTTCATCGTACAATAAAACTTATAGATAATGCACCTTTTAAAAAGATAATTTGGATCTGTTTAAAAAGAATAAATTTTAAAAAGGCATGATGGAAATTATAAAATATGAGGTGTGTTCAAAAGTAAGGAAACTTTACTAATTCCGCAGGCAACACATTTGATTATCGATTTTTTGTTGTTGTGTGGTACCCATGTCTTGAACGTATGTTCACAGTTTCAAGTACACAGCATGGTTAGTTTGTTTTGGCCAAATAGAGAGGTTAGACGTGTTTTAGTTTGCTCAGCAATTTTCTATTTTTATAACAAAAAGAGCAAAGAATTTGCACCTAATTTTGTTTAAAAAATGGAATCAAGTACTGTAAGACACTTGAAATATAGACAGTGGCATATGGTGAGTCTGCTACAGGTAAAAATTATGTTTCTAAGTGATAAGGTAGAAGCTTTTACGAGATGGCCGAGAAGATGCTAATGACGAACCTTGCTCTGGAGTTCCCAGCACATCAACAACAGAAGATAAAGTCGAAGCTGTGAAGAAAAGTTTTTTGGAAAATCTTTGAATTACAATCAGGATAGTTGCTGAGGATGTTGGCATTTTGGGTGCCTCATGTCATGTGTGCCAATGAAGTTTCATTACCATGTCATGTCATAGTGCATTATGAGTTTTTTCCTCATGGTAATACAGTCAATAAGTAGTATTACCTTGAAGTTATGCACCGTTTGCAAGAAGCAATACAAAAAAAGTACTGAATTGTGGAAAAACAATGCATTGCTTTAGCATCTGCTTTTTCATCATTGCTTGTGAGAGATTTTTTGACCAAAAAAAAAAAGCAATATTTTAAAAAGAAGTAAACTATAGTTGAAAATTTTATAATTTACTCTCTTAAAAATTTAGGGCTCGCACTGTAGCATCACCTAATTAGCTATAGCAGCATAAAATTGATTTTAAATAATACCAGGTCTGCAAGTTTAAAATGTCGTTTATTTCTTAAAATATAATTTAATTTAAAAAAAAAAGTATAATATATTTTATTCAAAGAACTGGCCCTCGCTTTCTACACATTTTGTCCATCTCTCGGGCAATTTATGGATACCATTCCAAAAGAATGCTTCATCTTTATTTGAAATCCATTCATCGAGCCATTTTCTTACATCCTCCAAATTGTTAAAGTGTTGCTCAGCCAATGAGTGTCCCATCGATGAGAATAGGTGATAATCAGAAGGCGCCAGGTCAGGTGAATACGGCGGGTGGGGTAGGAGTTCCCAACCAAGCGAAGAAATCGTTTCCTTAGTCAATCTGGCTGAATGTGCAGGAGCGTTATCATGCTGAAGAATGACTTTGGCGTGCCTGTGAGCCCATTCTGGGCGTTTTTCGATCAATGCGTGACTCAAATTGATCATTTGTTGTCGGTAGCGGTCGGTATTGACTGTTTCGCCGGGTTTGAGAAGCTCGTAGTAGACTACTCCCTTCTGATCCCACCACACACAAAGCATTGTCTTCTTCCCAAAACGATCCGGTCTTGCACTCGATGTGGATGGTTGTCCTGGCGTTACCCATGATTTTATTCGTTTGGGATTCTGAAAATAAATCCATTTTTCATCGCCAGTTACAACTCGATGCAAAAAACCCTTTCTTTCGTGGCGTAAAAGCAGCATTTCGCGCACAATTTTTCGTTTTTCCATCTGTCGTTCGTCCAATTCATGTGGAACCCATTTTCCAACCTTTTGAATTTTTCCCATAGCTCTAAGGCGATCGGAAATGGCTTGTCTAGTGACATTCAACTGTTCTGCCATCATTTGTTGGGTTTGGGTATTGTCTTCGTCTAATAAAGATTGCAATTCGACGCCCTCAAACTTTTTTGGTCGATTTTCTCGTTTTTTATCAGTAACATCAAAATCACCACGTTTGAAACTTTGAAACCAACGTTCACATGTCTTGACGGTTGGAGCAAGATCGCCATAAGTCTCAACAAAAATTCGATAACATTCAGATGCCTTTTTCTTTTGATTGAATAAGAAAATCATGACATGCCGCAAATGCTCTTTATTTGGCTTAAAATTAGACATTTTTAACACCAAAGAAAGGTATGATACGTCCACGTAAACGACTTAAAAACAACTGACTTTTGTAAACAAATGACTAACAAACAAAATAGCGTTTAGAGATAAGCAAATCCTTCAATAGGCTAAGGGCGCATTCTATTGGAATTAAAACGACATTTTAAACTTGCAGAGCTGGTAAAACAAACATAAACAATTAAGTTTTCAAAATTTAAAGATATTAATTAATAAAATAGAGCCAAAAACTCAAAAGAAACACTAATATTTACTATAATGCAATTGGAAAAACCACAATGCAAAGCCTTATGCTTCAAAATTCTCCAGTAAAACATACACTTACCGGTCGACGTTTTGCCTATTCAGGCATTATCAAGACACAAAAAAAAAGGTTATATAAATCCCATCTCCAAGAAGAAGGTGCAATACATCCCACAATGAACAGCCCAAACAGGCTCCAAACCTGAGACATCACTCCACCGAAACAGGCGAAGCGTTGACTTCGACCAGTAAGTGTGTGTTTTACTGGAGAATTTTGAAACATAAGGCTTTGCATTGTGGTTTTTCCAATTGAATTATGATATTAATTAATGAAATACCTCAATAGGAAACTTCTTGCCATCGATAAGCCTGTAGTTATCATTTGTGTTCATAATGATAACTCCGTAGCCTAAGTTCATGGCTTTCCTTATGTAGGGTATCTGAGTTCCAGTCTCCAAGGAATCGTTAATAATTAAGCTATTGTAACAAAAATTTCAAACTAATTAACAAAACAAAGCATAATAAAGAAATGCATACAAATGAATTATATCACATTATCAAACAATCAACACGATAAAATTCAGGCATGATTCATAAATTTCAAGGCTGGGAACTGTAATAAAATTAAAATAACTTTTTATCAATTTATAATAAAAGTGGAATAATAAAGTACTTCAGTCGAGCTATGATGCAGTGCAGAACTTCAGAATAAATTTGAATAGTTTTAAATATATATCTTATATTTATGTACATTTTTACTATAGAAAAATGGTTATATAACTTCTTAATCCAAGAGCTCAATGCGCCAGCAAACATTAAAATAACTAGAAAATCAAGTACACAATCTGCCCCAAATGTAAATCAATAGAAGATGCATCCTATAAATAAATTTTTTTGTTGAACTTATTTCACTTAAATTCACAAAATAATTATAATTAGTGAAATAAAGTAAATTCTTGTCACTCCTAAGAGATGAGACATAAATCGGCATCAGTTTCTAAATTTGAAACTCATGAAGCTGTTTGGAACTAACACATTTTAATTCTGTTTTGCATTCCACAACAGATGTAATCCACTTAACAAGCAAACCTATTGTATGTATTAAAAGAGTTTAGGTCCATCTTGATTACTTCCTTCTACTTTTAACCTAAACAAGGGAGCTTGCATGAATAGATTATAGGGATCAAGTGTGGTGTAGTGGTTTGAATAACATACTTCCATGCCTAATGTCGCAGGTTCGAAGGTGATCCTAGGATTTTTTTAAATCCTCCTGCCTGTACAGGGTCAGTTATTCCTTAAAGATCACAATCCTAATAATATCTGGATAGGTAAAAGTTATTATTATTTCCTTCTTCCAAAAGAAAAAGCACCTTATTTTAGCGAGTAGAATGAATAGTCCAACAAACAGCATAATGTATTTAGATGTAACTCGTAATAGGCATTTGACATAATTTTGCCATTGTCAAAAGACTAGATTAGTAAAGACCAAGTCTTCTAGACTGATCCAAGTTTCGAACAGTATAACAGTCGCTATAAGAGTGACCAATTCCAGAAAAAAAAGCTAAGACCAAAACAAATGAGAACAAATAACTGGATTGATACAATGATAAAATTCTTATCAATAGAAACATAGTTTTAACACTTTAACTGCCTAAAATTTCCTAACAATCTATTTGAAGAAGTCGTGTATAAGCCGCTATCTTTATCTTGTAAATATCAATCCCTAAGTTCTGAGGGACTTTGAGATTTTAAAAAAATTAGTATTATAAAAGATACATGAAAAAGACAAAAGACGGGATGAAGGGGAAAAAAATCTATTAATCTCACTATATATTTCTAATTTTAGAGACAATGAAGGGAAAAAAAGCTCAGGACTTCATTTATCAGAGGGTTTAACCTTGATAAAATACCGATAAATACAATCTTTATAATCATTACATTAAATTACAACAGATCGTCTATTGTTCACTGCTGTTTTTTTCCTTAGGTGAAGTAGAATCAGATTGAACCACCTACTTGTCAATTTAATAAAACTATAACACCAAAAATACTCAACTAATTCATTTTAACTTTAAAATAAATGACAAGTGTGTAATAAAAAGAATATGAAATACATTAGTGAAGATAAGTATTTGTGATCATATAAGATTGCTATCATTAGCTGATCAATAATCAATAACTAATTTTTCACAAATTGAGAATTTTACAAAGATAACCTAATTATTTGAAATAAATATGTTTACAGAGGATTTATTAAAATAATATTATACTTTAAAATATGATTGATGTATAATTTAAACAAATAAATTGTATTTTTATAATAATATATTAAAATATAATAAAAAGTTAACCTCCTGGCCCACTGTCCAGCCCTCACCACCCCAGTGCCATGGATCAATACAGCCAATTTGGGTACTAAATGTGCATCTTCTGTGGCAAAGATAAATGAACCATTGTCATTACCCGGAGGTAACGGAAGCTGTTTAAGGCCCAAATCTCTCAGCATAGAGTACACTTCTTCAGTAATTACCTAAAATGAGAAACATTTAAAAGAATACTGAGGATTGCACCACTTTATAACATAATAAAAAGACAAATTATAAAGCAAAAATACCTCTCCCAAGGCTTCATAATGCTTCTGGTTATAGCTCGGATCCGAAGAAACATTGAATTCAAAAGGAGAATCAGTCGATTCACCAGTTTTGGTATCGATTTTCCTCAGTTTTCCACTATCATTGAAGCGGTATCCAAACTTTTCCAAGGTTTTGGGAAAACATACTTCTCCCGAAGATGTCATTGTAGTAATTTTCCTTAGGAATAAGCCAGATATTTTAGATGACATAAACTTAGAAATGACAGAATTTTTTAATATAGGGAACATATTGATTTCACTATAGAGTTACCAAAGGGATGTTGTGTTGGTTCTCAAAATTTTAAATCATCTTGTTTTTTTCTTAAAATAACATAATGACAGCTTCGAAAACAAACTATAGCTATGAAATTATATAAACAAATAAATAAATGAACTGAAAAGTATATAGATCGTAGATAGCCGGGTTTCAGAACGTCCGAATGAACACCGAAATCAACAGATGAAGTAAAGAAAACAATGTCATCCAGACAAAACCCGACTATTTACGTTCACTGTCATGGCCGGCGATTGGGAACAGGGTTCTACCGATACTACCGATATGGCTAGGGTATCGATATTTTTTCCTTCGATACCAATATTTTCTTTCGATATATTATCGATATCGGTGACTATGTGAATATCAAAACAGTGGAATAAACTTTTCTTTTTCTTTGCCATATATTGGAAATTAGTTTCGATATTTCGATAATATGTTTGATTATCGGAAGAACCCTATCTCCAAATATTTAACCATGTAATTATAATAAAAAAATAATATATGTGGATATGGTACCACATTCTTTCGATATTATCGAAATATCGAAACTTGATTCCGATATATCTCAAAGGGCTGATATCTATATTTTCGGATATCAGAAGAACCCTATCTGTGCATATTTAAGCATTTGATTAAAAAAAAAATAATAATAGGTATATATGGATATGGTAGCACATTCTTTCGATATTATGGAAACTTGATTACCCATTTTGAATATTGAAGTACACTCAATATGTTTTCTAATTACTCTAGCAAAAGCACAGAAACAGACTTTAAACAGCATATGGAGGTAAGTTTTATACTCGCAGTATTTTCCTATTAATTGTCTCATTACGAAGATCTGATCAACCATTCCTCATCCCTTCCGGAAACCAAACTAATACTCCTGCAGAACCTTATCTACGAAACTAATAAGTCTATTGGCTAATATATTCGAGACAATTTTATAAAAGACTCTTAAATGTGGCATATCTCTGTGATTTAGGCAGAGAAGTTTATCTCCTTACTCATGTAAAGGGTATATTAAGCGTGTTTTCCATTCTGCTGGCATGCATCTTCTGTTCCAAGTATCCTCTATCAGTAAGTGCATTTGATTAGTCAGTTCTTCCCCACCTTTCTTAAAAACTTACTTGCTACACCACGTAGCAATATCCAGAGAAAACCATGGGAAATCCAAAATGTCAGAGTAAGAAGGGCAATTAATGTAACTTCGGACCACTACGCTTCACAAATCAAGATGAATTTTATACCAAAGAGAAGGATGACAAAAAGCCAAAGGAAAATAGTCAAGGTAGATAGGGAAAGGATTGTACAAGAAAAAATACAAGAATTCGAAGAGTAAGTGAAAGTGCCGAGTAACTGGGAAGAAGTGACGAAACATTTATTAAATCTGGCGGAGGAACTAGCCCCCCTGAACTACCACAATGAAAATATATGGTGGAATAAGGAGTGTGAAGACGCGGTAAAGAAAAGGCGGGAAACATGGAAGGTATGGAACCAGAAAAAAACATTAGAGAATCTTGAATTTATTCTTTAGAGAGAAAGCGTGCACACCAAATAATGAGAAAAACGAGGAGGAAATTTGTGATATTGAAATTTGGAATGTGAAAGAGGAACACAGAAACCAAATGTATGAAATGGAGGAGAACTTTAAGAAAAACTGCACTATACTATTCTACAGATCCTTTAAGAACAGCATCAGTGGTCCCCCAGCCTGAAATTTAAGAGAGAGAATGGGACACAGGCACTAAACAACGAAGAAAACTGTACAATGCTTGCTGGGTACTTTAAAAAACTCCTTAATTGTGAGAAACCGAGAGAAAGATTGGAATTACGGACAAATACACCTCAAAATATTGACTCAGACCCCCAGGAAAAAGAAGAGGTGGAGGAAATGGTGAAGGCCCACAAAGCCTCCGGTGAGGATGGAGTCCTCGCGGAAATGTGGAAAATGGCGTGTGAAGAATTTATTAGGAAAGTAATAGAGATATTCATGGAAATATGGGAGGAAGAAAGAATTCCAGCGGACCGGCTTAATACACTCGCTACACAAAAAAGGAGAGAAATCAGATGTAAACAATTACAGAGGAATCTCGCTACTACCAGGAACGTATAAAATATTCTCTAGAATCTTACTCAATAGATTAGAGCCCCAAATAGACCAGAAAAAAGGAGAATATCAGGCAGGTTTTAGGAAGGGAAGCCAGGAGCAAATACTTAGCCTCAAATTGATCATAAAATATTACAGCTCTAGATCCCAGAAAATTCTTTACATTTCCTTCAAGACTTCAAAAAGGCCTATGATTCAATAGACAGAGAAGTATTGTTCGAAATTCTGAGGGAATGCGAAGTGGACAATAAGCCTGGTAAAACTGACTCTGACGAATACTATTTCAAAGATAAAATTCCAGGGACTAATAAGTAAACCGTTCCAAATAAAGACGGGGCTTAGACAAGGCGAAGGCCTGTCACCAATTCTTTTTAATGTTGTGCTGGAAAAGGTCATGAGAGTTTTCTGGCAAAATGACAATGCGGGTGCAGTAAAAGGAACAATGTGAAAGTAAAGTGTTTGGCCTTTGCAGGCGATCTAGCCCTGCTAGCCGAAACAGAGTAGGAAGCTAGAAAACAGGTAAACATCCTGAAAGAAATAGCGGAGAAAACGGGACTACAGATTGTATAGGCTATAACAACGGATTCCAATCAAGGAAATATTGAACACAAAATTTGGGCAAATAAAAGTCACGAAAAAGTTTTAACACCTAGGGGAGACAATATGTAACAACGGAACAGATAGGGCATTCGTGGAAAAAAGAATAGCCTAACTGGTTAGATAATTTATGTGTGGGAAGTAATAAATATGAATTATATTAATACAAAAATAGGATGATTATGTAGAAGAAATGTTTAAGAAGTAAAGATACAAATTCTAGTATTTAAATGATGGTAAATTATAAATAAACAATAATAACGGATGCTATTACAACATGTAATGGATTCCATGAGGTGAAGGGAAAATGGGTGTGAGGAAAGGAAAAGGAGAAAGGTTGAAGGGAAGATATAAAATTAAAATGGGTACGAACTGAAATAAGATGAAGGCTGGGAGAACTGTCAACTAAGTATATCTGGTCAACTGATTTTAAAAGACGTTGGAAGCGCAGCGGAAGTCTCCCACCACAGTGTGGGGCGATCTCTAACGGCCAAAAATATAACAAAATGAAAGAGGATATAGGAAATATGAGGACACGTAAATATATAGGAGATATAATGAAACGTAAAATAACGTAGAAAAAATTAAGGAAATGATAAAGATAAGGCGACATTAAAGAGTTATTATGTAGAAATAGGATATAATAGCGAAATAATTAAAAATAAAATAATGTCAAAGTTAAAATAATTTTAATATAAAAAATAAATGTACTCTATCTGTTTCAAATAATGTCGATTATGAACAAGGATTTTGATCGTTACTAAGTTAAATAAATAATGAACATTATGGTAGCAGCAAATTAAATACAATACATTTTTAATTAAATAATTATTTTGATTTAATAGGTCTTTGACAATCCTTAAAACTGTCAATAAACTATAGTTTTTTTAATTAAAAAAAAATGTTTTTAGTAATATCTAAACATAAAAATTAGTTCTATTCAGATATGAAAAACAGGGGCAGAGCATAACATGAGAATACTGAACCTCTTAATGGTCTATTTCTACCTCCTTGGTTTGTTGTTCTTTGATTTTTAAATTTGACTAATCATTGATGGTATGTTAAAACATTAAAATAATTTTTATTAGTTCTTATTGCTTTTGAGTTTACCCGTTTTTCATAGTGCAGTTATTTAATAGAATTACTTTCTAGCAATTTGAAAGTTTTTCTATGTTAAAATCTTGAGAGTTGGTAGTTCTGGACAATCAGGTACATTATCAGAATTAATGATTTACTTAATTGAATTATGTTACCTAATGTAAATGTATGTTAAAGCTATCCACTTTATGTTTATGTTGTTCATGTATTTTATTTATTTTTTCAGATAAAAGTAATTCTGGTCATTCTATACTATTCGAAATGACAAATGGAACAATGTCTTCATGTAAGTTCTTTAGAAAGTGTTGGAAGTTACAACTTTATTATATGATTCTAATTATTTTTACTCTTCTGTAAGATTATGCATCTCATAATGTATTATATTCAATATATATATATTCTCCTTGCCAAGCTTCATAACTTAACCTCTGTCCAATAGTGCTCAGATCGCTCCCGATATGTTCTGGTCCCTGGTCAACCTCCTAACTCTTCCCTTGTCCTGTGGTGTCCCATAGGGTTCGTCACTATCCCCCACCCTATTTGCCGTTTACATAAAAGACCTTTCACTTATTATCCAACACTCCCAGTATCATGTCTATGCAGATACCTATAATACCTTTAAAATACCTATCCTTCTCCCCTTCTAATCTATTACTAGCCATGGAAAAACTCCAAGACGATCTAAATCGAATAAGTCGATGGGTAACGGATAATAAGCTAAAGTTGAATGTGAACAAAACCAAGGTAATAATAATAGGGTCAAACTACTTCCTTAAGACTATTCCCCATAATCCGATGGAGATTTCTAAACAATAATCCTATCAAATTCCACCCAACTGTAGAAAACCTTGGAATTATTTTTGACCAAACCCTCTCCTGGAAAAAACATATCTCTGAAATTTCCTGCCATACCTTCTCAACCTTAAAGCTTCTGAATTACCTTTGTCACCTGTTTCTTTTTGAAACTTGTAGACTTCTAGTTACTTCCTTAATTTTCCCTCATTAGGACTATTGCTGTACAGTATATGGGGTATCTCTGGGATCCCAAAGCAGAATTAAAACAGTTGCTTAATTGCTTTGTTTCCTACCTCCTGTTATCTGAACTTGATTATAAAAAATTAAAAAAAAAAAATTGGCCAAGAGACCTACTCAACTATTTATCTTATTTCTATTTTCTTTTTCCTATATGGGAAATAGTTTTCTTTAAATACTGTTTTAGGAGGTAATTGATAATTTTTCTCAATCATTTTTTTATTTACTCCTCATTTATTAATTCAATTGTAATTAATTAATTAAATTTAATCTATTTTACTCTAAGATATTTTGGTTATAAATTATTCCTGTAATGTTATTCTATAGGGACTTGTCCTAGAATAAATAAAGCCTTTATTATTATTATTATTTTGATTTTTTTATTGACTAACTTATAAATTATTATTACTCTCATACAGTGCAGTCTATTCATGCCTTGTTGAAAATTGAGAAATAATAATACCCGATCACAAGGTGTGAATTTTACTTATTGAGAATATTTCAACATGAATCTGCATAATTGTATGTGTGCATACGCCTGGGAGTGAGGTGTGTGTGTGTATATATATATATATATATATATATATATATATATATATATATATATATACACATATATATTTTCTTTCTCTGCTAATTTGGCTGTTCACCCGGTACTCTTCCAATCTAACGACGACCTACCACAGCGTCCCAAGTGTCCTTAACTACCTGCTACTGTTGCCGTAACCTTTCTTAGTCCTTTGTTTTCATGTTAATTATACAATATGAGTTGGAATTTAATGAAAATTTTTTGCGAGGTGATTGATCAAAAGTCAGCTGTGCTATTTCTACTGGAGCGGAACGTCATTCCCCGTAAAATGTCTTTTAGAAAGGGACATAATATGAAACTGCAACTGAATATTGTTCTTTTTAATCAACATTGTTTGTAATTTTTGTAACATATTGTTCTTTTTAATTAATATTGTTTATAATTGTTGCTAGATAGTGTTGTGTTTAATCAATATTGTTTATAATAAATGTTTTATTATATATTATTATTTCTTTTCAATTTGAAATATTTCAATATTTTATATTTTATATAAAATATTTTATCTTCTTATTTATTCAGTAGTTTATATATTTTAAATTTAAAGAGAAATTGTGATATACAACTAAAATATGATTTTTTTTTTTTATTGTTTTTATTTTTATCTATTTTTCTTTTAAAGATTCTGCTAAAAAAAAAAACAATAAAAAAAAAAAATCATATTTTAGTTGTATATCATCTCCTATTTCATTTCCTAAGAATCCTCTTGTATGATAATGAAAGAATAGTATTTCAAATATATTTCAGGCAGCATAACCTGACAGGGTCCAAATAGTTGAGGTAAGTGCCAGAGGAGCGTGCTGGAGTAGGTTGTGGTTAGATTGGAAAAGTACCATTCACCTTTCAGTCACATCTTTATTTATTATTATTCTTGTTTATTTATCTGTATTTTTACTTATTTATAATAGTTCTAATAGTGATCATAGTTAGTATTGCTTATATTTTTTCTATATAATAATGAAGTATAAATGTTACTATATGAAGTATAATTTTTAATAAAATTATCAAATGTTACTATATGAAGTATAAATGAATCATAAAATAATGAGGTATAAATGTTACCCAGAGTCCTGTTCTCTCTTTTGTAAATAAATTTTTAAAAAATATTGTTTATAAAATAATTAGGATGTAGCTTGACTACACGGCAGATACCATCTTAAGTATAACAATGGATATTAAACTATTTCAATAATTAGAAGGTCATTTTATGACACAAAACCAATTGAAAATGTTCATTAAGTTTTTATTTATAGCTCAACACATGGAGTCTGTTAACAGTGCTGTACTGTACCGTACTATATTCCCTTTATTTTATGTTTAATGTTACAATTAATAAATAAAATATTTTTTATTATATATGGATTTACGCACAATTATTATCTTGTAAGTGACTGAATGCTCTTATTTATTTCTAAAAACGTTTTCTTAATAAATTTCTAGTATGTTCACTGAAATATTGTATTTTATTAGCTTATTTTTATCGTTATTTTCATTTCGGTAGGTGAGGTTACTCAGGTGAAGCAAGAACAACTCTTCCTAGATGAAGGTGAGAACTATCTTTTAAACCTTACTGTAGCCTTCTAATCATTGAAATAATGTTTATATATGTGGAATATTTTTCTACATTATTTACGTGTCATTATATCACATATATTCACACCCTCCCCCCTTTCGCCTATTTCCTCCCACTTCGCTATACTTTTGGCTGTTAAAAAATTTTTTTGGTCACCCACGCCGGGTTGGTACCCCCGGGTATTTTTTCGTCGGGTGCGAGGCTTCACAGTCAGATGACTCTTCCTTCCACCAGGTTCATACACTTTTAATTTTTATATCCTCCCTTCATCCTTATCTGTCCCCACCATTCATACCCAATTCTCTCTTCATCTCCAGGCATCCATCAATTCTTTTAACAAAACATCACAATTTTATTATTTACCCTCATTTACAATCCAGAATTTTATATCTTTACTCTCTATACATCCCTTCTATAGTTATTCTTTAACCCCATATTTTATATTAATATAAATTCAATATTATATATATTTAAATAACATCCCATACTTTGGTTTGTTCATTTAACGTCACTTTATGCTGCTATGGCTAATCGGACGATGCTACAGTGGGAGCTCTAAATTTTGCCTATCCAGGTTTAATTAGGATAGGCATTTTTAACGAGTACCTGACATTGTACATTCTCGGAACCCCCATTTAACGTCCCTTCCGAAGGACGGCGTAACTAAGGATTTTTTACTCCCTTAAAAAAATCCTAGGGCCACCTGCCGGGGTACGAACCCGTGATCATGGGTTTAGTAGTTTGTTACGCTAACCACTAGACCACAGGTGACCGTTATCACATACTTTTATTATCTTTATATATTTTACGTCATACTTTGCAATTATTTTCATACATACTTACGTATATAATTTCTATTATTAGATTATCATTTCACTTGTAATAAACTTCTTGTATGTTCAATGAAATATTGTGTTTTATTTGCTTATTTTTATTTTTATTTTCATTTTGGTAGGTGAGCTTACTCAGGTGAAGCAAGAACGACTCTTCCTAGATGAAGGTGAGAACTATCTTTTAAGCCTTACTGTAGTCTTCCAATCGTTGAAATAATGTTTATTAATAGTCTTAATTTTCCTTTATCTGTTAGGATTTGTCTATTTTTTTTCCCTTATAATTGATGCTTTCTATTAAATGTCCTGATGATTCTATAGCACTTTTTTTATCACATATGTAATTCCGAAAATATATACTTTTAACTATAATATTTTTATCAATGGAATTAATAATGAAAATTTGTTATAGTTTCCACAATTGTTGTTAAAGAAGAGGAGGCATTAGCAGTTGATTACGGTGAGGAAAATATGTACATTAAATAGTCTTTCTATTAAATTTTATACAATTATTTGTTATTATCCTATTTATTTATTAATTTGAAAATGATATATGAAGTATATACTTCAAGTTGAAGAATATACTGTATATATCATTTTCAAATTTTTCCATGTTTATATAGACTTATAGCCTATAAGGCTTGGAATTTTCAACTATTGTTAGTTTTCAAAATTAATTATAAGAATTTGATACAATTTCACAATATTCATTAAAGAGCAGAGAATGGATATTGACAAGATGGCTTGAGATTGTTTTTAGTTAGTAGCATCTCTTGGTAGAGTACAAACCAAGCCAGATCTGTCAATTTCTTTTTGTTTGAATTACGGAAATCGATTGATTTTCATAAAATGTGTGAAAAAGAATTGTGTTTGTTGATTAGTAAATACTTAATGAAAGATAAAATGCTCTAAGAGGCAAAGACAAGCTTAATAAATATTATGGTTCTTTGCACCTGTGATTAGAACAGTTTATAATTCTCAAGGTATAATTCTCATCAACTATCTGGAAAAGGGTAAATCTATTTGAAAACGGCCTCGATTGGCTTTTTTATGACTGCACCCCCCAACAATCTCCCTTCTCCACTATAAAATATTATATTTATATATCAACAAGTGGGCTTGCTCATGTAAAACCAGAAAAGGATATGCTTGTCTCTGATGAAGGTGAGGAAAATTCATTGTATTAGCCTTTTGCTTTTGTTTGTTTGTTGTTTGTTTATTTAATGTAACGTTTATGCTGCTTTGGCTTATCAGACGACCTTTCACTTTTTATTTGTCAGGTGTATAAAGTATATAATAAAATTATTTGATTTTTTTTTGTGTTCAAAATGCTCTCCCTACTCACTCTCTCAACAGTACCGATAACAAAATTGCAATAGCATTCCAATAATTTTTTTTAAAAAACGCATTGAAAGCAATTTTTACTATACCATTTAACAAAAAAAAAAATTGTATATTTAAATATTTATTGTTTGTTGTTGTTATTGTAGTTTGTTCATTTAACGTTTTTTTATGCTGCTATGGCTAATCGGACGGTCCTACAGTGGGAGCCCTAAATTTTGCCTATCCAGGTTTAATTAGGATAGGCATTTTTAACGAGTACCTGACATTGTACATTCTCGGAACCCCCATTTAACGTCCCTTCCGAAGGACGGCGTAACTAAGGATTTTTTACTCCCTTTAAAAAATCCTAGGGCCACCTGCGGGGCTGCGAACCCGCGATCTTGGGCTTAGTAGTTTGTTACGCTAACCACTAGACCACAGGTCGCCCTAATATATTTATTGTAATTTTGTTCCTGTTTTACAGTTTGTATCAAAGAAGAAGAGGGGCAGCAGATTTCTTTTGGTGAGGAATATTTTAAATTAATATTTAATAAATGTTCAAAGATCTCGAATATTGTGGATGCTAATAAATATGAACCTAAATCTTAATAGAAAATGACATGATAAGCTATTGCTCCGTATGACAAAATCTAGTTCATATACCAGGAGATCTTGTCAACATATGTTTTTTTAATTTATAGCAGCGGTTCCCAACCTGCATTATTATAGTTATTATTTCTCATTTATAGATGGGCTTAATCATGTGAAACATGAAGAACTGCTT
Source organism: Arma custos (assembly GCA_037127475.1). NCBI lineage: Eukaryota > Metazoa > Arthropoda > Insecta > Hemiptera > Pentatomidae > Arma > Arma custos. The sequence goes on from CM073765.1 coordinate 11,854,587, forward strand.
ATCACAGATGAAGGTGAGCTATGTACGTTTTATTAATCTTTGAACTGATTTGCAAGTAATGTTTTATTAAATTTTAGCATATTTATTCGTGACTATTCTATCTTTAACCATCCTTATGTTCATCTACTATAGTGCTTTTCTTGTTGGCTTTGGTGTAATATTTTCTAGTTTTAAATTTGTTGGTATTTTAATATGACATACAAAGATTACTGAGAGACGACATTCATTTTATGTGCCACTTTAGACATTGATGTTTCCGAGACTTCAGGAACAGTTTCAGGAGAAAGCAAAACACTAGATTATAAAATAACTCAATTTTTTCATTCATGTTTCGATTCTGATTTGTTTAAAACGTTCAAGATGCTCTTCCTATTTGCCATCTTAAGTTAATCGATATTAAAAGCGCAATGTCATTCCTTTAATTTAAAAAAATAAATACCAAAAGTAGTTTTAAGTATAGCATTTAAAAAAATGTATATATTAATTTTAATTTGTTTTTGTTTCTTAGTTCGTATCAAAGAAGAGGAGCAGCAGATTTTTTATGGTGAGGAATATATTAAATTAATGTTAGAGAAGAATTGGTTGACTGTAACTTCTGTAAATAAGTTACACTTATTAAGGTGTTTTTAATACTAATACTCTGACTGACTAACTTGGTCGTTGCGCCAAGATGTTGATGATTTATATAGGCATCCGCCCAGGGGATAAATATATATTAAAGATAGATATCTTATCCAGGATATTGTGGGTCTTTGTGAATTAATCACTCATCTCAGCAATGAAGAGATAGTGTTTAAAAATAGATCTTATTTAATAAATAATATACACAAAAAGTGAAAAAGAATTCACATAAGTTTTTTTGAACATTTTTTAAATATTAAATTAATATGTAAGGAAGAAATAGTTGAATAATGATTTTGAAGTACTAGTATTAGAGGACACATACCTAAATATATTGTTATTGACAACTTTTTGGGGCTACTCTGGTCTTAGCCTCATCAATAAGTCTTTGACAAATAACTGTCCGACGTAGTTGCTCACTGTTGGTTTTGAGCCGGTCTTGGGTATCCTGAATTATGTCATCCTGCCATCTAAACAATGGTCTGCCCTGTTCTTTTGTTCAGTAGTGTCGTCCTATCATCCTTCTGGGATTTCCTTTATTCTGGCATTTTAGCCACAGACCCACCTAATACAGACTTCGAAGCTTGAATAAACTTAAAAACATTAAACCACTTGAAACTGAAAAGAAAAGTTCTGATATTATTTTAGTTTTCATAATCTTATGAACTACAAATTATTGGATGTATCACTAATTTATATACAATAACATATATTATAGTAGGTGCAAACTATTAAGAAGTTATTGTTTCTTTTTTAACATTAAAAAAAATATTAATATGATGACTGTACTTATTTATTTCAAATAAATAGCTTTATTTTTATTTCAATATAGTCATTTATTGGTTATAGGAGTCAAGGATAGTTGTGAAAAAGTTGAAAAGAATTTAGGATGTTATCATTGTGACTTTGAATCCAAAGATCGTCATGGCATTAAAAAACATATAAAATCCTGTCATGAAGGTGAGAATCCACATCATGGTCCTTACTGGGATAAAAAATCCATTGGAATGGTTGATTTGAAAAGCCATATAATGACTCAGCATACAAGTAAGAGACCTTATCAATGCCCCCACTGTGATTATAAAAATCTACATTATACAGCTATGAAATACCATATAATGGTACATACAGGTGAGAAGCCGCTTCAATGTCCTCAGTGTGATTTTAAGTGTATTACATCTAATAAATTAAAGAATCATATCATGCGCCGGCATACACTTGAGAAGCCTCATCACTGCTCTCATTGTGATTATAAGTGTGTTACATCTCAAGAGTTGAAGAATCATATAATGCACCGCCATATGATTCAGAAGCCTCAACACTGTTCTCATTGTGATTATAAGTGTGTTACATCAACAGAGTTGAAAGGTCATATCATGCGCCAGCATACATTCGAGAAACCTCATCACTGTACTCATTGTGATTATAAATGTGTTAAATCAACAGAGTTGAAGATTCATATCATGCGCCGGCATACACTTAAGAAACCTTACCACTGCTCTCATTGTGATTATAAGTGTGTTACACCTGATATGTTGAAGATCCATATCATGCGCCGGCATACACTTGAGAAGCCTTATCACTGCTCTCATTGTGATTTTAAGTGTGTTACATCTGAACAGTTAAAGGATCATATCATGCGCCGCCATACACTTAAGAAGCCTCATCACTGTTCTCATTGTGATCATAAGTGTGCTTTGTCTCAAGACTTGAAAAAGCATATCACCCGCTGTCATACAATTGAGAAGCCCGAGAAGTCTCATCACTGTTCTCATTGTGATTATAAGTGTGTTAGACCTTATATGTTGAAGAATCATATAATGCACCGCCATACGATTCAGAAGTCTCAACACTGTTCTCATTGTGATTATAAGTGTGTTACATCAACAGAGTTGAAGAGTCATGTCATGCGCCAGCATACATTCGAGAAACCTCATCACTGTACTCATTGTGATTATAAATGTGTTAAATCAACAGAGTTGAAGATTCATATCATGCGCCGGCATACACTTAAGAAGCCTTATCACTGCTCTCATTGTGATTATAAGTTTGTTAGACCTTTTATGTTGAAGAACCATATCATGCGCCGGCATACACTTGAGAAGCCTTATCACTGCTCTCATTGTGATTTTAAGTGTGTTACATCTGAACAGTTAAAGGATCATATCATGCGTCGCCATACTTAAGAAGCCTCATCACTGTTCTCATTGTGATCATAAGTGTGCTTTGTCTCAAGACTTGAAAAAGCATATCACACGCTGTCATACACTTAAGAAGCCTCATCACTGTTCTCATTGTGATTATAAGTGTGTTAGACCTGATATGTTGAAGAATCATATCATGCGACATCATACACTTGAGAAGTCTTATCACTGCTCTCATTGTGATTTTAAGTGTGTTACATCTGAACAGTTAAAGGATCATATCATGCGCCGCCATGTAAGAAGCCTCATCACTGTTCACATTGTGATTATAAATATGCTTTGTCTCAAGATTTGAAAAAGCACATCAAACGCTGTCATACAACTTAGAAGCCTGAGAAGCCTTATCACTGTACTCATTGTGATTATAAATGTGTTACATCTCAAGATTTCATAAAGCATATCACTCGCTGTCATACACTTAAGAAGCCTTATCACTGTTCTCAATGTGATTATACATGTGCATTGTCTCAAGATTTGAAAAAGCATATCACAGGCTGTCATACACTTTAGAAGCCTAAGAAGCCTTATCACTGTACTCATTGTGATTATAAATGTGTTACATCTCAACATTTGAAGATTCATAGCATGCGACGTCATACACTTGAGAAGCATCTTCACTGTTCTGATTGTCATTATAAGTGTGTTACCTCTGATAAGTTGAAGAATCATATCACATGCCGCCATACACTTAAGAAGCCTCATCACTGTCCTCAATGTGATTATAAATGTGCTTTGTCTCTAGATTTGAGAATCATATCATGCGCCATAATACAGTTGAGAAGCTTTATTAATGCTCTCACTGCGACTAAATAAACCATTAAATAAACATTTGTTGTATCATACAGATGAAAAACCTCAGGAGTGTGCACTATAAACCGTCAACTTACAGGTGAGAAGCACTACCACTATCCTTGTTACAGCCATAATCCTATAAATTCAGTTTACATAAGAAATGCAGTTTCTTAAATAACTTCAACTTTTCTACAACCAAAACTATTTTATTCTAACTTGGTTCTTAGTATTTTATTCTTAAAATATATTTCATCCCTATATGGCAGTTTCTTTTTTCTGTTTGGTTTTGTACTGTTCTTCAATCACCAGTGGCAGGCTGCATCGATAGTTTATTGATGAAATAAATTTACTCTGACGATTTTGTTATTTTTATTTCACTTTATTGATTTTATTGATGAAATAAATTTACTCTAATGATTTTGTTATTTGTATTTCACTTTATTGATTTTATTGATGAAATAAATTTACTCTGACGATATTGTTATTTTTATTTCACTTTATTGATCTTATTCATGAAATAAATATACTCTGATGATTTTGTTATTTTTATTTCACTTTATTGATTTTATTGATGAAATAAATTTACTCAGACGATTTTGTTATTTTTATTTCACTTTATTGATTTTATTGATGAAATAAATATACTCTGATGATTTTATTTCACTTTATTGATTTTATTGATGAAATAAATTTACTCTGATGTTTTTGTTTTACCTTATCCAATAGCAATTTCATTAAAGAAGAAGATAACTATTGTAACTTTTGCATTTCAATATTAAGGCCTTAGTGATATGAATCTTTTTATTGTGTAACATCTTGATCAGTTATGTAAGTTCAAACTTGATTAGGTTCTTTATAGGTTTTTTGAAAAATTACAATAATTTTCGTACAACTTTTTCCATATACAAAAATCCAAGTCAGTCTAGTATCAGGTTGTAGGTGGGGTCCCTGCTTCTTTATATTTTGAATCAATTTGAAAGTATTTCTCACACATATGAGAAAATAAAAAAAAAGTAAATTGTTATATGTTTATTGTGACATGTTGAAATCACCAATTGGTGTTGGCTGAAGTTTGACCGGTATAGGTGGTTTTTAAAGCTTGGTTTGGTGTGTGGTCAGCTGAGAAGCACAATTAAGATTTATTTTATATTTTATAACATGAAAAACAGAAAAGATTGAAATGGTCGGGGTCAGGGGTGCATTAAACAAATTTTTTACAAAATAATTGTAACTTATTTTATTTGTGCCAACATTTCAGCCTAACATTTTGGCCATAATCAGGGCAGAAGGTCTGTGAGCCCAACTGTCATTTTCATTTAGACCTCTTCATCAAGAGATCATCACCCTTCTGCTCCCTCGTCCCAGCACTGTTCTTCCAGTCTTGCTTCATCAAACATCATTCTCTCTAATAGTTTTCTTATCCCTTCTTATGCAAACCCTCCATCCCACCTGTTTCCAGTCTTTATTCCTGTAATTTATCCTTCTCTTAGATCAAATTTACATTTTCTAACCACAAATCTCACAATAACTTTCTATACTCCCTACTAGAGCGTTTGGGCCACCACTTAGAGCTGTGCCACTCATTTTTCTTCTTAAATGCCAGTTTAAGATTTTCTTTTTCCAAATTTCATGGAAAATTCCTTAAACCAGGGTTGGCCAATCCTAATGTTCTCGCAGCCCACTTTGGATGTGCAACATTACTCCGTAGGTCGCATATAAAATTTTATTTTTATGTAAAATTGGATTTAGACCCACTGTAGATACATTTTTTTTCAGTGAAAAATTGGAACACAATGAGACGATACTATTGTTTTTACGATTATTCAACTTAAATTCAAACATATGTAATATAGAAATAATGCTATTAAACGTGCATATAATGACATCATCATATTTTGTTTTATAATTTTTACATTTTCAATATATTGATGAAAAATAATTATATATTTTTTAATATATAATTATAATAGGTTTTCACAAATTTGGCCATTATGAAATATAGTTTGATGAATATCTTCATAATATGGACAAGTCTTTTTTCTTCAAAATAAAAATATTTAAAAAATCTGTAGATTGTGTTATTGTAAAAATGCCACCTTTTTGGTCTGATAAGCCGGAAATCTGTTTGTTTTTTTCAAGTAGAAGCTCAGTTTCAACTAATGTAACTGCTGAAACCACTAAATTGAATTACTTACTATCTCAATTAGATCTTAAAGTGGTTGAAAATATATGGGATATTGCTTCATCTGAATACCCTAATAAATATACATTAGCCAAAAATAGATTACTAAAAATATTTAAAGAAAGTGAAGAAGAAGCTCTGAATTATTTACCGAATTAGCAAAGCTGTGTCGATCTCAGCTTGTTCATACAGTAGTATACCACCCACAAAGCAATGGTAAGATAGAACTTCTTCATAGACCCTTAAAGGCAGCTATAATGGCTCACTCTTCCAACACTTAGACTACCGTCTTACCTACTGTCTTGTTGGGACTTCGGTATTCAATTAATGAAGCAGCACAAGCATCCATTGCTGAACTTGTGGTACCTAACTCCGCATTCCTGGTGATTTTTTTGTTGAGCCTCAGTCCGGTCCAAAACCCAATCTGTGCAACCACTACTCAAACAGCTGCGGAGAACATTTTTCCATAAGCACCTGCGCAGTAGTTCACATATCTTTGTATGAGTAGATCTTGTTCCAGCCTCACTAAAAAAACCTAAGGAGGGGCCCTATCGAGTCTTGGTAGGAAAAGACAAAGTTTTTGTGGTTGAGATTAAAGGCAAACCAATTAGTATCTCAGTGGACAGACTCAAACCTGCTTCGCAAGCAGGACTCCAGAGTCTGAAGATTCAACATCTGAACAACAGCCGCCCCTAGAACTGAAACAACCTACTACTACAAGATAAGGGCGCCAAGTGCATTTTCCTCGTCACTATGTCTAGGTCTTCAGCCGACCTGATCGCTAAGGAGGAAGTATATGTAGGAGCCTGGCAACACTGAGTGTGGGAAACCTTAAAGTTTTAAGAAGAACCTTTCTAGTTAAAAAAGTGATAATGTACTGTATATCAATATACTGTTTTAAAATTATCAAAGGCTTATTATTTATAAACAACAGTTACCAACAAACCTAAAAATCCATAACTAATTCAAAAATATGAGAGGTTATACTGTTGGCGACACTATGATAATAAAATGTATATTGTAAGAGATTAAAAAATTGTAACGTGTACGAGGGTCTACAGTGCGCCTTGTGTCAAGTGAGTAGACCAAGTGATACTAAGGAGTGAAGGCGTGAGAGTGTTATACGCCGGCCGCCAGTCATTAATTTAATTAAACTTACTCTCATCATTACACTTGCTGCGTAAGCTTCAGTGGTAGACCTATCCAATGGATAGTAGGAGCAGATCAAGCTAGTGTTGTCATTAAACTAACATTTGTAAACGTATTTCATGTCATGTAAGTGATCTAATTTAAACTATTAATAATTAAAAAAGAATGTTTTATTTTGCCAATTTGAGTGTATTTTCTTTCCGAAGTCCCCTGCCTTACTAAACTTATTATTATTATAAACCATAACATTGGTCAATCTCCGGGCCGGATACAAAGAAAGAAAATATACTCAATAATTTACTTTAAGTAAGTTTATCAGTTACTAATTAAATAAGTAGAAATATAATTTAAAAATGGCTATATATGTTAAATTTAATTTTGGAATCACTTAATTGATAATAAAATTATATTCACGGTCAGAGGTTGTTAGATTTAGCATCACTTGTTTGCTATAAGCCTCTTGGACTTCCTCTCTTTTTAATTTTGTAATGTTATATTTCCTAATCTTCGGCACATTAACTCGTCTTTACATTCGATACTCTTGCCCTTTATCTAGCAACAGACATTCATCTATTATACTTGAGATGTGCCTAGCACTAATCAACATATGGTCAATCTGATTCGAGGTCTGTCCATCGGGCGATCTCCAGATAAACCTAGGGTGTGTAGTGTTAGTGACCTTTGGGTGTACTAATGTAAATGTGTCCTGTATGATGAGAGTGTGTGGTGTACTTTATTCAGGAACCCGAGGGATCGTAAAGCCCCGAAAGTTCGCATTCAGCTTTCAGTAATTTAAATATGTCAGTAAGAGGTTATTTATTCCTCGCCACTAAATAGATATAATCTGCATAAGCACATATTTGACTTTACGAAATGCAATATATTACCATTAGTATTCACCTATTTTATTACAGTATGTAATGCAAATTAAACAGTGTTGCAGACATTCCAATATTTACTGAGAAGCTTCGACTAAGATGTCCATCAATAAATACTTTGGCATTGCTATCATCCGTCGATACTTTTATCATGCGTACTAATTTATTTGTAATATTGAAATCCTTCAAAGCACTCTTCACATTTTTTTCTAATTACGCTTACAAAAGCACTACAAACAGCATATGGTGGTCAGTTTTGTACTCTCAGGATTTTCCTATTGTTTCATTACGAAGATCTGATCAACCATTCCTCATCCCTTCTGGAAACCACACTGATATTCCTACAGAACCTTTTCCACAGTTATACACAGATTTGCCCTAAGACTCGACTGCAGCATCAGCAGATTCCCCCTCCCCATAACAGCCATTATAGGCCACCGTAATAAGAGCAAGCAGCCATAGTGTACGGGTCATTACAATAGTAGCATATGTAACAATCAGTTGAAATTGTTTATACAAATAAATGTTTTTTTAAGTAGTTCGGAAGTTCGAGTTTATAATTAAGGAAAAAATAAACTATTCAGCTTTCATTATTTACAAACAGTTCTTCAATTTGATTGATCTTATTTTTAAAAATAAAATAAAATTTTACTGCAAATAAATAATCTAAGTTTTGCTGAATCATTATTGGACTACAATTGGTTTCTACAAAAGTTTCACTGGGGAAATGCTAGTCTATGATAATTTCTTTATTGAGGAAAGGCATATTGAAAAATATTATTACTCGTAATTTAGGACCAAAATATGTTCTCCATTATCTGACAGTAGGTTCATTCGAGTGTTAATAAGAATTGGACGGAGCCGACAAGTACGTTATATTTAAAAACTGTTTACCAGAATTAATAAAATATGAAATCTTTGTTTCACTCATTACATATAAACCTGCTTCTGTCTGGATGGAGTTATCTAAACACTATGCGATATCTCATTTAAAAAAATAAATTCAGGATTGATAAAAGAGCAAATTGAGGGTACACGGAATGAAGTTTAAACTATCAAATACAATAAGCGATATAAAAGTACAATAAGTGAACAAAGATGCTTAAATGAATTTGGCCAAGGAATTAAATATAACATAGTGATTATAATATAAATAACAAAAGAATAAAAGTTAAAATCATTTCAATATAAAAATAAATGTAGTCTATCTTTGTTTTGAAATAATTTCGATTATAAATGAGGTTTTTGACCAAAACTAAGCTCAATTAATAATGCACATTATGGTACAAGCAAATTGAATACAATCAAATTTCAAATTTAATATAACAATAACTATTTGGATATAATGGGTCCTAAACAATCCTCCAAACCTTCAATAAACTACGAAGTTTTTTAAAAATAAAAAATAAAAACAGATTGTTTTTAGCTCTACCTAAACATAAAAATTAGTTCTATTCAGAAATGAAAAACAGGCAGAGCATAACATGATAATACTGAACCTCTTAATGGCCTATTTCTACGTCCTTGGTTTGTTGTTCGGTTCATTGTTCACTTTATGTGTAGAGGGTTTGTGATAGTGATGGGCTAAACAGTGAAATCTTAATAACTCGTTATGGCATAGCTGTTACCACGTAATAACGAGTTCCAGTAACAGGTTATTTGAGTAACGTTTTATCTTATTGAAGAAAATAATATATCTGATAAATAAATTTATGTGAGAGTGGAAACGTAGCCCATAATGGCTCATTCCTAAAAAAAATAGCAATGTTTAATTCTTTTGTTAATTTTTCAATCGTTAATTGTGAATGAAATCCTTCTGTATTCCATAGAAAAAGCAGAATAAAGCAATCGCCTATTTCCGATAACGTTTAAGGATCACGTAGATGGAGCCACTTGGATAACGCCTCGGCCTCAGCTGTTATTAAAATCATGTTGAAGCTATTTCGTTATTAGCGAGTGAAACGATGAAGGAGATATTCCAATAACGGGCTCGTTCTGGTAACAAGTTATTACAGTAACCGTTATTTTCCAATAACACGTTATTTTAGACAGACTTTTTGACCCCACCACTAGTTTGTGACTTTTACATAGGTTGTTATATATTTTCTGATGTTTGGGACAAGGTAGGTAGTTTTTGTTGTGGTATTATTTATTACCAATCTTAACTTAAATAACCATTGCTGATGTGTTAAAACATTAAAATAATTTTGCATGGTTTCTTACAACACTTTTCTTATTACTTTTGTGTTTACTTTTTTTCTAAGTATACTTATTTAATTGCTTTACTTTCTAGCAATTTGAAAGTTTCTCAGCATTAAAATCTTGATAGGCAGTTTGCAGTTCTGAACATTTAGGTACACGGTCTGAATTAATGATTTATTTAATTGAATTAAGTTACCTATTGTAAATGTATGCTGTAGCTATACACTTTATATTTATGTTGTTCATGCATTTCATTTACTTTTTCAGATAAAAGTAATTCTGGTCATTCTATCCTAAACGAAATGACTGATGAAACAATGTCTTCATGTAAGTTTTTTAAATGTGTTGAATGTTACAATTTTCTTTTATGGTTCATATTATTTTTACTTCTTCTGTATGATTCTCCATCTCATAATGTGTTAAATTCAATATACAGTAGAACCTCGATTATCCGTCAGGGTATGGGACCAAGATGGTGACGGATTTGGGAAATAGACGGATATGGGAATGAGTCATATGTCTCTTATATATACACACACACATAAATTGAACAATATATTTCAAATATTCGACATTATATATGTACTCGCAACTTATTTACGTACTAATAAGGTTACATATGTAGTAAAAATGTTTATAAAAAATAATAATAATTACGTACATAGATGGCTAAAAGCACAATCATTGTATGTCCAATTTTTCCCTCTTGAGAAATTAATATCCATTTAAAGGTGGAGTTTAGCTCTTCCCTCGTGCACAAACGGAGTATGCCCCTTCTTAATAATCATTAAATGATTATATAGAAGGGACATACTCTAGGGGTCCGCCACACGTTTTATATCATTAACTGCTGTCCGAGGAATTTCATAGATTTTGGCTAAGATTGAAGCACTCTCACCTTTTCGTAAACGTTTTACGATTTCAAACATAGTAGCGAGATCTAAACCCTTTGTCTTTTTTTCCTACATTATTGTGCATACTTTTAAGATAACGACAAGTACCCGTAAGACAAGAATGAAGACTGAAGATAGTTCAACTCCAGAAGCTACATTAGGTAGAGATAAGAAGATAATTAATTTCTGAGAAATGTGTGCGAGGATGGCTAGGTTTTGAGTAAACAACAAATTCTAGAAAACGAAGTTGTCAAGGCACAGCGATTGTCTTAGCCGCCGTCTATTACTTTAGCAACCAAACAATATATATACATCTTTTTTTTTTTTTCTCAAACTGAGGTGATGGTTAACAGAGAGTGACGGATAATAGAGGTTTTACTGTATATTCTTTTTATTGTTTTGATCTTTTTGTGATTCTATAGTTTTAAATAATTTATTCGAAACCATTCGAGATCTTCCTCTTTATTCTATGTTTAATTTTAAAATGAATAAATAAACATTTTTTTTATTATATATTGAATAACGTACAATTATTATATTTAATATATTTAAATAGTTTTATATTTAATGGTGAATAAAATATGCAGTGACTGAATGCTCTTATTTATTTATAAAAAAGTTTTCTTAATAAATTTCTTGTATGTTCAATGAAATATTGTATTTTATTTGCTTGTTTTTATTGTTATTTTCATTTCGGTAGGTGAGCTTACTCAGGTGAAGCATGAACAACTCTTCCTAGATGAAGGTGAGAACTATCTTTTAAACCTTACTGTAACCTTCCAATCGTTGAAATAATGTTTATTAATAGTCTTAATTTCCCATTATCTGTTAGGATTTATCTATTTTTGCCTTAAAATTGATGCTTTCTATTGAATGCCTTAATGATTCTATAGCATTTTTGTATCAGATATGTAATTCTGAAAATATATAATTTACAAGTATAATATTTTTATCAATGGAATTAGTAATGAAAATTTGTTATAGTTTCCACAATTGTTGTTAAAGAAGAGGAGGCATTAGCAGTTGATTACGGTGAGGAAAATATGTACATTAAATAGTCCTTCTATTAAATTTTATAAAATTTTGTTGTTGTTATCCTATTTATTTAATTTGAAAATATTATATGAAGTATATCATTTTCAAATTTTCCCTTGTTTATATAGCCTTATAGCCTATAAGGCTTGGAATTTTCAACTATTGTTAGTTTTCAAAATTAATTATAAGAATTTGATACAATTTCACAATATTTATTAAAGAGCAGAGAATGGATATTGATGATAGATTATAAAATGTAATAAATTATTGAAAACAAATATCAAAGTGCGATGGTTGTTTAAAATGTTCTTGCGAAGTGACAGAGATGGCTTGACATGGTTTTCAGTTAGCGTCTCTTGGTAGAGCACAAACCAAGTTTCAGCCAGATCGGTCAATTTCTTTTTGTTTAGCATTTGTTTGAATCATGTAAATCGATTGATTTTCATAAAATGTGTGAAAAAGAATTGTGTTTGTTGATTAATAAATACTTAATGAAAGATAAAATGCTCTAAGAGGCAAAGACAAGCTTAATAAAAATTATGGTTACTCTGCACCTGTGATTAGAACAGTTTATAATTCTCAAGGTGTAATTCTCATCGACTATCTGGAAAAGGGTAAATCTGTTTGAAAACGGCCTTGATCGGCTAAGAAAAAAGTCCTTTTCCATCACGACACTTACGTCTTAGCAGTTGTGCCCGTAAAATTAATGGAAGTAGGGTTCCAACTGATTTCACATCCTTCCTATTGTTCAGACTTGGCTCCATGGAACGATTATTTGTTCCCCTATAAGAGAAAATGTGGCTGGAGGGGAGAAAAGATTTTATTCAAACAAGGAGGTGATAGCAGAAATGATTGGCTATCTTGCAGTTTTGGCCAAATCCTATCCTCTCGAAGGGATCGACAAATCAGAGCAGCATTGGGTGAAGTGTATACAAAGGTTTTTCCAAAAAAATTTAGTTGTTTTAATTTTTCCACAGACTTTTCTAACAACACTCATAGATCTTTTATAATGGAGGATGGAAATAGTTGGGGGATGCTGTCATAAATGACACCAAAAAAAGGTTAAGACTTATTTTTTTATTTGTGGCGACGTTTTTTATTTGTGCTTGTATTTTTTAGTTTTTGTAATTTTTTTGTTCTTTATTCGTGCTAATTTTTATAATGTTTCAATCAGTTTTTTATAGAAAATAATTTTGCATTGTAACTAAAGATCATTTTAAATTTTAAATTAACCATTATTATTATTATTTTAAAGATATTTAAAAAAAGTTGGAAAACATACAATATAACAAAGTTATGGAAAGTGCAACTTTAGTTGTTAGAAGTTACGAGTTACTTATTTTTCATAAGAAAATGATTATTTTATTTTATCATCTCATTTGATTTATAATTTTTAATATGACTATTTTAAATACTATTGTGCTTCCACCATTGTGCAATTTTATACTTAATTATGGTACATACTGTCTTCTTATATGGGTTAAGACTCCTTAGCTTACTGTTCTGATGCTGTACTTCTAGCGCCTCAGTTTAGGGTATACCATGTAGTACGCCTAAATCAGGATACACTATACATATAACTTACGCTCTAAAATGTTGAAACATTTAAAAGACCTGCTTAATCTGCGGCTCAATTATCTTTTTGTTCCCATAATAAAGACAAAATTCATTTCAATATTGTAAATCAACTGAGTTACATTGATTTTGTTGCGTAATGTATAAGTGCTTGCAGACTAATCACAAAAATAATGCTTTTCCTTTGTTACAAAAATAATTCGGATAAAGTGGGATTTAAAATAAACATAATTTGGCCGTTAGTTTATTAGAAATCTCATACTTAAGGTCATCGTTGCTTATTCTTGCACTTTTTACATTATTATTGTGCAAGAAATATTTAATTTTATGCACTATAAATATTTAATTTAATGCACTATAAATATTTAATTTAATGCACTATAAAATATTATATTTATATATCAACAGGTGGAATTGCTCATATAAAGCAAGAAAAGGATATGCTTGTCCCTGATGAAGGTGAGGAAAATTCATTGTATTAGCCTTTTGCTTTTGTTTGTTAGTTGTTTATTTATTTAATGTAACGTTTATGCTGCTTTGGCTTATCAGACGACCTTGCACTTTTTTTTGTCTGGTGTATACAGTATATAATAAAATTATTCAATTTTTTATTTGTGTTCTAAATGCTCTGCCTACTGACTTTCTCAACAGTACTGATAACAAAATTGAATTATCATTGCAATAATTTTTTTTTAAAAACGCATTGAAAGCAATTTTTACTTTAGCATTTAACAAAAAAAATTATATACAGTAAAACCTCTATTATCCGTCACTCTATTTACCGTCACTCTCTGTTAACCGTCACCTCAGTTTGAGAAAAAAAAAGAAAGATGTATATATATATTGTTTGGTTGCTAGTCATAAACGCCGGAACAAGAATCAATCGTTGTGTCATGACAACTTCGTTTCCTCGCACACAATGTAGCTTCCGCAGTTGAACTGCCTTCATTCTTGTCTTATGTATATATATATATATATATATATATATATATATATATATATATATATATGAGACATATGACTCACTCCCATATCCGTCTATTTCCCTAATCCGTCACTATCTTGGTCCCGTACCCTGACGGATAATCGAGGTTCTACTGTATTTAAATATTTATTGTAATTTTGTTTCTGTTTCACAGTTTGTATCAAAGAAGAAGAGGGGCAGGAGATTTCTTTTGGTGAGGAATACATTAAATTAATATTAAATAAATGTTCAAAGATCTGGAATATTGTGGATGCTAATAAATATGAACCTAAATCTTAATAGAAAATGACATGATAAACTATTCCTTCCTACCTAGTTCATATACCAGGAGATCTTGTCAACATATGTTTTTTTAATTTATAGCATCCTGCATTGTTAGTTATTATTTCTCATTTATAGATGAGGGGCTTAATCATGTGAAACATGAAGAATTTCTTATCACAGATGAAGGTGAGCTATGTATGTTTTATTAATCTTTAAGCTGATTTGCTGGTAATGTTTTTTTTTTTAATTTTAGCATATTTATTTGTGACTGTTCTATCCTTAACCATCCTTATGTTCATATACTATAGTGCTTTTCTCGTTGGCTTTGGTGTAATATTTTCTAGTTTTAAATTTGTTGGTATTTTATTATGATATACAAAGATTACTCAGAGACGACATTCATTTTATGTGCCACTTTAGACCTCAATGTTTCCGAGACTTCAGGAACAGTCTCAGGAAAAAGAAAACACTTGATTATAACATAATTCAATTTTATCATGAATTTTGTCATTTGTTCATTAATTTCCGATCCCAGTCTGGTTGGCTTCTGGATCCGTATAGTTGACCCGTCTTCATCTTCTTAGGAAAGCCTTGTCTCCCTATTTGGATGGAGCCTTTACTCATCTGACTTAAAAGGTCCAAGTCTCCGATTTGTACAAGACAGGATGGATCAGAGTCTTATACAATCTCAACTCTGTACCACAAGTGAGGTTATGGCTTCTGATAAGGTATCTTTATCCGAGAAAAACTTCTGTTTGAATGTTTTTGCTTCTTCTCATCTCTGGTGTCGTTATTCATGTTAACCTGTTAACCGAGATAGACAAATTGTTCGACCTTTTCAAAACTGTAAGTTCCCATGGTGATCCTTTCCCTATTGTTGATCCTCTGATCTGATATCATGAATTTTGTCTTTTGTTCACTAATTTCCAAACCCAGTCTCCTTGCCGGGATCTCTAGTGCCATGAATGCATCCTTGACTGCCTGATATGATCTTCCCACGATGTCGATGTCATAGGCCAGGATCTGGACAGTCTTGTTGAAAGCAATGCCTAAAGTATAAATTTGTTCATAAATTGAAATATGTATTTAAAAGTTATGTTGCTGTTTTATTAAATAATAAGATGACAATAATTTTATTAATTAACACGTTGACTGCCACGGCAATTTTCAGAAATTTGACCTAAAATGATAATTTGATTGAATCACATTATATTATTAAAAACTGTAATTCTGATATATTTCGAGTTTAGTCATAGCTGCACAAAAATTACAAGTAAAGACAGGACGAGATAAATCGTAGTTGGCGTCCCAGAAAAGAACACAATCTACGAGTTATCTCGTAGTTGGCAGTCAACGTGTTAAAACCTAAAACCAATTCACTATCATCATATTAAAAAAATTATGTATCATTTTCTGATCTGGACTGGTTTGAAGAAGTTTGAAAATTGCTGCTGGAATTTTAACTTTGAAAAACTGTACCAAATTAACAGCGCCTGAGTAAAAATATTTTATTCATAAATGCTTTCTACCAGTTGAATAATGATTTTATTCAGGAGGATATCCTGAATTATGTCATCCTCCCATTTAAACAATGGTCTGCCCCTTTCTTTTGTTCAGTAGTGTCATCCTATCATCCTTCTGGGATTTCCTTTATTCTGGCATTTTAGCTAATACAGACTTTCAAGCTTGAATAGACTTAAAAACATTAAACCACTTGAAACAAATGAAAAGTTCTGATATTATTTTAGTTTTCATTATCTTATGTACTACAAATTATCGGATGTATCACTAATTGATATATAATAACATATATTACACCAGGTGCAAACTTTTTAGAAGTTATTGTTATTCTCTTAACATTTAAAAAATTATTAATATGATGACTTTACATATTTATTTCAAATAAATAGCTTTATTTTTATTTCAACATAGTCATTTATTGGTTATAGGAGTCGAGGATAGTTGTGAAAAAGTTGAAAAGAATTTACGATGTTATCATTGTGACTTTAAATCTGAAGATCGTCATGGCATTAAAAAACATATAAAATCCTGTCATGAAGGTGAGAATCCACATCATGGTCCTTACTGGGATAAAAAATCCATTGGAATGGTTGATTTGAAAAGTCATATGACTCAGCATACAAATAAGAGACCTTATCAATGCCCTCACTGTGATTATAAATCAGTACATTATTCAGTTATGAAATACCATATAATGGCACGTCATACAGGTGAGAAGCCACTTCAATGTCCTCAATGTGATTTTAAGTTTGTTAGACCTGATAAGTTGAAGAATCATATCATGAGCCGTCATACAGGAGAGAAGCCGCTTCAATGTCCTCAATGTGATTTTAAGTGTGTTAGACGTAATAAATTGAAGAATCATATCATGAGCCGTCATACAGGGGAGAAGCCGCATCAATGTCCTCAATGTGATTTTAAGTGTGTTAGACCTGATAAGTTGAAGAATCATATCATGAGCCGTCATACAGGGGAGAAGCCGCTTCAATGTCCTCAATGTGATTTTAAGTGTATTACATCTGATAAATTGAAGAATCATATCATGCGCCATCATACAATTGAGAAGCTTCATCACTGTTCTCATTGTGATTATAAGTGTGCTTTGTCTCAAGATTTGAAAAAGCATATCACACACTGTCACACAATTGAGAAGCCCGAGAAGCCTCATCACTGTTCTCATTGTGATTATAAGTGTGTTAGACCTGATAAGTTGAAGAATCATATCATGCGCTGTCATACACTTGAGAAGCCTCATCACTGTTCTTATTGTGATTATAAGTGTTTTACATATCAAGAGTTGAAGAATCATATCATGCGCCGCCATACACTTAAGAAGCCTCATCACTGTTCTCATTGTGATTATAAATGTGTTACATCTCAAGAGTTGAAAAAGCATATCGCACACTGTCATACAATTGAGAAGCCTGAGAAGCCTTATCACTGTACTCATTGTGATTATAAATGTGTAACATCTCAACATTTGAAGATTCATATCATGCGACGTCATACACTTGAGAAGCCTCTTCGCTGTTTTCATTGTGACTATAAGTGTGTTACCCCTGATAAGTTGAAGAGTCATATCATGCACCATCATACACTTGAGAAGCCTCATCACTGTTCTCATTGTGATTATAAGTGTGTTAGACCTGATAAGTTAAAGAATCATATCATGCGCCGTCATACACTTGAGAAGCCTTATCACTGCTCTCATTGTGATTTTAAGTGTGTTACATCTGAACAGTTAAAGGATCATATCATGCGCCGTCATACACTTGAGAAGCCTCATCACTGTTCACATTGTGATTATAAATATGCTTTGTCTCAAGATTTGAAAAAGCACATCAAACGCTGTCATACAACTTAGAAGCCTTATCACTGTACTCATTGTGATTATTTGTGTTACATCTCAACATTTGAAGATTCATATCATGCGACGTCATACACTTGAGAAGCCTCTTCACTGTTCTCATTGTGATTATATGTGTTACCTCTGATAAGGTGAAAAATCATAACACACGTCGCCATACACTTAAGGAGCCTCATCACTGTCCTCAATGTGATTATAAACAGTTGAGAAGTCCTGCCACTATCCTTGTTTCTGCCGCAATCTTATAAATTCAGTTTACATAAGAAATGTAGTTTCTTAAATAACTTCAACTTTTCTGCAACCAAAACTATTTTATTCTAACTTGGTTCTTAGTATTTTATTCTTAAAATATATTGCATCCCTATATGGCAGTTTCTTTTTTCTTTTTGGTTTTGTACTGTTCTTCAATCACCAGTGGCAGGCTGCATCGATAGTTTATTGATGAAATAAATTTACTCTGACGATTTTGTTTTTTTTATTTCACTTTATTGATGAAATAAATTTACTCTGATGTTTTTATTTTTCCTTATCCAATAGCAATTTCATTAAAGAATAAGATAACTATTGTAACTTTTGCATTTCAATATTAAGGCCTTAGTGATATGAATCTTTTTATTGTGTAACATCTTGATCAGTTATGTAAGTTCAAACTTGATTAGGTTCTTTATAGGTTTTTTGAAAAATTACAATAATTTTCGTACAACTTTTTCCATATACAAAAATCCAAGTCAGTCTAGTTTCAGGTTGTAGGTGGGGTCCCTGCTTCTTTATATTTTGAATCAATTTGAAAGTATTTCTCACACATATGAGAAAATAAAAAAAAAGTAAATTTCAGGCTAGTTTTTTACTGTAAATGAAATCAATCGATTGACTTTTTATTTTCAGCTTATGTTTATTGTGACATGTTGAAATCACCAATTGGTGTTGGCTGAAGTTTGACCAGTATAGGTGGTTTTTAAAGCTTGGTTTGGTGTGTGGTCAGCTGAGAAGCACAATTAAGATTTATTTTATATTTTATAACATGAAAAACAGAAAAGATTGAAATGGTCAGGGTCAGGGGTGCATTAAAAATAATTGTAACTTATTTTATTTGTGCCAACATTTCAGCCTAATATTTTGGCCATCATCAGGGCAGAAGGTCTGTAGAGCCCAACTGTCATTTTCATTTATACTTTCATCAAGAGATCATCACCCTTCTGCTCCCTCGTCCCAGCACTGTTCTTCCAGTCTTGCTTCATCAAACATCATTCTCTCTAATAATCTTCTTATGCAAACCCTCCATCCCACCTGTTTCCAATATTTTTTCCTGTAATTTATCCTTCTCTTTGATCAAATTTACATTTTCTAACCACAAATCTCACATAAACTTTCTATGCTCCCTACATGAGTATTTGGTCCACCACTTAGAGCTGTGCCACTCATTTTTCTTCTTAAATGCCAGTTTAAGATTCTCTTTTTCCAAATTTCATAGAAAATTCCTTAAACCAGGGGTGGCCAATCCTAATGTTCTCACAGCCTACTTTGGATATGCAACATTACTCCGCAGGTCGCATATAAAATTTTATTTTATTTGTAAAATTGGATTTAGACCCACTGTAGATACATTTTTTTCAGTGAAAAATTGGAATATAATGAGATAGTACTATTGTTTTTACGGTCATTCTTACATGCAAACATGTGTAATATAGTAATAATGCTACTAAACACACATAGCAATCATAATAATACATCATCATATTTTATTTTATAATTTTGACATCATGGATGAAAAAAGAATATATATTTGTTTAATACGTAGGTTTTAGTTAGAGCCTCGATTATCCGTCAGGATATGGGACTAAGATGGTGAGGGATTTGGGAAATAGATGGATATGGGAGTGAGACATATGTTTTATATATACACATAAATTTAACAATATATTTCAAACATTTGACATTAAATATGTACTCGTAACTTATTTATGTACTAATAAGGTATACATATATAGTAAAAATATTTTTTTTTAGCCAGCGCCTATGATTTTAGTAACCAAACAATATATACATACATGCCTTTTTTTTTTTTTTTTCCTCTAAACTGAGGTGAAGGTTAACAGAGAGTGACTGATAATAGAGGTTTTACTGTAAATATAGTTTGATGAATATCTCCATGCACCCACTATATTAAAATCCCTAAATTATAACATTTTCAACTGAAAATGTTGATTGATTTGAGTTCGAATCCCGGCCGTTGACAAATCTTTTCTCTTCAAAATAAAAATATTTAAAAATGTTATAATTTAAATGAATACAATTTAAAAAATCTGCAGATCGTGTTAGTGTAAAAATAACACCTTTTTGGACTGATAAGCCAGAAATCTGTTTTTTTCAAGTAGAAGCTCAGTTTCAACTGCCTAATGTAACTGCTGAAACCACTAAATTCAATTACTTAGTATCTCAATTAGATCTTTAAGTGGTAGAAAATAAATATATGGGATATTGCTTCATTTGAGTACCCTAAGAAATATACATTAGCCAAGAATAGATTACTAAAAATATTTAAAGAAAATGAAGAAGTAGCTCTGAGTAATTTACCGAATTAGCAAAGCTGTGTGGATCTCAGATTATTCCTACAGTAGCATATTACCCACAAAGCAATGGTAAGATAGAAATTCTTCATAGACCCTTAAAGGCAGCTATCATGGCTCACTCTTCCAACAATTAGACTACCTTCTTACCTACTGTCTTGTTGGGACTTCAGCATTCAATTAATGAAGCAGCACAAGCATCCATTGCTGAACTTGTGGTACCTAACTCCGCATTCCTGGTGATTTTTTTGTTGAGCCTCAGTCCGGTCCAAAATCCAATCTGTGCAACCACTACTCAAACAGCTGCCGAGAACATTTTTCCATAAGCACCTGCGCAGTAGTTCACATATCTTTGTATGAGTAGATCGTATTCTAGCCTTACTAGAAAAACCGGTACTTTTCCAATCTAACGACGACCTACCCCAGCGCCCCATGTGTCACTTTCGTTAACTACCTTCTACTGTTAGCGAAACCTTCCTTAGTCCTTTGTTATTGTTTGTGTCTAGTGGATGTTTATTTGTTTTCATGTTAATTATACAATATGAGTTGGAATTTGATGAAGATTTTTCGCGAGGTGATTGATGAAAAGTCAGCTGTGGTATTTGTACAGGAGTGGAACGTCATATTGTGTTTAATCAATATTGTTTATAATAAATGTTTTATTATATTTTATTATTTATTTTCTATTTTAAATATTTAAATTTTAAACATAAATAATTATATTTAACTACAATGTGATGTTTTTTGGTTAATTGTTTTGATTGTTCTATATATACGACACCGTTTTGATGTAATATTGTTATTTTTAATGAATTTTGTTTATAATAAATGTTATTTTTTATCTTCTTATTTTTTCAGTAGTTTATATATTTTAAATTTAAAGAGAAAATATGATATACAGCTAAAAATATGATTTTTTTTAGCTGTATATCATCTCCTATATCATTTCCTAACAATCCTCTTGTATGAAAATGAAAGAATACTATTTCAAATATATTTCAGGCAGGATAACCTGACGGGGTCCAAATAGTTGAGGTAAGTGCCAGAGGAGCGTGCTGGGGTAGGTCGTTGTTAGATTATAAAAGTACCGAAAAACCTTATGAGGGGCCCTATTGAGTGTTGGAACGAAAAGACAAAGTTTTTGTGGTTGAGATAAAAGGCAAACCAATTAGTATCTCAGTGTGCTTACTGTCTCGCGACTCCAGAGTCTGAAGATTCAACATCTGAACAACAGCCGCCCCTAGAACTGAAACAACCTACTACTACAAGATCAGGGCGCCAAGTTCATTTTCCTCGTCACTATGTCCAGGTCTTCAGCCGACCTGATCGCTAAGGAGGGAGTAGATGTAGGAGCCTGGCAACACTGAGTGTGGGTTGAAGAAGAACCTTTCTAGTTATAGAAGTGATAATGCACTGTGTATCGCTGTATATCAATATACTGTTTTAAAATTATCAAAGACTTATTATTTATAAACAAAAGTTACCAACAAACCTAAAAATCCATACCTAATTTAAAAATAGGAGAGGCTATACAATATATTTATCTTCTTAATCAAAAATCTTTTTCTCTCATCCGATTTGTAGTTACGGAAATAGACCAAGGCCACATGAAAAACCTCTCGGCATTCATTTCATCAATTTTTGATTCAGTCATTTCACAAAAACATCTCATATCCATATTCAACTACTTGTACCAACAGTCACCCTCCTCTCAAATCTACCCATAAAGAAGATGAGATGGACAATATATCTTATTCTCTTTTTCTGGCATTGTAGCAACTCACGGGCTCCGAACCTTGAATTGAATTAAAAACTTGAAACCACTTGAGAACTGAAAAAACTAAGAAAAATATTTTTATGTTATTTTATTTTTCATTATTTTATGAACTAAAATTTATTGGATAAATTACTAATTGATATAAAATACTAACTATAAATTTTAAGAATTTATCATTTTTTAATGATTTAAAAAAGTATTAATATAATGTATCTATTTATTTCAAGTAAATAGTTTTATTTTATTTATAATATGATAATTTTTTGGTTCTATGAGTCGATGATAATTGTGGGAAAGTTAAAAAGACTCTTCATTGTCATCATTATGACTTTAAATCTGATGATCTGCAAAACATTAAAAAAACATATCTGTGATAAAGAAGAGAGGCCTCATCAATGTCCTTACTGTGATTACAAAGCAATGCAATCTGCACCTTTAATGATCGTATAATGACCCATTACACAGGTGAGAAACACCATCAATGTTATTATAAATCAATTACACATCATGGATTAAAAAATCATAATAGGTTGGGGGAAAAGAAATCCATTATTTTTGCGTGAAATTCAATACTTCATTTAAGACGTTACGGATTGTCCGATTTGGGTCAAATATGCACCGTTCTGTTGCGTAATTTGTTGCCATTTTAAAGGTAGCTTCATAATGCCTCTCTCACAGAAGGCTTGGTCCTTATTGCCGAAAAACTCTAGTAATCGATTTTCACAATCTTCTCTTGATCCCTACACATCATCTTTTTGTCGATTTCAGTAGCGCTTATGATAGCATTATTAGGGATAGACTTAATCAAAGCATAGAAGAAATGAATGTCCCCCAAGAATTGATAAGCCTCACTGAGCTGATGATGAGTGGATAAAGAAGTCAGGTCAAGATTCAAGGTGACTTGTCCGAATCATTTAAGACCACTAGGGGCCTGAGACAAGGGGATGGTCTTTCCTGCCTGTTGTTCAACTTTTCTCTCGAGAAGGTGATTAGAGACTCAGGAATACAGGTACTGACCAAATCCATTCAAGTTCTTGCCTATACGGACGATATTGATATAGTGGGAAGGTCAGAGAGAGATTTGGAATAGGCATTTCTTGCCTTAGAGCAAGCAGGACGACGCATGGGGCTCCAAGTAAACCAGTCCAATACTAAATACATGGTGGCTAACCCTCCAAGACCACTAGCACCTCATATCACTTTTGGTGACTACACTTTTGAGGGTGTTGATGGTTTTCAGTATCTTAGTTCACTGATCAAATCGGACAACACGACCGGCCCAGAAGTACAGAAAATAATATTAGCTGCAAATATTATCAAGAAAGACCAAGGCTACACTGTACAAAACGCTTATTAGACCTGTTTTAACTTATGCCTCAGAAACCTGGCCTTTGTCAAAATCTGACGTTAACAGTTTACTGCTCTTTGAAAGGAAAGTGTTAAGAAGAATGTTTGGAGCGATAAGAGTAGGTGACCAGTTCAGGCTTAGATATGATGCAGAGCTGTACCAGATTTATCAGGAGCCCAATATGGTACAGCACACAAGAATTTCCAGGCTAAGATGGGCTGGGCATGTAGCTAGGATGGACGAAAACGCTACTCAGAAGAAACTTCTCTTTGGATATGTGGATGGGAGAAGGAGACGTGGAAGACCACGACTGAGATGGGTGGACGAGGTCGAGAGGGATTCAGGTGTCCTTGTTGGATCAAGAGCTGCTAAGACCCGTACTGGGTTGTAGAGCCCGTGTTGTTGTTGTCTCTTGATCCCTATTTCTTATCACTCAGGAAGTTTTAAAGAAAGGTGGTAATCGCTTGGTGCCAGATCCGAACAATATGCTGGATGCATTAAAACTTCCCAACCAAGCTCCCTTCTGGCGAGTCACTACAGACGTGTGTGGCCTTGCGTTGTCCTGATGGAACATAACACCTTTTCTGTTGGCCAATTCTGCCCGTTTCTGGTCAATCGCTAACTTCAAACGGTTCAGTTGTTAACAGTAGAGATCTGAATTTAGTGTTTGGCCATACAGAAACAACTCATAATAAATGATTCCTTTCAAGTCCCACCAAATACACAGTAGAACCTTCCTGGCCGTTAGTCTTGGTTTGGCCACCGTTTGAGCTGCTTCACCACGCTATGATCGTTTTCGCACAATATTGTCGTATGCGACCCTTTTCTCATCCCCAGTCACCATCTGTTTAAAAAATGGGTCGATTTCATTCTGTGATTTTATCGACATTTCGACGACAGGCCTACCTGTGCGAGGTGCATCTTCAATATAAAAAATGGCTGAATGGAATCGACGAAACCAAAATTACACGTCATTAGCTGTTACAGTATCGGCATCATAAACACCATTCACAATTTCAGCGTCCTGGCTTGCATTTCTACCTTTATCAAAGAAAAACTTTAAAATGTACCGCATTTTCTCTTTTTTTTCTTCTCAATGTTAACAGTCTATAACTCACAACTGAATGGAACAAACAAAAAACATTGACAACGAACATAACCCACCACACAGGTGAGATACCTCTTCAATGGCCTCATTGTGATTTTAAATTAATACAATCTGAATCTTTATAAAACACGTATAATGGATCATCATTCACGAGAAAGGCCTCATCAATGTCTTCCCTGTGATTATGAATGTATTACACCTCAAGCATTAAAAAAACATTTCTACCTCCTTGGTTTGTTGTTCAGTTTATGTGTAGAGGGCTTGTGACTTTTACATAGGTTGTTATATAATTTCTGCCCTTTGAAATAAGGTAGGTAGTTTTTGTTAGGCTGTAATATTTATTGTTAATCTTCGTATTTTTGTTGTTATGGCTTGCCATGTCTTTGCTTTTTAAACATAAATAACCATTGCTGATGTGTTAAAATATTAAAATAATTTTGCATGATTTCTTACATCACTTTTCTTATTCTTTTGTGTTTACTATTTTTCTAAGTATACTTATTTAATTGATTTACTTTCTAGCAATTTGAAAGTTTCTCAACATTAAAACCTTGATAGGCAGTTTGCAGTTCTGAACATTTAGGTACGTGGTCTGAATTAATGATTTATTTAGTTGAATTAAGTTACCTATTGTAAATGTATGCTGTAGCTATACACTTTATATTTATGTTGTTCATGCATTTCATTTACTTTTTCAGATAAAAGTAATTCTGGTCATTCCATACTAAACGAAATGACTGATGAAACAATGTCTTCATGTAAGTTTTTTAGAATGTGTTGAATGTTACAAGTTTCTTTTACGGTTCATATTATTTTTACTTCTTCTGTATGATTCTCCTTCTCATAATGTGTTAAATTCAATATATATTATTTTTATTATTTTGATCTTTTTGTGATTCAATAGTTTTAAATAATTTATTCGAAACCAGTTGAGATCTTCCTCTTTATTCTATGTTTAATTTTAAAATGAATAAATAAAAATTTTTTTTATATATTGAATAACGTGCAATTATTATATTTAATATATTTAAATAGTTTTATATTTAATGGTGAATAAAATATTCAGTGACTGAATGCTCTTATTTATTTATAAAAAAGTTTTCTTAATAAGTTTCTTGTATGTCCAATGAAATATTGTATTTTATTTGCTTATTTTCATTTTGGTAGGTGAGCTTACTCAGGTGAAGCAAGAACAACTCTTCCTAGATGAAGGTGAGAACTATCTTTTAAACCTTACTGTAGCCTTCCAATCGTTGAAATAATGTTTATTAATAGTCTTAATTTTCCTTTATCTGTTAGGATTTATCTATTTTTGCCTTAAAATTGATGCTGTCTATTGAATGCCTTGATGATTCTATAGCATTTTTTGTATCACATATGTAATTCTGTAAATATATACTTTACAAGTATAATATTTTTATCAATGGAATTAGTAATGAAAATTTGTTATAGTTTCCACAATTGTTGTTAAAGAAGAGGAGGCATAAACCAAATTATTGAAAACAAATATCAAAGTGCGATGGTCTCTTGGTAGAGCACAAATCAAGTTATTGATATTGAACCATAAACATAAAGGATAAACCAAATTATTGAAAACAAATATCAAAGTGCGATGGTCGTTTAAAATGTTCTTGCGAAGTGACAGAGATGGCTTGACATGGTTTTCAGTTAGTAGCGTCTCTTGGTAGAGCACAAACCAAGTTTCTGCCAGATCGGTCAATTTCTTTTTGTTTAGCATTTGTTTGAATCATTGCTCATCATTCATTGTTGATTAATCAATACTTAATGAAAGATAAAATGCTCTATGAGGCAAAGACAAGCTTAATAAATATTATGGTTACTCTGCACCTGTGATAAGAGCAGTTTATAATTCTCAAGGTATAATTCTCATCAACTATCTGGAAAAGGGTAAATCTATTTCGAAATGGCCTTGATTGGCTCAGAAAAAAGTCCTTTTCCGTCACGACACTCACATCTTTGCAGTTGTGCCCGTAAAATTAATGGAAGTAGGGTTCCAACTGATTTCACATCCTTCCTATTGTTCAGACTTGGCTTCATGGAACGATTATTTGTTCCCCTATAAGAGGAAATGTGTTTACTAATATTGTACAGGACTAATTATGGTACTGTCTTCTTATATGGGTTAAGACTCATCACTGCTCTCATTGTGATTTTAAGTTTGTTACATCTCAACAGTTGAAGAATCATATAATGGCCCGTCATACAGGTGAAAAGCCGCTTTGATGTCCTCAATGTGATTTTAAGTGTATTACATCTGATAAATTGAAGAATCATATCATGCACCGCCACACACTTGAGAAGCCTCATCACTGTTCTTATTGTGATTATAAGTGTGTTGTATCTAAAGAGTTGAAGAATCATATCATGAGCCGTCATACTCTTGAGAAGCCTCATCACTGCTCTCATTGTGATTATAAGTGTGTTAGACCTGATATTTTGAAGAATCATATCATGTGCCGTCATACACTTGAGAAGCCTTATCACTGCTCTCATTGTGATTATAAGTGTGCTATGTTTCAAGATTTGAAAAAGCATATCGCATAATGTCATACAATTGAGAAGCCTCATCACTGTTCTCATTGTGATTATAAGTGTGTTACATCTAAAGAGTTGAAGAATCATACCATGCGCCCTCATCACTGTTCTCATTGTGATTATAAGTATGCTTTGTATCAAGATTTGAAAAAGCATGTCACACAATGTCATACACTTGAGCAGCCTTATCACTGCTCTCATTGTGATTATAAGTGTATTACATCTATAGAGTTGAAGAATCATATCATGCGCCGCCATACATTTGAGAAGCCTTATCACTGTTCTCATTGTGATTATAAGTGTGTTACCTCTGAAGAGTTAAAGAATCATACCATGCGCTGTCATACAATTGAGAAGCCTCATGATTGTTCTCATTGTGATTATAAGTGTGTTGCATCTTGACAGTTGAAGAATCATATCATGCGCCGCCATACACTTTAGAGGTTTTCTGAAGAATTACAATAATTTTCGTACCACTTTTTCCATATACAAAAATCCAAGTAAACTCAGTCTAGTTTTGAGGTTGTAGGTGGGGTCCCTGCTACTTTATATTTTGAATCCATTTGAAAGTATTTCTCACACATATGAGAAAATTTTTTTTTTTTTTTTTTTTTTTTTTTAATTTATTTATTGATATTTACAACTGTATTACAATTATACAACAAGTAAATAGAATGCGTGTTACATATTGACATGAGAATGACAAGTAGAGAAACTACCCACTGGTAGTACTCAAATCAAAGTTCAATAAGAAGTTCACGTGGCCATCTTCTTTTCAGACGCCTCGGAGGATTATCGGGAATTGAAGAGGAAGCTAGGTTTGAAACTAGAGGGTTTGAGTGGGAATGAAGTTTGCTATGAAAGGATAGATACCGGTTTCGGGCCAAATCAGCAACAAAAGGGACATTAAGGTCGTTATGGATGACTTTATTCTTAACAAAATAAGGAGCATTGAGGATTTTACGAAGGATTTTGGATTGTAGGGATTGGATACGAGGGGAATTCGATGGCTTAGTGGAGCCCCATAGCTCTACTCCGTAAGTCCAAATAGGTCGTATGATGGTCATGTAGATGATTCTTTTGTAGTTAATTGGGAGCTTAGAGCGTTTGTCTAGTAAGTATTGAAGTAGCCTGAAACGTCGAGCGGTTTCCTGTCTTTTCAGTCTTGTATGAGGATTCCAGGTTAATCGTTTGTCGAGGTGCAACCCTAAGTATCGGATCTGTTCTACAGGCACCAGTGGGATATTATTAAAGGATACTGTAGGGCAGGAAGTCATTGGTTTACGACGTAAGGTAAAAGTGATTTGATGCGATTTTAGAATTTATTTTAATTCTCCAGTTTTGAAACCATTCTTCAAGATCAGTGATATGGGATTGGAGGCTTTGGGATGCAATAACTGGATTGGTGTTGACTGATAATACACATGTATCATCAGCATACGTAGTAAGGATAGTATTAGGATGAGTTGGGATGTCAGCTGTATAAACTGTATAAAGGATTGGGCCAAGAATACTACCTTGAGGAACACCAGCAGATTGGGAAAAGAGGGATGAATAAAAATTATTATGGTTTACTTGGAAAGTTCTATTTGTGAGATAGGATTGAAGGTTGAGAAAGTATGTCGGGGGTAGGAATTTACGGAGTTTGTAGAGCAAGCCCGTATGCCAGACTCGGTCAAAGCCTGTTCCACGTCAAGAAAGACGCCCGAACAATATGATCCACGTTCTAATGCAGAGGAGACCACATCCACCACACGATGACATTGCTGAATGGTGGAGTGTGATGCTCGGAATCCAAACTGGTGATCTGGTATTATGTGATTTGCATCAAGGATAGGGTACAATCGTTTAAGGATGAGTTTTTCTAGGATTTTACCCATGCACGGTAAAAGAGAGATAGGACGGTACGAGGATAGGTATTCTGGTTTTTTTTTAGGTTTGGGTATCATTTTTACAATGGAGAATTTCCAGAGGTCAGGAAAATATGTGGAGCGGAGTACAGCATTATATATATAGGTAAGGAATAGAATGGCTTTTCTAGGTAGGTGTTTTAAGATGTGAATTGTGATGAGGTCGTGCCCAGGAGCTTTGCGGGAATAATATTGATATTATTGATATTAATGATAGTGTGAATAATGTTGGATATTTCTGAAGGATGGAATGCTTTGGGTGGAAGGGACATTTGGAGGGGAATATCTAACGCTTCTTTTATATATTCAATTTGAGTTGGGTTATTGATATCAGGATGGGGATGAAAGATTTTGGAAAGGTATTGGCCAAATAACTGTGATTTTTCTCCGTCAGATCTTGTCCAGTTATTTGATTCAGTAAGGAGTGGATGATTGAATTCTTTGAACTTTAGGAGTTTTTTGGTAGTCATCCATAATGTTTTGTCGGTGGTTGTAAGATTTTCAGTCCAGGTAATTAAATTTTGAATTTTGAACTTCTTAATTTCTGTTTTTAGTTTGTTAGTTAATTTTGTATAGATAGTTTTATCTGCTGGATATCGAGTTCTATGCCACTTCGATCTTGCTCTGCGTTTTTCTCTTAATAAGATACGAATATGCTGTGGCAAATCAGTCTGTTGATGGTTATTATTTGTGTGATTTGTGATATTGTCATGTATACTGTTTCTGATTGATGTTGTAAGTTTTTCTATGGCTGTATCAATGTCTTGTTTTGTCTTTAGTGAAATTTTTAAGTCCAGTTTGTCCTCCAAGTCATAACAAAAATCGTTCCAGTTAACACGTCCTGTAATCAATGTGGGAGGGGAAGGCTTGGGAGCGAAACTTGAGTGCAAGAAAAGAAGGACTGGACTATGATCTGATGAAAGGTCGTCCAAGGATTAAATATTGACTTGTGCGGGGGAAATTTGGGATGTGATAAATATGTCAAGGATATCGGGACGTTTTTTGGTAGATGTAGGCCAATAGGTGGGGTTGTTTGGCGCCAGAATGGAATAACTCTTTTTGGATGTTACAGCAGACAGGATATTTCCTCGGGAGTTGGATGTTCGACAACCCCATCGTTGGTGTTTAGCGTTGTAGTCTCCTCCAGCAATGAAGCGTGAACCAAGAGATTGGAATAAGGATTCAAGAAGATTATAGGAAACAGAAATCCCAGGAGGACAGTATACAGCTGAAAATGTGATATGGAAAGGACGAGTTGTTATGGTTACTGAGGTTGATTGGATAGCATCAGTTGGAATGGAAGGAATAAGGGAATGAGATAAGTTTTTGTGAATGAGAATACAAGATCCGGCATGTGAAGTGTTATCTGGGTGGTCTGATCTGTAAGTGATGTAGTCCCGTATGTAGAAATGTGCGCGATGAGTGAAATGTGTTTCAGTAAGTAAAGCAATATCTATTTGGTTGTCGTGTAGAAATATGTCAAGTTCATCACGGTGATTAAGCAGTCCATTAGCGTTCCACAGAACGATAGCTAAGGGCTTTATGCTCATCGTGGGTAATTAAGAGGGACTTCGCTAAAGATTCTCGTGAGTAGGATGATGAGAGGCTTGATAGTCTCTTGAAGGTCTTTGAGGAAGGATGATAGGATAGAATTTATGTCGATAGGATTTTGGACATGGGATGGATATGAGCCTTGAGTTTGATAGGGATAATTAATGGGCAAAGGAGGGTTGGCTGGGGGTTTTACCCGAGGTGCTGGATTTTCATTCAATGTTTGATGAACTACAGCATTCGTTTGAATGCTGTGGTTGGAAGGGAGAGGATTTGGTTGTTGAGGAGGTAATTTGATCCGTAAGGGTGTATGGTGGGGAGGAATTTGTTGACGTGGAGGTTGAGGACAAGGATTGGCTGCCTTGGGCTTGGATATGGGTTCCCGAGGCTTGGATTGGGACGTCTGGGATTTGGTAAAGGAATTCTGAGATTTGGTTTGGGAGGTTTGAGGCGTCTGAGCTCGAGGCTGCTGCTGAATGCTTGATGTTCCCCTAGTTCTGTTGTCCGGAAGTCTATCTGTGGGGTTTACGGTTATATACGGTTGTAAAATGGCAGGTGTAGGCAATTCAGGAAAGGTGGCAGTGTTGTCAACTTCAGGAGCCTGGATTGTGCTCTTCTCTTGACTTTTTAGCTGATAATTCTTAGTTCTAAGGCGTTGAAAGTTCTTATGAACTGAACAGCCTCTATAGTTCGCTGGGTGATCCTCACCACAAAGAGTACATTTAGCAGGCTCGTTTCTTGATTTCTGACAAGTGTCAGATGAGTGTTGTCCAGCGCATTTGACGCACATAGCTTGATGATGGCAATACCTCTTGGTGTGGCCTAAGGCTTGACAGTTAGTACACTGAACTACAGCATTTTTATGCCTAGGTTCTTCAAATTTTACTGTTGAGTAAACAAGTCTTAAAACTTGAAATATTTCTGGGTTATTTCGGGCTGGTTCAAGTTCAACGAAAAACAATGGAAGGGGGTACTTTTCGGTGGGATGCAACACTGGCGAAATATTTCTTACTTTGTGACCTATTTCTTCGAGGTCACTTTTGATTGCTGTTGTGGGCGTTGAAGAGTGCAGTCCTCTTAAAACGACTCGATACGATTTATCCTGTTGTAATTGGTAACAGTGAAAATCATAGTTCTTCACTGTAAGATGGTTAATTAATTTTTTATAGGATTCCTTGTTCGATGTATTTATTTTAATGTCTTTTACTCTAGAAAAGCATTTAAAATTAGTTTGTCCTATGAGTTCAGATATTTCTTGAGCAAATTCATAAAAATTTGTTATCTTCGTGACAAAAATAGGAGGAGGGTTAGGGTCAATGAACCCTCGGTGTTCTTGGTTTTCGTCACGATTGCTTTCTGTAGTTCCAGGGTTGCTGGAAGATGAGGCGATTGGAGATTTGTTTGAATTGACTGCAGTAGTTCTGCTGCGGGTTATGGGAGGCTCCGGTGGTGTGTTGTTTTTGGTCACTGACTTTTTTGACCCAGCTGATTTATTTTTTTTTGAGTTGGGTGAGTTGCCGGCTGAGCCAGGGGCAGCCTTTCTCTGACGTTTTTGGAGAGTCCGTGGTTTTAAATATTGCGAATCGGTCTCGCTTATTTCTGAAAATGGAGTCTCTGCCTCCGACACTTCACTACCCGAATTGTCTACTTGCATGTTGAACATAATTAATTATTATTAATGATTAAAATTAGAAATAAATAATTAAATCTCACTAAAACAAAAGAAATAAATGTTAAACAACTTTTCATATTTATATAATAATAAAATAAATATATATATATATATATATATATATATATATATATATATATATATATGTGTGTGTTTAAAACGAATAGACAATAAAAGAAAAGAAAAAAAAAAAAAATGTTGACGAATGCGGGATTCGATCGAGAGACTGGCTGCCAAGTCTTGACCGTGAACTTGAGGTAAATATTTAAGTCCCGTGGAGGGATTATAGGCCACGTTGCTACCTTCAGCAGCCCGTCACCTATGTATTTACTGAATTTATTGTTTAAAACAGTCACTCACCTCACTGATCTTGGATAAATGTCTTAAAGTACTTATGGATTCTTCTGACACAGTTTTGAGAGTTTTTAACAAGAAATATTGTTATAATAACGTAACAAGCACAGAGCGAATTAACAGTTTAACATCAGTTGCGGCCATGACACTTGGTACTATGAGAAAATTTAAAAAAAGTAAATTTCAGGCTAGATTTTTACTTTAAATGAAATCGATTGACTTTTTTTATTTTTAGCATATGTTAATTATGACATCTTTTAAATGTTTATTTGAAAAAAAAAAAAAAAAAAAAAAGAAATGGCCAGGACCGGGACATGAACCCGGGACCTTCACCTCTCCGCCTTATCCATCTCGGCAATCCTGGCTTCGCTTCACGGCCAGCCATATCCCCTCTTTTCAATTGATCCTACATCTCTGTGTTCTCGTAGGAAAGTGTTAAGAAGAATGTTTGGAGCGGTAAGAGTAGGTGACCAGTTCAGGCTTAGGTATAATGCAGAGCTGTACCAGATTTATCAGGAGCCAATATGGTACAGCACACAAGAATTTCCAGGCTAAGATGGGCTGGGCATGTGGCTAGGATGGACGAAAACGCTACTCAGAAGAAACTTCTCTTTGGGTATGTGGATGGGAGAAGGAGACGTGGAAGACCGCGACTGAGATGGGTGGACGAGGTCGAGAGGGATTCAGGTGTCCTTGTTGGATCAAGAGCGGCTAAGACCCGCACTGGGTTGTAGAGCCTGTGTTGTTGTTGTTATCTCTTGATCCCTATTTCTTATCACTCAGGAAGTTTTAAAGAAAGGTGGTAATCGCTTGGTGCCAGGTCCGGACTATATGCTGGGTGCATTAAAACTTCCCAACCAAGCTCCCAGAATTTCTGGCGAGTCACTACAGACGTTTGTGGTCTTGCGTTGTCCTGATGGAACATAACACCTCTTCTGTTGGCCAATTCTGCCCGTTTCTGGTCAATCGCTAACTTCAAAAGGTTCAGTTGTTAACAGTAGAGATCTGAATTTAGTGTTTGGCCATACAGAAACAACTCATAATAAATTATTCCTTTCAAGTCCCAACAAATACACAGTAGAACGTTCCCGGCCGTTAGTCCTGGTTTGGCCACCGTTTGAGCTGCTTCACCATGCTTTGACCTCGATTGTTTTCGCACAATATTGTCGTATGTGACCCTTTTCTCATCCCCAGTCACCATCCGTTTAAAAAATGGGTGGATTTCATTCTGTGATTTTATCGACATTTCGACGACGGGCCTAACTGTGTGAGGTGCATCTTCAATATCAAAAATGCCTGAACAAAATTACAGTCATTAGCTGTTACAGTATCGGCATCATAAACACCATTCACAATTTCAGCGTCCTGGCTTGCATTTTCACCTTTATCAAAGAAAAACTTTAAAATGTACCGTATTTTCTCTTTTTATTGTTAACTGTCTATAACTCGCAACTGAATGGAACAAACAAAAAACAGCCAAAGAATTTTTTCCAGATCGGTCAATTTCTTCTTGTTTAGCATTTGTTTGAATCACGGAAATCGATTGATTTTCATAAAATGTGTGAAAAAGGATAGTGTTTGTTGATTAATCAATACTTAATGAAAGATAAAATGCTCTAAGAGGCAAAGACAAGCTTAATAAATATTATGGTTACTCTGCACCTGTTATAATTCTTATAATAGTTGAGCAGATTATAATTCTCATCAACTATCTGGAAAAGGGTAATAAATCTATTTCAAAATGGCCTTGATTGGCTCAGAAAAAAGTCCTTTTCCGTCACGACACTCACGTCTTTGCATTTGTGCCCGTAAAATTAATGGAAGTAGGGTTCCAACTGATTTCACATCCTTCCTATTGTTCAGACTTGGCTCCATAGAACGATTATTTGTCCCGCTATAAGAGGAAATGTGGCTGGAGGGAAGAAAAGATTTTATTCACAAACAAGGAGGTGATTGCAGAAATGATTGGCTATCTTGCAGTTTTGGCCAAATCCTATCCTCTCGAAGGGATTGACAAATCAGAACAGCATTGGGTGAAGTGTATACAAAGGTTTTCCCAAAAAATTGAGTTGTTTTCATTTTTGCACATACTTTTCTAACAACATTCGTAGATCTTTTATAATGGAGGATGGAAATAGTTGGGGGGTGCAGTCTTAAATAACAACAAAATAAGTTAAGACTTATTTTTTATTTGTGCTGATGTTTTTTTAGTTTTTGTTTTTTATTTGTGCCGACTTTCATAATGTTTCAATTAGTTATAAATAATGGTAATTATTGTGGTCCGAGTAGTCTAGGCACTTGAATAATTTTAGCGAGAGCATATCTGTCTGTTGAGTCTGAACAAATTTGGACTGAGACGAAAAGAAATCTGTTGAAATTTCCTTCTGCTAAATCTGAATTGTGTTATAGCATACTTAGTTGTTGTTTTTTTTATAGAAAATAATTTTGCATTGTGACTGAAGATCATTTTAAATTTGACAGGTCCCAAGCGGTTTCTTTGCCCAGCCAACCCCTTTCCTCTTTCCTCACTCTATCCTCAGGTGTGGCACAGGGCTCAAGCATCTTTCCTCTCCTTTCAACTGTTTCATCAATGATCTTCCTAAATCTGTTCACCACTGTTCCTACTATCTATATGCTGACGACTTACAAATCTATTTATCCTTTCCTCCATCTGAGCTGTGATATACGTTCACCAGTATTCAGCAAGAACTAGATAGGATCAGTGCCTGGGCAAAGCTGAACAAACTGGAATTGAACACAATGAAAACCCAAGCTATTGTTCTCTTCTTACATAGATCCTCACCCTTCCAACATTAATCCTATAAGACCACTCCATCAGTTTCAACTCCCCCGTTAAAAACCTAGGCATTATCATTGACCAAAACCTTTCCTGGAAACCCCATATCACCGAAATATCCCGACTATCAATTAGTTCCCTGAAATTATTCCATCGATCTCGGCATCTCCTTACACAATCTACCCGGAAGCTGCTCATATTATCCCTCATCTTCCCCCACTTCGACTACTGTAGTGTGTTATACGGGGGCCTCTCGAAAATGCTTGAGGGCCGCTTAAAAAGAATAATGAACTGCTCTCTAAGATTTGTCCTTGGTACTCCGAGGCGATCCCAAGTGTCACATCACTACGATGAGTTAAAGTGGCTCTTCCCTCCCATTTGTAGACAATATTTCCTTAGTGCTTTTCTATACCAATCCATTAACACGCAACCCCCTTCATATATCTACAGTCTCCTCCCATTCAAATCCTCTGTCCAGCACCACAAAACAAGATCTCGCCTTTCCGATCTCTACATTCATTCCCACAGAACTAAGGCATTCGAGCATTTCTTCCTCGCCCGCAAGTTTCTTACTTTTTATTTATTTTCTTGTCTATTTCTATTTTTATTATTATATGTTTTGTCACTCTTGATTATTTCATGATTTGTATTATTATGTAGCCTTCTGTTGTCCCTGATGAAGGTGAGGAAAATTCATTGTATTAGCCTTTTACTTTTGTTTATTTATTTAACGTAAAACATGTGCAAAATGCTCTCCCTACTCACTTTCTCAACAGTACCGATAACAAAATTAAATGATCATTCCAATAATTTTTTTAAAACGCATTGAAAGCAATTTTTACTATAGCATTTAACAAAAAAAATTATATTTTTAAATATTTATTGTAATTTTGTTTCTGTTTCACAGTTTGTATCAAAGAAGAAGAGGGGCAGGAGATTTCTTTTGGTGAGGAATATATTAAATTAATCCTACTAATATTATAAATGCAAAAGTTTGTATGTTTGTCTCTCTTTCACGCAAAAACTACTGAACAGATTTGGATGAAACTTTACAGTACTATAGGTTATACATCAGAATAACACACAGGCTATAGCAAGCGCAGATATAGGGGGGCACGGGGGCACCTCCCTCCCTGACAGTTTTTTAGGTACTGTGGAGAATCCATTATAGTATATAAATAAAGGCAAATCACATGATAATAGCTGTTAAAATAAAAGAAAGAACATGAGTGAAACTATTTGTTTCGATATCCTGCTAATCTTACTAATATTATAAATGCGAAAGTTTGTATGTTTATCTCTCTTTCATGCAAAAACTACTGAACGGATTTGATTCATTGTAGTACATTATTAAAGGCAAATCAGAAACTTAGCATCTTGAAATTTGCAGATAGGTTCTTTGTATAATTTAAGAAAGAAATTTGGATAATTCCACCCACAAGGGTTTCCCCCTTAATATAATAAGGGTTCAAAGATTGTATGGAATCCGTCAGTTTTGAAGTTAGACATCTGAAATTTTGGATGTACGAGTAACTTATAGAAAAAAAAAAAATTAAATTATTTATTTAAAATGATCTGTCACGAAACTTTATGTGGCAGACCAAATTCCATGCAAGCAAAGCCGCGGGCAAAAGCTAGTATTTAATAAATGCTCAATGATCTAGAATATTGTGGATGCTAATAAATAGGAACCTAAATCTTAATAGAAAATGACATGATAAGCTATTTCTTCCTTCGTATGACAAAATCTACTTCATATACCAGGAGATCTTGTCAACATATGTTTTTTTAATTTATAGCAGCAGTTCCCAACCTGCATTGTTATAGTTATTATTTCTCATTTATAGATGAGGGACTTAATCATGTGAAACATGAAGAATTTCTTATCACAGATGAAGGTGAGCTATGTATGTTTTTTTAATCTTTGAGCTGATTTGCAACTAATGTTTTATTAAATTTTATCATATTTATTTGTGACTGTTCCATCTTTAACCACCATCTACTATAGTGCTTTTCTTCTTGGCTTTGGTGTAATATTTTCTGGTTTTAAATTTTTTGGTATTTTAATATGACATACAAAGATTACTAAGGGACGACATTCATTTTATGTGCCACATTAGACTTTGATGTTCCCGAGACTTCAGCAACAGTCTCAAGAGAAAGTAAAACACTAGATTATAAAATAAGTCAATTTTTTCATTCATGTTTCGATTCTGATTTGTTTAAGATGCTCTTCCTTTTCACCTTCTCAAGTTACTCGATATTAAAAGAGCAATGTCATTCCTTTAATTTAAAAAAATAAATATCAAAAGTAGTTTTAAGTATAGCATTTAAAAAAATTTATAAATTTGTATATTAATTTTAATTTGTTTTTGTTTCATAGTTTGTATCAAAGAAGAAGAGGAGCAGCAGATTTTTTATGGTGAGGAATATATTAAATTAATATTTTAAAAAATGTTCAAAAAAATTTATGTGAAGTCTGTTTCATTTATATTATTTATTAAATAAGATGTTTTTCAAACACTATCTCTTCATTGCTGAGATGAGTGATTAATTCACAAAGACCCGCAATATCCTGGATAACATAGTTTATCTATCTTTTATATATATTTATCCCCTGGGCGGATGTCTATATAAATCATCATCAACATCTTGGCGCAACGACCAAGTTAATCAGTCAGAGTATTAGATTCGGCGTAGAATTTTCCTCTCCAATACAAGAAGCCTTTGCTGATCTAACTTACAGATGGTCCAAGTCTGTGATCTGTGAACATAAAACTGGGTCTTATTCCATTTCAACTTTGCACTCTTTGGCTTCTGATAAGATTAACTTCTGTTTGAAAAGCATTATTCTTCTTATCTCTGGTGCCATGTTGTTATTCATGTTAACCTGTGATTAATTTGATATAGACAAATTCTTCGACCTTTTCAAAATTGTACGTTCCCATGGTGATCCTTTCCCTGTTGTTGACTCTCTGATCTGATATCATGAATTTTGTCTTTTGTTCATTAATTTCTAAACCCAGTCTCCTTGCCGAAGTCTCTAGTGCCATGAATGCATTCTTGACTGCCTGATATGATCTTCCCACGATGTCGATGTCATAGGCCAGGATCTGGACAGTCTTGTTGAAAGCAATGCCTAAAGTATAAATTTGTTCATAAATTGAAATATGTAATTAAAAGTTCTGTTGCTGTTTTATTAAATAATAAGATGCCAGTAATTTTATTAATTAAAACCTAAAACCGAATCACTATCATCATATTAAAAAAATTATGTATCATTTTCTGATCTGGATTGGTTTGAAAATTGCTACTGGAATTTTAACTTTGAAAAACTGTACCAAATGAATATCGCCTGAGAAAAAATCTTTTATCCATAATTGCTTTCCACAAGTTTTTTTTTTTTAAATTATTTTATTGAATCGTACAATTGTATTATATACATCTAGTACAATGGCTATTAGAATAAATAATACATGACAGGACAAGTAGAGACACTACCTACTGGCAGCACTCTAATTACATTTCTTTAATAGAAGGTCCCGAGGCCATCTTCTAGGAGGAATGTCCGGGATGGAATTGGATGCAAGGATGGAAACTAGTGGGTTTGGATGGGCCTGGAGTTCATTATGGAATGATAGGTATCTGGAATGGGCTAGATCGGTAATATATGGAACGTAAAGGTCATTATGGATGGTTTTATTTTTGACAAAATAAGGAGTGTTTAGGATTTTGGATTGCGAGGATTGGATACGTGAGGAATTTGATGGTTTGGTGGAGCCCCATAGCTCAATTCCATAAGTCCATATAGGTCTTATAACAGTCATATAAATAAGTCTTTTGTAATTGATCTGAAGCTTTGAGCGTTTGTCTAGTATGTGTTGAAGTAGTCGGAAGCATCTAGCTGTTTCTTGTCTTTTCAGTCTTGTTTGAGGGTTCCAAGTAAGACATTTGTCTAAGTTGAGTCCCAGGTAGCGAATCTGTTCAACAGGGATAAGTGGAGTACTATTAAAGGATACAGTAGGACAGGAAGCCATGGGTTTTCGGCGAAGGGTAAAGGTAATTTGATGGGACTTGCTGGAATTGATTTTAATTCTCCAATTCCGACACCATTCTTCGAAACTTGATAAATGTGATTGAAGGGATTGAGATGCAATTTATGGGTCGCTATTAACTGATAACACACATGTGTCATCAGCATACGTGGAGATGAAGCTGTTAGGATGGGTTGGAATGTCAGCTATATATACTGTGTAGAGGATAGAACCGAGTATGCTACCTTGAGGAACGCCAGCAGACTGGGAATAGAGGGACGAGTAGGAACCTTTATGACTTACTTTAAATGTTCTGCCAGTTAGAAAGGAGTGAATGATTAAAAAGTATGTAGGAAGAAGGAATTGTCGGATTTTGTAAAGGAGATCTGGGTACCATACTCGATCAAAAGCCGGTTCTACATTGAGAAAGGCTCCCGTGCAGTACAATCTACACTCCAATGCAGAAGAGACAACATCCACCACACGATGACATTGCTGGATAGTGGAGTGGAATGTTCGGAAACCAAACTGGTGGTCTGGGATTATGTTGTTACTATCTTGGATGGGATACATATGTTTTAGAATGAGTTTTTTGAGGATCTTGCCCATTATGGAGGGAGATAGGACTATAAGAGGATGGGAGTTCTGGAGGCTTTTTGGATTTTGGGATCATTTTTGCTATAGATAGTTTCCATGTATCAGGAAAATAAGTAGTACGGATTACAGAATTATTTATGTATGTGAGGAATAGGATAGCTTTTCGAGGAAGGGATTTTAGGATGTGAGCTGTAATTAGGTCATGTCCAGGATCTTTACAGGAAGGTAAACTATGAATAATATTAGATATTTCTGACGGATGAAAAGCCTTAGGTGGGAGAGTCATTTGGGGATATCCAGTTCTGCTTCAATACGTTCCATGTGAATAGATTTGAGGATATCAGGGTGTGGATTAAAGGTTTTGAAGAGGTGTAGGGCATTTATGTGAGATTTTTCTTCATCAGATCTGGACCAAGTTTGATGTTCAGTAAGGAGAAGATGATTAAAATCTTTGAATTTAAGGATCTTTTTTGTGGTCGCCCATAGTGATTTGTTAGTAGTCGTAAGATTTTCAGTGACTCTAAGTAAATTTTGGATTTTGTAGTTTCTAATCTCCGTTTTCAATTTGTTAGTCAGTTGGGCGTAATACGTTTTATCTGATGGGCTACGAGTCCTGTGCCACTTCGATCTTGCTCTGCGTTTTTCGCTTAGCAAGATGCGAAGGTGCTGTGACAGGTTAGTCTGTTGTGTGATATTATTTCTGTTTATGGTAGTGTTATCTTTTATACTGTCTGTTATTGTTGCTGTAAGTATTTCTATTGTGCTGTCAATGTCTTGTTTAGACTTGAGTGGAATCCGTAAGTCTAGTTTGTTTTTCAAATTGTTACTAAATTGCTCCCAGTTAATTCGCCCTGTAATCAATGAAGGAGAGAAGGGCTAAGGAATGAAGGTTGAGTGTAATGAGTGCAGAACTGGACTGTGATCTGAGGAGAAATCATCCAGGGATTTGATTAATATATGGGAAGGAGAAATCTGGGATGTGACTAATATATCTAGGATATCAGGGCGTTTTTTCAGGGAAGTTGGCCAATAGATAGGATTCAAGGGAGAGAGGATTGAATAACTAGGAGAAGTGGAGACATGAGACAGGATCTAGCCACGAGAGTTGGATGCTCGATAACCCCATCGTTGGTGTTTAGCATTGTAGTCTCCACCAGCAATAAAGCGTGATCCAAGGGATTGGATTAAGGATTCTAGTTGGTTATAGGATAGAGAATTCCCAGGAGGACAGTATACAGCTGGAAATGTAAGATGGAAGGGACGAGTTGATATGATGATAGAGGTTGCTTGGATAGCCTTATTTATAAGGGAATGTGGAATGGATTTATGAATAAGGATGCAAGAACCGGTCTGGGAAGTGTTATCTGGGTGGTCAGATCTATAAGTGATATAGTCACGTATGTAAAAATATGAACGCCTAGTGAAGTGAGTTTCAGTCATTAGGGCAATGTCGATCTGATTGTCATGTAGAAATATGTCAAGTTCGTCTCGGCGGTTGTGTAGTCCGTTCGCATTCCATAAGAGGACAGCTTGGGGCTTCACATTCATCGCGGGAAGTTAAATGGAATTTCCGTGAGAAGGGTAATGAGCGGTTTGATAGTTTGTTGTAGTTCTATCAGGAAGGAAGATAGGATGGAATATATGTCGGTGGGATTGTGTTCTTGGGGTGGATATGGATGAGGAGGTTGAGATGGAAAATCAGTAGGGGTGTTGGCTGGGTGCTGAGCCCGACGCTGGGGACGAGGAGGTAGTTCAACTTTTGTTGGTCGATGTAATGAGGAGTTTACCATTAGAGAAGGTTGTGATGGAACTGGAAGTGGGTGTTCTGGTGGAAGTTTAATACTGAGGGGTAAGTGGTGGGGAGGAATAGGATGTCGTGGAGGTTGGGACTGTGGCTTGGATTGAGAGGTTAGGGGTTTAGATTGGATGTTCTGAGGCGTCTGATGTTGCCGCTGCTGTAGAGTCTTGGTATAGGCTTCCTTGAGAAGGGGGCTCTATGTCTTCCTATAAATTGGCAATCGTTGAAGTAGTGGGATGCTGCTGGCTGTTAGATGCATGTGGCAGTTCTGGGAAATGTGATAAATTGCCAGGTTCAGGAACAGCGTTTAAGGTCTTCTGTTCAGGTTTTTTGTGTGCAGTATTGTGCGATCTCTGCCTTTAGAGTTTTTTATATACGATGCAACCCCTTTAGCTAGCAGGATGGTCTTCACCACAGAGTGCACAATTTTGTAGCCTCCTCCTTAGGTTTCGGGCATACCTTAGATGGGCTGGCCCATTTGACACATCTGGTCTGGTGATGGCAGTAAGCCTTTGTGTGTCCTAGATTTTGACATTTTGTGCATTGCACTATTAGTGGTTTTTGTTGGGGCTGTTCAAATCTTACTGTGGAATATACTAGCCATGAGATCTGAAATACCTCAGCATTATTTCAAGCTGGTTCTAAGTAAAAAAAAATAGTGGTAGCGGGTATTTTTCTGTTGGGCGTTGAAC
This sequence comes from Arma custos, assembly GCA_037127475.1. Classification (NCBI taxonomy): domain Eukaryota; kingdom Metazoa; phylum Arthropoda; class Insecta; order Hemiptera; family Pentatomidae; genus Arma; species Arma custos. The sequence continues at coordinate 11,897,516 of CM073765.1, forward strand.
ACAGGATATATTTCTGACGCTATGGCCTATTTCTTCAAGACCTTTTTTGATGACAGCTGTGGGGATGCTTGAGTGAGACCACACGGTATGCTTTATCTTCTCTTAGCTGATAGCAATGGAAATCGTAGTTATTAGCAGTAAGATGATTAATAAATTTTTTATAGTTTTCTTTGCTATTAGTATTGATTTTGATATTGTTAACACGTGAATAGTCTCTGAAGTTTGGTGGCCAAATTAAATTGGCGATTTCATCACCGAAAGACAGAAAGTTGTCAATTTTGGTGACATGTATGGGAGGTGGCTCAGGATCAGAAAAACCTTGAGAATCCGAATTCTTATTGGCTGAGCTATTGTTGACTGGTGAATTATGGAAGGTTACAACAGAGGATGTTGCATTTAGAGTTGTATTGATGGCTGCAGAAGATTTACTGCGAGTTTTGGGTGGTGATTGTTTTTTATCGACTGTTTGTTTTGATTTATTCTTTTATTTATTAGGTGAGCTGCCCGCAGAGCCGGGGGCAGGATTTCGGTAGTGCTTTTGTAGTGTACGCCTCTTCCTATAAGGAATCAGATTCGCATGGTCTGCCCCTTTCTTTTGGTCAGTAGTGTCATCCTATCATCCTTCTGGGATTTCCTTTATTCTGGCATTTTAGCCACATACCCACCTAATACAGACTTCGAAGCTTGAATAGACTTAAAAACATTAAACCACTTGAAACTGAAAAGAAAAGTTCTGATATTATTTTAGTTTTAATTATCTTATGAACTACAAATTATTGGATGTATAATGGATGTATATAATAACATATATTATAGTAGGTGCAAACTTTTAAGAAGTTATTGTTACTTTTTTAACATTAAAAAAATATTAATATGATGACTACTTATTTATTTCAAATAAATAGCTTTATTTTTATTTCAATATAGTCATTTATTGGTTATAGGAGTCGAGGATAGTTGTGAAAAAGTTGAAAAGAATTTACAATGTTATCATTGTGACTTTAAATCCGAAGATCGTCGAGGCATTAAAAAACATATAAAATCCTGTCATGAAGGTGAGAATCCACATCATAGTCCTTACTGGGATAAAAAATCCATTGGAATGGTTGATTTGAAAAGTCATCTAATGACTCAGCATACAAGTAAGAGACCTTATCAATGCCCCCACTGTGATTATAAATCATCACATTATTCAGTTATGAAATACCATATAATGGACCGTCATAGAGGTGAGAAGCCGCTTCATTGCCCTCAATGTGATTTTAAATGTGTTAGACCCGTTCAGTTGAAGAATCATATCATGAGCCGTCATACAGGGGAGAAGCCGCATCAATGTCCTCAATGTGATTTTAAATGTGTTAGATCTGATAAGTTAAAGAATCATATCATGAGCCGTCATACAGGGGAGAAGCCGCATCAATGTCCTCAATGTGATTTTAAGTATATTACATCTGATAAATTGAAGAATCATATCATGCGCCATCATACACTTGAGAAACCTCATCACTGTTCTCATTGTGATTATAAGTGTGCTTTGTCTCAAGATTTGAAAAGGCATATCGCACACTGTCATACAATTGAGAAGCCCTATCACTGTACTCATTGTGATTATAAGTGTGTTAGACCTGCTGAGTTAAAGTACCATATCATGCGCCGTCATACAATTGAGAAGCCTGAGAAGCCTTATCATTGTACTCATTGTGATTTCAAGTGTTTTACATCTCAAGTGTTGAAGAATCATATCATGCGGCGCCATACACTTAAGAAGCCTCATCACTGTTCTCATTGTGATTATAAATGTGTTACATCTCAAGAGTTGAAAAAGCATATCGCACGGTGTCATACAATTGAGAAGCCTGAGAAGCCTTATCACTGTACTCATTGTGATTATAAAAGTGCTATAGCTCAACATTTGAAGATCCATATCATGCGACGTCATACACTTGAGAAGCCTCTTCACTGTTCTCATTGTGATTATAAGTGCGTTACCTCTGATAAGTTGAAGAATCATATCAGGCGCCGCCATACACTTAAGAAGCCTCATCACTGTTCACATTGTGATTATAAGTGTGCTTTGTCTCAAGATTTGAAGAGGCATATCAAACGCTGTCATACGATTTAGAAGCCTCATCACTGTTCACATTGTGATTATAAGTGTGCTTTGTCTCAAGATTTGAAGAGGCATATCAAACGCTGTCATACGATTTAGAAGCCTTATCACTGCTCTAATTGTGATTTTAAGTGTGTTACATCTCAACATTTGAAGAATCATATCATGCACCGCCATACACTTAAGAAGCCTCATCACTGTTCATATTGTGATTATAAGTGTGCTTTGTCTCAAGATTTGAAAATGCATATCAAACGCTGTCATACAATTGAGAAGCCTGAGAAGCCTTATCACTATACTTATTGCAATTATAAATGTGCTTTGCTCTAGATTTGAAGAATCATAGCATGCGCCATCATACAATTGAGAAGCCTTATTAATGCCCTCACTGCGACTATAAAGCTGCTAAATTGCAACCATTGAAAAACATTTGTTGTCATTTGACACTGATGAAAAACCTCAAGAGTGTGCACTATAAACCATCAACTTACAGGTGAAAAGCCCTGCCACTATCCTTGTTACTGCCATAATCCTATAAATTCAGTTTACATAAGAAATATAGTTTCTTAAATAACTTCAACTTTTCTACAACCAAAACTATTTTATTCTATCTTGGTTCTTAGTATTTTTTTCTTAAAATATATTTCATCCCTATATGGCAGTTTCTTTTTTCTGTTTGGTTTTGTACTGTTCTTCAATCACCAGTGGCAGGCTGCATCGATAGTTTATTGATGAAATAAATTTACTCTGATGATTTTGTTATTTTTATTTCACTTTATTGATGAAATAAATTTACTCTGACGATTTTGTTATTTTTATTTCACTTTATTGATGAAATAAATATACTCTGATGATTTTGTTATTTTTATTTCACTTTATTGATTTTATTGATGAAATAAATTTACTCTGACGATTTTGTTATTTTTATTTCACTTTATTGATCTTATTGATGAAATAAATATACTCTGACGATTTTGTTATTTTTATTTCACTTTATTGATTTTATTGATGAAATAAATTTACTCTGACGACTTTATTTCACTTTATTGATTTTATTGATGAAATAAATTTACTCTGATGTTTTTGTTTTACCTTATCCAATAGCAATTTCATTAAAGAAGAAGATAACTATTGTAACTTTTGCATTTCAATATTAAGGACTTAGTGATATGAATCTTTTTATTGTGTAACATCTTGATCAATTATGTAAGTTCAGACTTGATTAGTTTCTTTAGAGGTTTTCTGAAGAATTGCAATAATTTTCGTACCACTTTTTCCATATACCAAAATCCAAGTAAGCTCAGTCTAGTTTTAGGTTGTAGGTGGGGTCCCTGCTTATAGTTTGAATCCATTTGAAAGTATTTCTCACACATATGAGAAAGTTAAAAAAAAGTAAATTTCAGGCTAGTTTTTTACTTTATATGAAATCGATTGACTTTTTTTGTTTTTAGCATATGTTTATTATACATTAATAACAAAATTGAGCTTACTTTTAATAAGAAACAACGGTAAATAAAACCTGGTCAAATAAATAACTTTAACAATAGACAAACAACTTTTCAATACTGTTTGTAATTCATTTACTAATTACAAAGTAAAAATTTAAAAAGGTTAACTCAGCATGTAAAGTCAATAAGTTTTTGCATTAATGATAAAGAGGCAAATAAACAAATGTTTAGAAATTCTTTTTTAATTTTAAATGAAACCATTTGACAGATAGTTTACCCATCGCCTAAGGCCTAAGACAAGGGTGCAGCTTATCACCCACCCTTTTCAACTAGTATCTGGAGGAAGTTTTGAAAGAATGGAAAAGAAAATTGTCGGGGCATGGGTGTAAGAATAGGGGAGGAAACACTATACAGTCTGCATTTGGCTGATGATCAAGCGTCTGAGGAAGATGATGTTAGTTATATTCTAAGGAAGCTAGAAGAGGAGTACTCTAAATGGGGTCTTGAATTCAGCAAAGAGAAAAATTAAAAAATAAAATAAATTTCAGTTTAAAGTTTTTACTTTAAACGAAATCGATTGATTTTTTTATTTTTAGCATATGTTTATTTAATATTAATAGTTTAAGGTACTGGACTTGAATTTTATTTTATTTTGTTTTATAGATACAAAAACCCTTTTTTTGTCCAAGTTATCATTCATTTATTTTTTCTTTAACATGTAGACGTTTCGACCCATGTGGTCATTCTCAATACATGTTTTTTATCATCATTCAGTTAGCTGAATTCAATCCGCAAAAATACATCTATAGAACATTCTTATTTTTTTCTTGTAGACCAATATTTAAATGAAGAAAGAGGAAGAAGGCTGGGTGGGGTCACCCATAGTCAGCTACTGTAACTAATAAGTAGAACTCTCAGTCTATATTTAAAGTCTAAATTGCTCAAATCCCGCTGTTGGCAAGGCTTTTATTTAATATGTTAGAAGCTGGAGATGGATCATATAGTATCTAGAACCCCCTAGGGTTCACCCAGTGTCTATACATTGAGTACCCGAAATAAGGGGAAAGAATCTTGCAGTTGAGCGTGATCTATGAAAAATCACCTCCCTGCACAACCATTGTCCATGAAACAGTACAGTCTCTACCTTGTAGTGAACACCAGATCCATTCACGGGTTGTAGTGGTGCAGATTTTTTAAAAGTCTAAATTGTCAAGTGTTCAAAAACGTTTCAACAAAATTTACTTTGGTACTTTTCCAATCTGACGCCCATTGACCCCAGCACGCTCCTCTGGCACTTACCTCAACTATTTGGACCCTGTCAGGTTATACTGCCTGAAATTTATTTGAAATAGTATTCTTTCATTATCATACAAGAGGATTCTTAGGAAATGAAATAGGAGATGATATACAACTAAAATATGATATTTTTTTTGTTATTGTTTTTATTTTTATCTATTTTTATTTTAAAGAGAAACGATTTGCCCGGGCAAATCGTTTCTATATCTCTAATCGTATCTAAAGGTAACGTACTATTTCTTAGCCATGTATTAACTCGAATACCGATGGTGTTATTGCATCCTTTAACATTGCATCTCCATCTAATCACATTCCCCAGTTGCAGTTTCATATTATGTCCCTTTCTACTGGACATTTTACGTGGAATGACGTTCCGCTCCTGTAGAAATAGCACAGGTGACTTTTGATCAATCACCTCGCGAAAAATCTTCATTAAATTCCAACTCATATTGTATAATTAAGATGAAAACAAATAAACGTCCATTTGACACAAACAATAACAAAGGACTAAGAAGGGTTACGGCAACAGTAGCAGGTAGTTAAGGAAACTGACACTTGGGGCGCTGGGGTCGGTGGGCGTTAGATTGGAAGAGTACCAAAAAAACTAAATCTAAATATTTTGTTATATTGCCAGTATTATTATTTTTCCAGCATACAATTATGAAGGGTTGAGGATTGTGATGTAATGTAGGTATAACTCTAGAGTAGTGGGGCATTATCAGCTGATAGTGTTCCATTAGCGCTGTCTAGCGGACTTAAAATGACTAACAGCCTTGTACTTCCTTAATTCATGTTTTACTTCAGCAATATAATTTTACAGATTACTTTTCAGGTGGGCTTCAGAGCCAATTTGATTTGACCTAATAGTTTTTGCTTAGTTAGGCTTTGTTACAGTAGAATTATGGATTGAACATTGCACTGGCCACTTCCTAACTTACCATAAGTTCCAGACTCCATGATGGCTACAAAGTCCAGATTGTTTTATTATTTATTAAAATATAAACAGTAATAATCGTTAACAATGAATTTTTATTTTTCGAATTATTACAATAGTATCTGTAAAATATTCTGTTCAAATTAGCAGTTTCTAATTATAATAATTTTTTAGCATTGTAAGTATCAACTTTTAAAATATGATAAAAAAAAAAAGCCTTGATTATTTTAGAAAAAGGTGATAATATATGAAACCAAACACATTTTCATTATTTTAATTACTATTCCTGTAAACTATAAAAAATGTAATTTAATATTTCAAATTTGTTCTTCTCTTTCAAATGAGCTTCATTTTAAAACTTATTTTTATTGAACTAGTGCTGCTGCCTTTAGGTACATGCAAAATGGATCTCTTACAGTTTTTGTTTTTTGGCAGTCGCATCAAATTAGAACGATGCCTACTAAAAAATTCAATTTAATTATGTTGTCCATGATTCATTTTGTATTTAACTTCTTCCACAGTAGTACCTATGTTCGTAGTAGATTCATTCACGTCATCACTAACTGTAATCTTTGAAACCATCATTCATTTTTTCAGCTATTTTGTGATGCTACAGCCATTTCTCGGAGTGGGACAGAGTTAGATTTAGTTGCATACGACTGATACTTATGGGGCTACTACATATATCAAACTTTGTCATTGTTGGTTTGATATGCGTGAAATACAACTTGGAGGAGGGAAAAAAGATTCACGGATGAATCAATATTTTTTTTAACAACAGAATAAAAATAAAAGATTATAGTTTTCTCTAAATTTTAAAGAATCGATAAAACTAAAACTGATTTTTCAACATGAATACCCATTGGTAACTTAACCTAATTAAATATTAAATTTTATTTAATTATTAATCTTTTAATAACTAATGATTTTATTACTTTTTTTAGTTAAAAATATATTCTAGTGCCACACATATAATTTGCTAATAATTCGGCTCAACATAATTGATTTCATTATTTGTTTTTATTACATTTGATGTAGTGGTTATACTAATGTAAAAATGGCGAAAAAAACTTTAAAAAAAAACTGAAAAATTAACAACTGCTTTATTGTAACTATTAAATTAATAACAATTTTTTAAATAAACATTAATAGTTTGTTTTACTTTGAATGACTTTTTTTATTTATGAAAAGCTTTTTATGCTTGGGAGAAAAAAAGAATTAACATTTTTTTTTTTTTTTATGAAATATGCTCCAAATTATAATTTGACAGTTAAAAACATAATTTATTACTTCTAGATTCCACTCTTCTCCTATTCACTAATGTTTATTCGAGAGCTAGATTTTTTTTTTTTAAACTAATGGTAAAAATAAAATAAAAACACCATTAAAACTTTTTGAAGTAATTTATTTAGTTCAGTTACATTCGATGATAATTTTTACTGGATTGCCGATTCCTTTCACTGCTGTTTCAAATGCTTCGACTGTCTTTTCCAGAGAGAAACGATGGGTTATGAGTTGCCTTACATCTACTTTGCCTGAAGCCACTATCGCTAATGCTCTTGGATAACTGAAATTATTAAGATTGATTATAAATAGTTTTATATTTATAATATGCGCATGTTCAGAATTTATGGATTATAATATTAATATGACAGAATGAACAATCAGGATGTAGTCAGTGTAATATATTGTATTCTGAAAGCGAATATTTTAAGCCAAAATTATTAGTCATGATCTTGGTTGAAATTAATTCAAGGATACATGAGAGATAAATGAATTTTCAGCAAAATTACAAAGATTAATAACATATGGTTTAGAGTTAAGTCCTCCTGCTTTGCCCTCATTCCCGTGGAAGAAGCTTAGTTCGGGGACCTAGGCAAATTGTAAATAGGGTTTGAATGTGTACATTATTTTATTTGTTTTTATTTTTATTATTTTTATCTAGACTTATTTTATTTTGTTTATACCACTTTTTTTGTTTTGTTATGGAATGATTGTAGCTTCATAGCACCATTACTTATTGCCCACAAGTGGCAGATTGTAATGTCTGAATAAAGTCTTTAAAAAAAAAAAAAAAAAAAAAAAAAAAGAGTTAAGTAGAAAAGGAAGTGAAAATAACTTAGTATTAAGGATATGAGTAATAATAAAGTACAAATTATAATAATGCAGGGAACAAATGAAATAAAAATTATATAATAAAGTTTGAATAGACTAATATAAATAAATATATACAGTATATAACGGGCAAATTTAACATGTTTTGAGATAACTAAAACTGGAACTGAGGTATGATTGAGTGGTAAGTATGATCTCTTACTGCCAAAACTTAACAACATGACCAGACATATTAGAAAAATTAATTAATTTATTATATATTATAGTGAGGTGCTAACTATGTAAAATTACATACTTAATGATAAATTAACAATGACTATATTACGATAATTACTACAAAATTAGTAAATAAAAATAGATATAATAGCTGTTTAGTAGTATCAATATGAATACTATTTATTCATTCAGTCATATACACATCACTGTTGACCAACAAATGAGTGATTCACTCCACACATTGACTAACTCCACTTTTTGAAAAATCTTAAATTTAAGTGTAAAAGCACTTCGTATAGTCATAACTTTTTATCTTAATAAAATCTTTCCCAAACAATTAAGCTTAACGCCATTAAAGGACAATTTTTCTTTTACCACTAAATAATAAATAATTTTTTTCTGTGGTCATTTTGATTAACTCCATACTCTAATGCAAATCATTGGAATAATACCATTTATAAGCACTAGCAAGCGTTAAATGATGAATTTAATCTAGTTAGAAAGATCCACCTTTTCACACACCTTTTCCGTTAGAAAGACACACCTTTTCCAATTTAAATTTGACTATAATGAAGATCCTAAATTTAATGCAATCTAAGGAAATCAAATAGGCCACGGGCAGATAGACCATAAAGTTTGAAAAATGTGGATGAGCCTTTATTATATCCTAAAGGTAGATCTGTAACAAGGGAAAAAAGGAGAGACATGATGGACCTGCTGAAATTCATTTCTCCTGTTAAACAGTTTACTTAAAAAACTTATGAAGAAATCAAAATGACTAGCTCTCACATACAGCTGATGAAGAAGACATCATTTATTCTGCTGACAAATTAATCACAAATAATATTATAACATTACAAAACTGTTAATATTAATTTTTATGGAAAATTTGTAATAAAAATATCTAACAATTAACTTTTTCACTTGCCAAATCAATTGACTCCACCGATTACATAAAAATTGTAACATTTCTGATGATAGCTTTTCGGCTAGTCTTTTTTCTTAATTTTAAATACTTTTAGATGAAAGCCACATGTTTATTTATGCATTCTACAATATTCAATTGAATTTATATTATAAATGGAATTTTTAAAAACAATGAAAACTATTTTCTCACATTTCTCCACTTTTTGTTTTATAGATTTAATCAATTGAACGGCTCAAATATCGTAATATAATTTTTAAAATTTTCTAATTATGATTATATTTATTCATTTTTCAGTGAGGAATTCCAACTTGCATATTGCATGTGTAAATAAAATCTATGATTACCATTTTGAATGATGGAAGAGAAAATACTCACTCGTTACAATATCGGAAGACTCCTCGAATATCAATCTCCCTCGTACAGGCACTGACAAGAGGTATTTTTACTTCATCTTGTCCCATTCCTACTAATACGTAAGTTCCTCCGTTTTTAGTTGCCTATTCAAATAATTTAAAAATTAAAATGATTGGTTAAATAATTAATTTAATTGTAGTTGTTATTAGTTTATCAGTTACCTTAAGACCAATATTAACAGTATTTTCAAAACCAGAACAATCAATTGATATACAAGGTTTTTCTCCCAATATATCTTCAATTTTTTGAGCCACGGCGTTGATATCATCTTTAGGTGTAATCTGTAAGGTATAGTCTGCGCCACAGTTTTTGGCTATTTTCAGTCTACTTTCAATTATATCTGCAAATATACATAAAATATTATTTCAAAGATTCAAAACAGGTTTCAGATTTTTATAACTTAAAACTTTAGCATTATAAATTAATTTTATCGAAATACTTTTTCTGAGGAGATAAAGATAAACCCTATATTTGAAACTTTTTTTTTAGTGTAAAAATAAAATTCAAACTTTAAGAAAATTACCAACCTGTAGAATATTTCCGGTCTGGCATAATTATTCATTAGGGTTGGACAGTTGTTCATTATAGTTCACACACCTTTTTACCATTTAAACAACAAACAAATTATTATTGTTACTGCCACCTCTAAAAGTTGGAAATTTTGAAGTGCAAAATTGTTTTAACAATCATTGTAAAGAGTATACTGATGGTTAAGGATTGATATTTTTTATTAATAAAACATTGACTTTCGAGTAGGAACTAAAAATTGTTTTAAAACGCAATCTGCCTAAAATTCGCCCAAGTTTTTATTAAGATTGTTTAAAGGAACCATACCAAGTTAGAATAGTGTTTATCTATGGTCTTATAGAATAAAGAACATAAATGATTTCTCACAGAAAGATTATTTTAATGCGTATAAAGATATGATATATCACTTCATCCCTGTCTCTATGCCATTTATAACATAATATATAATAATTTATATTACTAAATATAAATAAAAATTAAAACTAGTAAATAAAAAATTACCTAGGCAAACAATTGATCTGGCACCCATGTATTTAGCGACTAGTATAGTGACAAGGCCGATCGGTCCAGCGCCCAAAACTAATACGACCGAACCCAAAGTAACTCCGGCTCTCGAACAAGCATGAACTCCGACCGACAGGGGTTCTAACAGTGCTCCTTCATCCAGACTAACATGATCTGGCAGCCTGAAAAGTGTTTAACAGAGTTTAATAGTAATATTTTAAAAAAATTTCAACTAAGGAAATTAATTTTATATCTTAAAAGCCTTATTTTCATAATATATCAAATGTAATTCCATATCTACTTAAATAGATTTGTAATTTAGTTTTTATTAAATTAAATTTTAAATTTTTAAGTATTGACAATTTATAATAGCAATAATTCATAAGCATATCTTCATAACTAGAAATGATGTAATTAGAAGCATAAAAAAAAGTTTAAAATACTTAAAAGATAGCGAAATATTAATTATTGAGCTTGTATTGTTCTTAAAGATTTAATGGAATTCTCTGAGTAATGTGACCTATTTAGACTAAAAAATTGGTCATCAAGTTTAATTTATTCTATTGAACTGGATAATTATTACATGCCAACAAATAATTAAACTAAAGATATTATATTTGTTTGATATTAACTTCAACTTACTTAAAACAGAAATCTGCCGCATGAGTATAGTACCTCGATAAATTACCATGAACAGGCGGAGTAGCACAGAAGACAACATCTGGACAAAGGTTGTATTTTCCTTCCTTACAAAATGAACACATTCTGCACGGTACGCCAGGTTCAATGGCTACACGGTCTCCTGTTGTCAAAGTAATAACAAATTAAAAATTATTTAAATAGTCAAAATCTATATATATATATATATATATATATATATATATATATATATATATATATATATATATATATATATATATATGTATATATATATATATATATACATTAATTATCTCTCAATTATTAAAAAAAAATTCCAACGGGTAATAAATTTATAATTAAAGGTCTGATAAAATAAAAATATACAATATAACAATTATACAAAATGTTGTGACAATTATTAAATTACAAAGTGATTTAAAAGATTTTACAATTAGGACAACAGGATTTGGTCTGCCACTGGGCAGACAGAGAGTATCCCCTCTAGTAATTTTTGAAAAATTCTTTACCCTGATTTCAAACATTTAAATTAAATTAAAAATCTTAATTTAGTGCAAATAAGTAACTTAGTTTATTACTGAACGAAACATCTCCAACGAATAGAGCTTTTTTAACTACTTGCTCCTAACTACTATTATAAAATTCTATGTACAATTTTAATTCTCTTTTTATTGATTTTAGTTTTATGTATGATGCTTATGTTGTGACTTCACTGGAAACCACTTGAGTATTTAGGTATATTGCTTTTTAAGAAATAACATCACAAAAAAATAATAAAAAACGTTTTATATACATTTACTTTTGATAAGTTGACCAATTAAAAAAAATTACTGGTATGCTATTCACTTACCCACTTTCAAATTCTTGACTTTAGAACCAACTTTAACAACCGTGCCGCTGGCTTCATGGCCCATAATCATAGGTTTCTCCACAATGAAGTCGGCAATTCTTCCATGCTCAAGATAATGAACATCTGATCCACAAATTCCTACTGATCCCATTTTCAAAAGTACCTCTAAAAAATATATATAATAATAGCATCAATAGGATTTTTCATTTCTTTTAAATAATTCATTAAATAACTGTTTGGAATTTTAACTGACTATATAATATATAATGGAGAATGGAGATAGTTGGTGGCGCAGTCCAAAAAAATAACACCAAATAAGTACAAGACTTATATTTAATGTGTGCTGACGTTTCGACCTATCTTGTAGGCCATCTTCAGGGCAAATAGGAGACCGAGTAATAAACACTGATTACTGGTTATAATTACTGATAATTGGACTGCGCCCCCAAAATATCTCCATTCTCCATTGTATCACCCAGTCAACTGTTTTCCTCTCTAGCTCTTATATAATAAATGATGTTTAAAACAATTCAAAAATTTCATATACACTGTTCATAAGTAATCAATAAATAAAAAAACGAACTCCCGTCAATCTGTTCAAAATTCCCACAAGGGATGCCAAAATGATATCACAAGGTAAAGTCAGATCTTTTGATCTGAACAACATTTAAATACTAAAATGAGATGCCAGCCTGAGATTGTTACACTTGAGAAATATTAATTCTATATCCTTGATGAATAATAGACATATCCCTCTATTTAGGTTAGAGAAGAATTGGTTGACTGTAACTTCTAATATAAGGAAGAAATAGTTGGGGGTGCAGTCAATAAAAACACCTTAATAAGTGTAACTTATTTATTGTGTTTCGGCCTACAATGTAGGCCATCTTCAGAGCTAAGATAGAGAAACAAACAGAAAAACATATAAAAAACGTTGCAGTAACAAGAATATGGTGACAAGTAATGTAGTAATGTGGTACAAGTGTGGAAATTAAAATAGTGACTAAATATGATGAAATAGTGAATAGATATGATAATTAAAGATAATGAATATAAACGTGGTTTCAGAATATAATAAAATTAAAATAGTGACAGATAATAATAAAATTATAGATGATGAACAGAAATTAAAATAGTGACAAATATAATAATTAAAGAATACGAATATAAAATACAGAAAATAAATGTGCAGAAAGGATAAAATGTAAACATAATATAAAGGGAAAGAAAAATGAGGAGGTAAACGGAAAGATACAAAATGAGAAGATTTTTATTGACTGCAACCCCAACTATTTCTTCCTTATATCCCTCATTCTTCAAAAATTTACTGACTGGGATAAAATAAAAATTATTTTTCATCTAATTGAATAACATTATAATTATTCTTTACTAATCATAGTTACAAGTTGACTTATATATCTACTTACAAATAATGAAAAGTGGGCCCTTAAGGTATATGTGTCTACATGTTGTGCTTCTTGCCCCCACAACTGCCTGTATGTATCTTAAGAGTAAAGGTACTGATCCCAAGGGACATTTAAGGTACCTGCTCAATTGGTACCTGACCCTATCGATTTTGGTTGCTCGTTTTCAGAATAATATTACGAACGTCGGATTCAAGATGGTGTCTTTCCATCGTTAATGAAAATGCAACTGGATTGTAATAGAGAAAATAAGAGAAAAGTTAAAATAAATATGAAGCTAAAATCTTTTATTTTGTTGTTTTTTCAAAAAGCCATAATTATATTTTCCTATAGTAAACAGACATAATAATTTCTAATAAATATTCATGCCACATAATAATTTCTAATAAATATTCATGCCGTTTATAATAAAAATTCTAAAGTAAACACAACAGCAATATTCCTATTAATTTTTTAAGGAGTATCTTGGCTGTTAATATTGTTATTAAATATTAATTTAAGGCTGAGCACATGGATTTAAAAATTTTTTTACTGATCTCAATGCCATGGCATTTGTGGAAGAAGAAAACTGTATATTTCCTTTTTTTAATTTATCAAATATTCAGATCTAATCTTCTTTTGAAATTTTGGATCAGATAGATTATGTTCATATGTTGAACGGCGTTCATTCATATGTTCTTCCTCTCATTGCTTAAAGTGAGCGGAGTGGCTCAGTGGAAGAGCACTGAGTTGCCATTCCGGAAATCCTGGTTCAAATCCCGCTGCGGGCAAGACTTATTTAGTCTGTTTGCAGCCGGAGATGGATCATATAGGATCTAGGACCCTCTTGGGGCTCACCCAACCTCTATAAAATATTGTATAAGGGTAATATGAATAAAATAAGGGGGAAAATCCGGCATTTGAGCGTGACCTAGGACAAGTCACCTCCTTGCACCTCATTGTCCATGAAACAGTACAGTCTCTATCATGTACTGAACCCCAGACCCGTTCACGGGTTGTAGTGGCACATGTTTTTGTTGTGTTTTTTATTGCTTAAAGTACCTTCCGAATAACGGCTTAACCCTTCCGACGTCATAATCAAGAATTTTTTACACTCCTTAAAAAATCCTTGGGCCAATTTCTGGCCTGCGAACGGCGACATTGTGAATAGAAGTTTTTTATCCTAACCACTACACCACAAGTGACCCTGAAGATTTTATAAAAGCTAATTTAATTACCCGAAGATTTGTATTCAAACGGCACATATGGCATTAGTTCGTTATTCAATCTCTTATTCCCCATAGATTAATATTACAGATATTTATAAAATGATAAAATATATACATAGTTATTGAATATTATTAAATAGATTTTATTTACTCTATTTGGGAAAAATTTGATTGCTCGGGCAACTGACTTTTTGTCATTAACTATAAGCACAGACTTATTCGGTATTAGCATATTTTTTACTGAGTTCTCACAGTCATTTATTGTTTTTGTTTTAATGTTTGATATCTCTGCATTTATACTAGTTTTATCTACTATTATCATAAGATGTTTAAAATAATATCTTCAAAGTAAAGTATTTAAGATTTCAACAGAATAGTATTCTTGGTAATAAACATATTAGTTATTGACTGCTTCATAAGAAAAAAATGGAAAACAACATTAAATTATATAAATGAGATCTTTAAAAGATTCAATATCAGCAATACTATTGAATCTAAAACTAAACCAGTTTTTAAAATAAGAAATGCATTTTCGGTGATTGATCTGACCTTTTGTACCATGGTTATCTCCCGAGTGATTAGATCGAATGATTTAAAAAAAATTATTTTTTTTTTAGCCTATAGCACAAAAATGGTTCTTATAATTTAGATGAAACACTTTTAGTATTTTTCTTTAAGGGTCTCTGAATCTGTAAAGTGCAAAAGAAACACAAAAAAGCTGAGGCTATTAAGATACAAAAAAAATTAATGTAGTGCTTAGTTCGAAAAATTTACATTTTATATTCAACTATTTGAGAGGTGATTGAATTTTATTTAAAAAAAAAAAAAAAGAGATATTTCATATTACATTCATAATATGACATGAAAAACAATTGTGGAGAAACTACCCATCAGTAGCACTCTAATAAAGTTCTATAGTAGAAGGTCTCGAGGTCATCTTCTTTTCAGACGCCTCAGAGGGTTATCAGGAGTAGTATGGGATTCAAGTGTGTACGGAGCTTGTCATGGAAGGATGGTTATTTTTGGATTGTAAGGATTGGATACGAGATGAATTAGATGGTTTAGTGGAGCCCCAAGTAATAAAGATAAAAATTAAAATTACAATGGTAAACATTAGAATTAAAATACATAAGTATCATTGTATCTGAGTGGTGGAAGATGGGGAGGGGGAGAACCGGAGATATATATATACAAAGTGACAAGGAAAAAAAAAGCAATATAAACAATTCAGTAAGTAATAAATCAAGTAATAAAAATTGAAACGTTGGTTCTTGAATAAACATTTCTACCTGTTTTGAGAAATTTATTGACCTCCACCTGACACACACACACACATATATGTACAGGGTTTCCCATTTTAAGCGGATCAAATATTTTTAACTTTTAAACGAAACAAAATTCAGAAAAACGATTCAGGTAAAAGATGTAGTTATTCAGGCCTAGTTTGAAGAAATAAAAAAACATTTTTTGTTTTTTCACTTTAAATGGTCTATATCGACCTTCAAAAAATGTAATTTCCTCTTGACCCCCTTTTATTTTTCTGAAATGTACAATCCAAAACATGGAAAAAATGTATGTAACATTCTTTTCTATCTTTCATAGTTCAAGTAGAAAAAGCATTCAAAGTTGACTACTGTAGTATACCTGCTTTACGAGGAAACGTAATGTAGCATTAAGTTATTTTATTTAAGAGTTTTTAGTCAAAATAACTTATTAATCAAGGTATTTTGAATCTTTCAGAAAATGTCTGGACATTTAAAAACCTTCTTTGAAGACAGCATACTGAAGTAGTAAGCTTCAGATACTTCTACAGAAAGATAGAAAAAAATGTCTCATACATTTTCTCCATGTTTTGTAATGTACAGAAAAATAAAAATAAATGGGGATCAAGAGGCAACTACATTTTTTGAAGGTCGATATTGACCATTAAAAGTGAAAAACCGAAACATGTTTTTTTATTTCTTCAAACTAGGCCTGAATAACTACAACTTTTACCTGAATCGTTTTTCTGAATTTTGTTTTTTTTAAAAGTTAAAAACGTTTGATCCACTTGAAATGGGACACCCTGTATATATTTATACATATATCTACATACAAGGTCAACTATTATCATTGAAGATAATAAGATTATATATTGACCTTCTTTTAGTAACACAATCAAAACATTGTCACATAAGAGTTATAAACTCTGTTTTTTTTTTTAAATTACTAATACTAATTAAATTATTGAAAAACTCTTACCATCATCTTTCGGTTCAGGGATGGGCCTGTTTTCCTACAATAACGTACCATATTATTATAATTATTAAAAAATAAAATTATAATGTTAATTAATACAAATTTTATTAAAAAATTATTATTCCGAGAACTAAAACTTTAAACGAATACGAATAACTTTAAAATTGTTTAAATCACAAAATTGAGTATGAATTTACCAGCCTAATGTCGTGTTTTTTATATAGTATGGCTGTTAGATTGTCTGCTGGCATGGCTAATAACCTTTAGGGGTCCTGTTCTGTCAAAGAAGCGTAAGATACTGAACTGTGGAGTGGGAGATCAGCATTCAAGAAACATTTTCAAGGTTGGAACCGGAATGTTTGCAAAAGAGATAATCAGAATTTAGTCTCTAAAAATAGCTCTATCTTTTCTCCCGCTGGTTCTATTTTATTATATTGTATTTATTATACGTACGATCAAGCATTTACACTTTAATATGAAGTACACGGTGTAATTGAGTAAAGAACCCAGCAATCGTTTCTCAGAGTACTTGTGGTTATTTTTTTTTTTTTTATATTGAAAGCACCTTACACCTGTACTCATTGGTATCGATTCTTTCCTATTTTTATTAAAGTAAGTACTAAATCAATTTTTTTTAAATTGCGTAAAAGACAAATTTTAGACTCCCAATTTCAAAATAACCCGGTAAAGCTGATAACAAATGATAAACTTTACACCGAAGTAGAAAGAAGTTCTGATACGATAAAAAGTAGACGAATTGCCTTCTACCCATATCTAGTGACAATGAAGGAAAATATATTAATTAGATTGATTACTTGTTAATCTGTTCACTCCGAAGTACATTACTTATCCCCTCCAAAAAAAAAAAAATGGGGGTAAATGGTTTGCTCAATTGGAAAAAAAAACCTGTACCACTACAACCCGTGAAGGGTCTGGTTCAGTACAAGGTAGAGACTGTACTGTATCATGGACAACGGTTCTGCAAGGAGGTGACTTGTCCTAGGTCACGCTCAATCACCAGATTCCCCCCCCCTTATTTTGGGTACCCTATTTTTATAATATTTTATAGAGGCTGGGTGGGCCCCAGGAGGGTCCTAGATCCTATATGATCCATCTCCGGCTGTAAACAGACTAAATAAAAGTACTGCCTTGCAGCGGGATTTGAACCAGGATTTCCGGCATTGCAACTCAGTGCTCTACCACTGAGCCACTCCACTCCCTGCTCAATTGGAAAAGGAAAATCCAAATAAAATATTTAGCAATGAATCTACAAGGTTCCAAGAAACACCAAAGAAGTCCAGAAACAAACTATCGGAGAAGGAAAGAAGGGAATATCAGAAATGAAGGAATGAGTTATAATTTGATAGAAAAGCAGGAAACGTCTGGAAATAAATAAGTGATCTGAAGTGTTCTTGGAAAGCGATTCGAAAAAAAAGGAAAGATTTAATTGCATGTTAACAAAATTATTAAAGAGTCACCTGTGGTGTTGTGGTTAGCAAAATAACCTTCTACAACCAAGATCGCGGGTTCGCAGCCTAGCAGGTGGCCCTATGATTTTTAGAGGGAATAAATAATCCCTGATTATGCCGTTCTTTTGAAGAGACGTAGTTGGGGATGCCGATCCTCTGCGGAGGCACTCATTACAGATCCCTATTCGGATTATCCTGGATAGGCAAAATTTAAGACACGCGCTGTTGCATCTTCCGATCAGCCATAGGAGCCTAAAGTTACATTAAATGGATAACCATTGACTTACAATATTATGATGCCCTCATTGTTTTATTTTTAGCTTCTATAAATTAATTAAGACGTGTAATTGAGTATAAATAATAATTATTGTTAAAGATTTTCGTCTATCATAGTTATTTTGATACGCTGACGAATTATTAAATTGAACCAAGTGATTTGAATGGATTTTAATTGACGCTTGCAATAGAACTGTTTAATATTCAACCGCAGATGTTATTCATTAGAAACATTATATGCTTTTCTCCCACGGTTTATCTAAATTACCTATTTTATTTCCGGCAAATCTTTTTCAACATGGAAAAATATTTGTTCTTCTTGTTTTTTATTTTTCAACAAATTACATAATTATTTCATGACTTATATTGTTTATCAATAAGAGTAAAAATATAGAAGCGTTAGTTTGTTTATGTTATTCACAATTATAGAATATGTACTAGCTTATGCCCACGGCTTCGCTCGCGTAGAATTTGGCCTGCGAAATAAGTTTTGTGAAAGATCATTTTAAATAAATAATTTAATTATTTAAAAAAAATATAAGTTACTCGTACATCCTTGTATTGTATTAAAGGGGACACCCTTGGGGTGGAATTATCCAAATTTCTTTTTTAAACTATACAATGGACCTATCTACAAATTTCAAGATGCTAAGTTCCTGATTTGCCTTTAATTATGTACTATAAAGGGGGGAGGGCTCATAAATCTGCCTTTGCTGTAGCCTATGGTGTATAACCTATTTTACTCAATAAGTTTCATCTAAATCCGTTCAGTAGTTTCTGCGTGAATGAGTAACAAACATTCGCATTCATAATATGTATTAGTAGGATATCAAAACAATAGTTTTACTCATATTCTTTCTGTTATTTTAACCACTATTATCATGGGATTTGCCTTTAATTATGTACTATAATGGATTCTCCACAATACCTAAAAAACAGTCGGGGGCACGTGCCCCGCGCCCTCCCCTAAATCCGCGCTTGCTATAGGCTATGTGTTATTCTGATGTATAACCTATATTACTGTAAAGTTTCATCCAAATCCGTTCCGTCGTTTTTGCGTGACAAACATACAAACTTTCACATTTATATTATTAGTATGATTATAGGTAGCCAGCCATTATAGAAATTCGGCATTTTTGCTATTTTTACGAGGATTGCCTCAATGATAGAGCGCTGAATTGCCATGCCGAAGGTCCTGGGTTCAAATCTGGAAGAATTTATTTAATCTGTTAACGGCTGGAGATGGATCCTCTGAGATCTAGAACTCTCCTGGGGCACACTAAGCCTCTATAAAGTGGGTACCCGAAATAATTGGGGGATCTGGTGGTTGATCGTGTTCTAGTTCAAATCAGCTCTCTGCACAACCGTTCTTAAAGAAACAGTACAGTCTCTACCCTGTACTGAACCCCGGACCTTTCAGGAGTTGTAGTGGTACAGGTCTATGAGTAGAGTTATTAAATTGCAGATTTTTATTCCAAGTTTAATAAAAATTATTCTGACCGATTTTATAAAAATATTAAATAAAAAAAATGGAATTACTATTAGTAAATAAAAATAAAATATTGGAATTATTTTTAAATATTTTATCTGAAAATAATAAAAAAATTATAACATCTAAAAATAATTATAATGTTAATAAAAACAGGAACATATCTCTTATTGATATGGAAATTTTCTGTTAAATATGTATTAATGTATATCAATTTTTCTTGATATTCCTTCAAATTGTTGAATATATCTAATAATTTTATTTTTTTATAATTATTCCGCAAGTTATCGTGAGCTTTAAGTATGGAAAAGAAAATGTAATGATGATTGAGTAGATTTCGGTAATCATTTTTTGAAGAAACAAAAGTTTCAACTAACATTTCGAAGTATAGATGATATGTATAATTTATTTTTATTTATTGTTCTTTTGATGGTGATCCAAATTCAATAGAAATTGATCCAAGAGATGCAGACGACCCGGGTTCGAATCCGGACCAGGACAAATCTTTTCTCTTCAAAATAAAAATATAGATGATACATGTTGAAGCGTTCTTTTCTAGATGCAATGATTACCGAAATCTACTCATTATTCATAATTATATTATATCAATCGAAATTAAATTTACGACAACAAATTTCAATTATCGGCTATTGGGAGACCGTTTTATTATTTTATTACATCAAATAACTACAAATTGTAGTCTACAATAATCTAAAGAATTGGACTTGAGCTGAAATTCTTCTGGATTATCTACTTTAAGACAGAAGTGAACTTCGCGAAGAAGTGAAGTTATTGTCGTATGGAACACACTAGAAGTGAAACATCTATTAATTTACCCAGGGCATTTAGACATTTATTTTCATTACACAATTAAATAATTTATTATGAGCTCATTTAAAATTATGTATTTTTTTAATTTAAACTTTTTCGATTTATTTTATTTATTTGATTCTATTGAAATTCATTTACATATTTATGCAAACGGAAAAGGTTTAATGGCACTTGTCTAACAGAGGGGCCCGACTACTGGTAACACTGCAGGATACAGCAATCTTGCAACCTTTAATAATTTGTTATTGTTTGTGCACGAGTGTGTTTACCGTTTTTTTTTTATTGCTAGTTCTTAAATAAGATGCAAATGTGGAGATCATCCTAAAACTGAGATCAAGGGAGGATCCAGGATTTTTTCTGAGGGGGGGCACAACCAATAACTTAAAAATAAACTTGTAGTATTTATAGAAAGGTTTAAAAGGTTTATTAAAATATCTAAACTATAGTTTCACTCATGTTATTTCTGTTATAACATCACATGATTTGCCTATAAGTATGTACTATAATGGATTCTCCACAGTACACAAAAAACTGTCTGGGCACGTGCCCCTCCCTCCCTGGATCCGCCTATGACTGAGATAGAAGCAGTTGAATTTTTTCAAGAAAAAGAGATATTGCCTCGAAAGAAGTGTTGTCAGCAGAGCCACAAATTGTTTAGAAATAAAATGATTTGGAGGTGTCAATTTAGAAGTTGCAGAAGTAAGTGTGGTTTGAGAAGTGGAAGCTGGTTTGATTCAACAAGACTGCCATTTCTAATTGTCATTAAATATTATATCCGTCAATTGGCCTGTAGATATCTAAATTACTATTGCATTATTCTGTTAAATGTCATTATGTTCCTGTTTTTAAAAATTATTCTGTTCACTATGACTATGTTCCTTTTTTAAATTTATTACTGTATTATTATGTTATTAATTCTATATTTTGTTATTAATTGTTAGTTCTGAGTGAGTTTATTTTTATTTTACATATGAAGCCTCTGAGGTGAATCATAACTTAATTAATCATTATTAATTTTCTTCTTTTTTTCAGATTTAGTGTTTTATGGTAACTATAATGTAAAGTTTACCTGGTAATTATTCCGCAATTTGTTGCTTCTTGTCGAGTCACAACAAGTTTTAAATTTTCATTTGTTTCTATTTTAATATTTTCAAAAAATACAATTTATCACGAGCTTCTTAACTATGGAAAAAATAATGTAATTATGGAAAGAATAAGATTGATATTAAAAATGTTCATTGATCAGGGAAGGCATAGTTATTTTCATCTCTAATTCCAATCATTTAATTGATCATTTTATAACCTTGCACATGTCCCTTACATTGTTTCTATTTGTTCTTTATTAGCTTCTTAAATATTTTGTTTTAAGGTACTATCTTTTTTATTTTTATATCAATTGAAGTTTTAAATATGGCCAATGAAAAAAAAAATTGTCTGAAATATTGTTAAAATGAAATAAATTTAATGAAATATGATGATCAAATTTAAATTTCTGCCCTAGATGACTTTATTTCCCATTTACATATTGAGATTTAGATAATAAAAATGTAATAAATCAATAATTGAAAAAGGTATTTTCAATAATTGATGTAGATTTTCATCTTAAAAAGGGTTATGTAATTCTTTGTAATTTGAGGTCATCAATAGTTTTTCATTTTATTGTTATCACTATTTGTGATAACTTTTGATTCCATACCAATTTACGTACACACAGCAATTTTTTTTATTGTGATATCTTCAATTTAAATTTCATCAAATCATTGTTTACGCTTCTCACTAATTGTAGATATTTTTCCTTACGTGGAATACAAACTACAATAAAACGTATTAGAGCACCACTGTATCTGAAAACCCAATAAACAAATTTTATGTAGAATTAGTATTTATTAGGTAGCAAGAATCTTTCACATTGGGGATGAGTTTCACAATATAGGCAACTACCAGCAGGTCTTGTTAATGACGATTGATAACTTACTTTGCAGTTTCTGTTTAATCTGAAAGCAATTAATTTTACTTTATATATTTTAATTTTGGAGGGCGGGATAACTCATTGTGTAGAATGCTGATTGAGTTTCTAAGGTGAAAGTTCTGGGTTCAAATCTGGTAGTGGTAGACAAATTATTTAATATATTAAAAACCACAAATGGATTCTATGGGATCTACAGACCCTCTTGGGGCTCATCCAGCCTCTACAAAATAGGTACTCATTTTACCTGTACCACTACAACCTGTGAAGGGTCTGGGGCTTAGTACATGGTAGAGACTGTACTGCTTCTTGGACAACAGTTGTGCGGGGATTTGTACGACATCATGCTCAACAGCCAGATTTTTTCTCCCTTATTTTGGGTATCCACTTTATAGAGGCTGAATGAGACCCAGGAGATTTCTAGATCCCATAGGATCTATCTCCGGCTGCTAACAGATTAAATTAAAGTTTGCCAATGAGTATGATTTGAACCCAAGAGCTTCTGCATGGCAATTTAGCACTCTACCTCTGAGTGCCAAGTGGAAACTCTTATTTGGGGGAAAACCTGGTGATTGAACGAGATCAGGACAAATCATCTCCCTGCATTACTGTTGTCCCAGAAACAGTACAGTCTCTAACATTTACTGAACTCAAGACACTTCATCGGTTGTAGGGGTTTAATTTTTGTATTTCTATTCATGTATATATATGGATGCACAATGGATTATTTAGCATGAGTCAGAAACATTTAAGAAAAGATTACTCAAGGACTTAAGGGGACAAGTGGCTTATTTAGTTTTCCTCAATTAGTGCTTATGTAATCAAAGGAAATTTTATGTGGGAATTATTATTATTCACAGTTAAGGAAAAGTGTAAGATATTTTTTTAAATGTAAGAATGAAGAATGAACTCGCTGATTAATAAAACTTCAATATCACATAGTCAAGAAGATAAATAAAAGCAGCACATAAAATTTAATTATTACTGCTGAAGAAAGTTTTGTGTATAGCCTGAATGAGAACATGTGCTAACTGCTGGCGGATAGTAACAAGAATGAATCAGCGAATAATTGATTCCCAATTTAATTTCCTACCAGTTGCAATTATATAACATAAATGATAATGATAATCATTATCATTATTATTACTATATTTCATTATTATTATATTATCATGATTTTGTATAATTCTAAATTACCTTGTACCTGTATTTTTTTGCCTTAATGGAAACCTGCAATGTTGGTTGGAATGTAGACAATGAAAATCAGCTACAAACCATTTTATCTATTTCTCAAACTACCCTCAAGAACATCTTCTTTTTGATTTACTCAGGAAATAGTTATAGATTGACCACCAGAACGATTATGTTGAAAAATATAGTTAGATACTATATATATATAATTTCTCAAAGTTTTATATTGGTATATTTCCTGTTTATTTCAAGTCAAGAGACAGGATACCTATCCAGTAGTTGGAGAGACAATGGATACTCTTAATGCCATTCTTAAAAAAATCACTATCAAGCGATTAGAGTAGTTAATAGAAGGACACCAAAAATGACCCTAATTGTGGTTCGGAGGAAGAAAAGTAACCAACCGAGTTCAGGAAGACATGGCAAGAAACGGTCCAAATGAAGAAGTCTGTATTCATGTATTTAATTTTTCTTTACTTTCTGGACAACACACACACATAGATCAATGTGAGAAAGGAAAATTGATTATGGAACTGTTTAAACATAATCATTATTTATTAGTTAATTCGATGAAGATTTGCAAAACATTGAACAAAAAATACAAGCAAATAAAAAAAACAACATGAATTTTCTAAACATTTTTATATACAATAACATTTTTAATATTTTTTAGAAATAGAAATTTTTCCAAAATAATAACAATGCTTTGATGAATAAAACATGGCTTTAAAAACTATTTCAAAAATAGCTTTGCAAGTTAAAAAAATCTAAAGGTTATCAACAAATTTAAATAAAAAACATCATAGCTACACCTACGACTTTACAATGTCAAATTGTAATTATTTCGTCTCCTACTTTATTATAACAAACAGGTTAAAATCTTATCACCAAAGTTAGCTCAAAGTGTTTTAAAACTGAGGTATTTTTTTTTTAAAATATTTTATTTGAAAAGAAAAGATATGGCCAGGACCGGGACTCGAACCCGGGTACTTCACCTTTCCGTAGTGAAATACCACGGAGAGGTGAAATACCCAGGTTCGAGTCCCTGTCCTGGCCATCTTTTCTTTAAAAATAAAATATTTTAAAAAAAATTATATCATATAACAATTAAATAAATTATAATAAGATATTTTTTATTTGAAGTTTATTTAACAAACTAACCAATTAGCGTTGTTACTAACCTAAAATTTAAGCTATAGTAATAAACATTGAACATATTATTAAAAAAATAGGCTTACAAATATATCTTAAACTATACAATTCACAGGCCAAGACTTTCACAGCCATTATATTCATAGACCAAAAAAGAAAAAAGTAATAATAATAAAATAAATAAGGAACATAATGTATTATTATTCATAAATTAATAAATTCTTTATATGTAAAAATAGTGTTATATATTTATTTATAAAATATATGAAGTAAATCTTAATAAATTTATAAAGGAACACATAGTTATTAATAAATCTAAACCATAATAAATTAATATATATTTATTTATAACTGTGACAAAGTTATTATTATACAATAAATAATTAAAATTTAATATTTATTAAAAGGAGAAATTGCCAAATATAGTAAAATATTAGTGATACAAAACTATTTGAGCTTTCAGACATGTCGATCTTGCATATATTACAATAAGCAAACACACAGGTAAAATTTATATTAATATAAAACAACAGATATAAATAACATTGATATTTACATTATCGTAAAATCTTAACCTATTTTTTTTCAAATATAAAATTTTTTGGAATGATATTTTTACTTTATTTTCGGGCTTTATATTTCATTTACATATACACACCTACAAAATATACACTCACTCACATAACACTCACTCTCACAAAAAATTGCATGTACCAACAGGATTTGCCAGTTCACAGTATTGAAATTTCAGCAGTTTATTCTACTTAATGGGTTATAATATTAATAATATTTTGTGAACACAAAGGCACGATGCTGATACCAGCATTCTTTGATTACAAACATCTGTCCACACACGACTACCCAACCCCAAATCCGCCAGATCACTCTTAACGCAATCCTCCCACCTACGCCTCGGTCTACCCCTCAGACGCCTCCCAGTGCTTATTAACTTTTCAGGAATTCATTCGTTACTAAGTCCAGCAACTTTACAAACCCATCTTAATCTTCACGAAACTATCACTTCATTAGTATTAACCGAGTACATGCTTCGCAATGCCACATATTTATTGGGTTAAAATATATATATAAAACATTGAATACCAATCTTATTTTGTTTAATTTTATAAGTCTTATTGTTTTATTTCACTTTTTCCATTTAAAAAAAATATTTTTATCCATTCGCTTAAAAAAGAAAAATTTTAATTTTCAAATTGAAGGCCAAGAGACCTTCGCTGTTAATCAGTTCATTTTTTGAGTGATGGCATTTCATTTTCTCAACATGAAGGAGTGAAGGAATGTTAGTAAACAGTAATTAGAAAAAAAAATTGGACAATTCATTGGAACATGTATTTTTTTCCTTATTATTATTAAAAATAAAAATGCCTATTAAAATTTGTATGATTTTGAACTATATCATTTCCGTATTTTAAGTAACAACTCATTAACACGGAGAAATTTCAGATTAACAAAAACTAAATACTTTTTAGATGTAAAATTCAAAGTTACCAAAAAAATATTTATTTTTTAGAAGCAGAAATATTAACTTTTGATAAAAAAACTACTGAATTTCGCTACTGAAAACTGATTTATTCTGGCTTTTATTGTTATTAAGAAAAATTAAGGTAATTAGTGAATTATTACACAAAGTTTTATCAACAAGATCCTACAGGCGTTGGGAGGGCTCTTCTAGATATGATAACATCATTTTGAGGGACTTATAAAGTTATTTCAGTAAAACATCCCCTATTTTTTGTTGATATTTGTTTTCTTTTATTCAATGTTTTTCTATTTCAATCATAATTAAGCTTAGCATTTTAAATGTTACTCAAGTCCAGAAGTTGGATATGTTGCCAAAACAGGAGGTTATTGAATAGAAAAATTATAGATAGGCTGCTTCATATTCAGACCTGGTGAATAAGGGGCTAAGATGAATTTTGCCTTAAATATTTATTGTAAAAAGTTAACTGTATTGAGGGAAGCAGGATTGTGTAATTATCATAATTTTGGCTTTAAATGGTGATTTAATAAGGGAGGCTCAGTAGTAGAGCACTGAGTTGCTATACTGGAAATCCTGGTTCAAATCCCGCTGCGGGCAAGACTTTTATTTAGTCTGTTTGCGGCGGGAGATGGATCTTATAGGATCTAGGACCCTCCTGGGGCTCACCCAGCCTCTATAAAATATTATAAAAATAGGGTACCCAAAATAAGGGGGAAAAATTTGGCGGTTGAGTGTGGTTATATCAAGGTTATTATATCTCCTTGCAGAACCATTGTCCATGAAACAGTACAGTCTCTACCATTTATTGAACCTCAGACCCCTTTCAAGGGTTGTAGTGGTACAGGTAAAAATGGAGATACAATATAAGCAATAATTCCATTTCAAGCCAAGGCCCAACTTAGCCACTTGTGGACTGACACGATTCCACTCCCCTCAGAACTATTAACTCATTCTGGACAAATTTTGACTTAGCTAATTATTCACCAAGGCTCCAGATATATTTTGATTATTTGTTTTCTGTTGATATATTATTTTTTTTTATTTATAGGTTTCAAAAAGTATGCAATCATCCCATAGGTCAAAGGGTAAATATCTGTTTTTATTTATTTTAATACAACTCAGACTTAGTGTATTAATAATTAATGAACCATCTATGTTTAAAATTAATTTATTAGTGAAAAAATGTGGAATCAAAATAATATAATATGTATTGTCAATAGCCCTTCTTACCATCCAAAATCGTTTCTTGTTTTTCTTATTTTCAATGTTATATTATTCACAAAATGTATTACAATTATATTTAACATACATATCAATTATTAAAAAGGAATAATTGGAATGATAAATATTTACAATTCCCAAAAATATATTTATATATATTTTTGATGGGATACAAAAATCTATACACATATTATTATATAAAAATTGGGAAACATTCAGTAAAAATTTTCAACGCTTACATAAAAAAGATAATTTTACATCTGTACAATTAAGATGATTATTTGACTAGTCTTATCCCAAAAAGGATTATCTTATAAAAGGATCCACCAATTGCTTTTCTTGAACAGAAAGAGAAAATTATTACTGCATTTGAAATAATATATCTATATGTCAGTGGTAAACTGTATTAAATCCAATTTTAAGATTTGTATTAGTGTATTTCTTACCATATTCTCTCAGTATAATTATTGTTAATAAATTATAGAAATAAATCAAAGTGTAATCAAATAAACACAAATTGAAATATATAAATTAGCGCTCGTATAAAAATTTGAAATTGTTATAACAGTTTACCCCCGATTTCCAGATATATCTATCAACCATAATAATGATGTATTCAGCTTTAAAAAAGATAAAAATGTTATAATATTTACAGATACTGCAAAGATTAAATGTGAGAACAGAAAAAAATAGCTTTGAATATAGTAAGAAAGCCGTACTTTCTGAAAAATAGAAAGTTTTTTTTATTTCTATAAATTATTTTTCATTTGCCGCGTCCTGAAAATAAATTAATTTTGCGAAATTTAATTTTTTAATTTACAAAAATAAATATCCAATCCTAAAAAGTGATTGGATGGGCGGAAGCTAGGAGAGAAGCCCTTGACAGAGGCAGGTGGTGCTCATTAAGCAAAATCCCTACACCGTAAGGTAGAGGAGATGTCTAAATAAAGAAAGAAGAAATAAATAAAAAAAAAACTAAATAATTAATTAACCCTCAAGAACACACAAATAATAAAAAAAGTTTCTATGGTAAACTATTTTTGAGTTCTGTGAGGTACATATGTACAAACTAATATGAGGCGACCTGTGGTTAGCATAACAAATTACTAAGCCCAAGATCGCGGGTTCGTAACCCGGTAGGTGGCCCTAGGACTTTTTAAAGAGAGTAAAAAATCCTTAGTTATGCCGTCCTTCGGAAGGGATGTTAAATGGGGGTCCCGAGCCTGTATGTCAGGTCACCTGTACTCATTAAAAATCCCTATCCTAATTAAACCTGGATAGGCAAAATTTAGAGCTTCCAATGTAACATCGTCCGATTAACCATAGCAGCATAAAGTGACGTTAAATGAACAAACAAATATAGGTACAGATGTAATAGTGAAACTAGCTAAAATGAATATTGATGGTCAAAATGGATATTTCCAGTTGAAATACAAAAACCAATGTTTTCACAATTAAATCCAGAGTTGTAATGGGATTATCATATTTTATAAAAATGAATACTCCAGAATATTTGATAATCTGACTGTTCAGTTCTATTTTTGATGAATTCTGCACGCATTATGCATTATGAAAAATGCATACTTAATGTAAATGTACCTTGTTGAATATGTTTGCCATCACACAGTCATGGAGGATTAAATTAAAAATATAGTTGTTTTTAAATTACTTAATTAATTAAATTCAGATAGAGGTTCCAATTAGAAAGCAAATATTTAAAAAAATATGTAATTTAATTCAAACTAAACTATATTTGTAATTCAACTTTTAAAAATTTGAATTTAAAGTATCAGAAATACTTTATAACAATGATTATTGTACTTTTTTATTGTGATTTCTTGATTTCATCATTTGTAAAAATAAGATGGGGCAAAGCACCAAGTATTAATTATATATAAATTAAAGCATCCTGGATTTTAAATCTGAAATGGCTTTTATCATTTGAAGAAATTGGTGGAGCGGATTGAATTTTTTGTCAAACTGGAGTTTCATCAAATGAAAAAGGCCTGTTTCGCCTTTCCTAGGAAGTGACCAGGTAGACACCGTGGGCGCCTCCTGGGTCGCTGTGGAACTCTTCGCTATCGTTCCGATCCCTCGTCATCAGTTGTTCAGCAGAAACTGGTCTTAAATTTCTCTAAAAAAAATTAATATATATTTAAAACTAAAAAAAAAAATACTGCATAGAAGTGTATGATTATGTAATAAGAGGAAGGCCGAGAGTGACCTGGAAATAAACTCCAAAATATCCTTAAAGAAAACAGAGACAGGTTATATTCTTTTCTTTTCCACTAATTTTCTCCTCCATCATTATCATCTACAACGACCTATCATTGGGCCTTGTCTCCCTTCTAAATCCTCCACTTTCATTCTTTCTAATATTTCTTTCTAGTACTGCTCTGTTATATTAGTATAGTATTGTAGAATAATATAATATAATATGAACTTTGATAATTACCCTGTTAATTGTTAATTGATTTCTGTTATGATTGAGGTTCCCAAAAGCCGCAACTGTGCTACTTCTGGTTCTTCCTGAACCTTAAACAAAAAAAAATTAAACTTTTACACTATTGTGGTCAATGCTAAATGAAAAAATATTTATACATTTAATAATAATAACAGTATTTTATTATTATAAATATATTATCAAATAATAATACTTATTACAATAATATTATCAATAATAATCATATTACATCAATGACAGTCAGATCAAATATTATTTACAGTTCGTCTATTCATTAAAATAAAAACAGGTGGTAGTTGAATAAAAATTTAGGTGTCAACTTACGAGTTATGCACTAGAAAGAAGTAAATAAATATAATGAGAAGCATAATTTTTTCTTTCTAGGTTCTTATGATTATTATACATTTATAAAAGTTAAAAAAATAATTAATAAATAATATGCAATAAAACCATTTTATTTTATTTATACTTTAATTTTCATTTGTACCAGTGCAATAGCGCATCCAGCAAATTTGATCCAAGTGTTATTCTCTTTACTTTTCTATAGAAACATCAAGTTTTGGAATGGAAATAGCAATAGTTAAGTAGGCCTCTTGGCCATTGTCTTTTTAATCTTTTCTTATCAATTTCAGGTAACAGGGAGTAGGAAAGCGGAAGAACGAGTGGATTTGGATGGTTTTGTGTCGATGAGTGGAATGTTATGTATTTCTTATGAACACATGATTTTATAGTGGCAATGTTCATGTTGTGTATGTGATTTGAAATATACCATGGAGCATTAACAATTTTCTAAGAATTTTAGACTGTGTTGTTTGTATCTTGTGTATGTGGACTAGTTTGTTTTGCCTAGTGAAGATCTGTAGTCCAGAAAATGTGATAGTTGTTTGTAGCGTCATGTCAGTTCTTGTCTTTTTAATTTTGTATGCACGTTCCATGCAAGTCTTTTGTCTAATTATAGTCTAAGAAAACATACATAGTTTTTGGAAGGTATTTCGTCGTCAATTTGGACTGCTGGACACAAAGCTTACATGGCTCTATCTTGAGGCGTTTATTCTGATTTGCCATTTGTAGAACCACTTTTTTAAATCAAATAAATGATTTTGAAAAGTTATAGAAACTAGGTTTGGATCTTTGTGGGAAGAAATAATGGCTGTATCGTCAGGGAAGGTATAGATAGTGCATGGGTGCTCAGGAATGTCAGAGGTGTAGACGGAATAGAGAATAGGGCTTAAAACACTGCCTTGCAGCACACCCCTGTATTGAGAAAAGAAGGAGGAAATCGAAGAGTCAACAAAAGTACAGAAGAATCTGTCTTGGAAATAAGATAGTAGAATTAAAAAGTAATTAGGAGGCAAGTGAGTTTTTATTTTCCAGAGAAGAACCTTGTGCCAGACACTATCAAATGCTTTTTCAATATTAAGAAAAATCACTGAGCAATATTATTTTTTTCTCAAAAGCGATAGATATTGCGATACGATACAATACTGTTGTACAGTGGTAAGAACGAAAGCCAAATTGGTGGTTCGGTATCGCTCCGCTATTTTCGAGGGTAGGCTTTATGCGATTAAGAAAAAGTTTTTCAAATAATTTATTATATTATAGGGAGGAGTGCAATTGGACGATAAGATGAAGGATTGGTGACAGGCTTAGAAGGTTTAGGTATCATTTTAATTGTGGAATGTTTCCAAAGGAGCAGAAAATAAGATGTGCGCAGGATTGATTATAGATGAGAGTAAGAAAGATTTCACTTCCGAGGTAAGTGACGAAGGATGAAGTGAGTGATGAGACCATAGCCAGGAGTTTTTTTGTTTGGCATTTTGTTCAGTGCTTGATAAATTTCTTTTGGGTAAATAGCTGGAGGAGGAAGTGATAAGGGTAGTGCTGTTGTCAAGTCGTCTTATATTTTGTCAGTAAGAGTATTATCCTGAATTTCATTTGCCCTAAATATTTGAGCAAGATGTTTTGCGAATTCTTTACCTTTTTCTTTGCTCGCCATCACCCAAGTGTTGTCTGTACGTCTAAGAGGATATCTTGTCTATATATAAAACCATAAAATTAAATAATAAGTTTTTTATGCATCAACAAAAAAACAAAACAAAAGAAAACCTTCTAGTTTTAATTGTGATAAGTGTTTTCACCTGAGAATTCAGGGATTAGGAATATTATATAGTCTGTTACCATTCTTAAAAGTGTATGACATTAATCATACTAAAATATATATATATATATATATATATATATATATATATATATTACTATTTTTTCAAAACTATCTTAGTGTTCGAGGAGTTACCAAAAAATTGCTTAAACTTAGTCATTTAGAACACAAAAAAACAAACTTAAGTCTCAACTTTGGTTTGATTAAAAAGTTATGAAATGAAAATTCCCTGGAGTATTTTTTATAATAACTGGGGATAAATATGACCCAATTAATAATAATTTAAATTATTAGACTCTATTTACACATAACCAATATTAAGTAAGTCAAGTCAGGGAAAGTGCATACTCGGGATAAGCCCTTGTGGTAAATATCTAATTTACATTATCGGGAGAGCTGCCATCATCTGTATTTAATATTGATATCTACTTCCTACAAAATAGATTTGAAATAAATTAATATTTGTTCTTAAACCTATTATTAAATTTAAGGAAACAGATTAAGGTGATGACTGAAGATTGTTCGATATTTACTATAATCTACTGTGATCTACTAAAAAAAAAACCTGTACCACTACAACCTATGAACGGGTCTGGAGCTCAGTAAAGGGTAGAGACTGTACTGTTTCATGGACAACGGTTTTGCAAGGTGTTGGCGCCCTAGGTCATGCTCAACTGCCAGATTCCCCCCCTTATTTTATAGAGGCTATATGATCCATCTACGGCTGTAAACAGACAAAATAAAAGTCTAGCCCGCAGCGGGATTAGAACCAGAATTTCTGGCATGACAACTCAGTGCTCTACCTCTGAGCCATTCCGCTCCTTACTGTGATCTACTATGTACTCACAAATTAAGGAAAGTTGTATCCAACAGAATTCGGAAAGGTTAGAGACGAATGTTATAGAACAGGGAAAAACTCAGCGAATGTTAATGCTGCCAAATAATAATAATAATTTTATAAATAAATATTCTGGGACAAAATCCGAAAGCTTGGTCTAGTTCTTCTTTATTCCAATTTTATGGAATTTAAAGGAGGATACCAATTTCAAAGTTACAAAAAAATAGGAATATGAGAACCTCCAAATCAGCATAACCTACTTGAATACATATTTAACACACTGAAAAAATAATTAACTGGTGATTTAAGAGAAATCAATGTGAATTATTACAAATGTAGTTATGTATCTCATATCAACATATTTAATTTGTCTCTAAGTACTCTTAAGAAGCTTAATGAAACATATAATTATGCAACTAAAATAAAATAAACTAAAATTCACAAAAATCATCATATAACATGTGCTTATGGAGTATAATTTGAAAATTCATGCATTGGCTTTGTGATATGAGATGAAAGCGATGATTTTATTAACGTTTAACTTGTTTATTATTTCTTTAAAAAGACTAAAAATAATAAAAAATCCTGCAACAACACAACTCGTGAAGGGCTCTGGGCTTTGTAAGAAATACCCTTTTTAGAACAAGCGGCATGCAAGATGATGATCAAAATCACAAGATCAAGATCCACGTTCAACCCGAATTAACAGTACTCTCTGTTTATTTATTTATCCATTTAACGTCACTTTATGCTGCTACGGCTAATCGGACGATGCTACAGTGGGAGTCCTAAATTTTGCCTATCCAGGTTTAATTAGGATAGGGATTTATAAAGCGTTCAAGTTCAGGAGCCCCATTTTTTCGTTCATTCGAAAGGCAGTTATAATCAAGGATTTTTACTCTCTTTACAAAATCCTAAGAGTAATTGCTGGGCAGCGAACCTGCAACCTTAGTCATCATGGAAGTTTGTTATGCTAACCACTACATCACAGGTGACCCCTAAAATAGTACTCACTGTATCAAGTCTTAGTGAGCACAGGATGGTTTCCCGATCCCCTACTGCTAATAACAGAAATTATGCCTCTGTTGGTCTCGAAATAGAGATTGTTACACACAACGCCACCGATTTTTTTAAATTTATATATTTAAAGAATTCAAAACTATGCACATAAAAGAGAACTTAGGACTATGTTTCAAGAAAAAAATGGATTTGAGTTTCTAGATCAGAGTATCAAAAATTTACATCCTATTTTTGATACTCTGACTTACAATTTCAGGTCATCTTGATTAAAACAGCTTTGACATAATGATTACAAAACATTTTTTAAATAAAATGGTAAATGGCAATGCTGAGTTACGAGGATAGGAAGAAACCTGTAATTTTATTAGTTTTTTTTTTTTTGACAATGCCAAATATGAAAGATGTATTCTAAATTTGAAATTTATCGTATAATTTAAATATATTTTTAGTTTATTTATTAAAATCTATCTATCTACGTAGCGCTACAACCCTGGGTGGGTCCTGGCCTCCTCAATGAGCCCCCCGGCATTCGGCCCGATTTTGTGCTGCCGCTCTCCAGCTTTATTCATTAAAATTTTAATTATTTATTAATATACTTATACTTATCAAAAATAGGTATCGAGTTGAATTGTTTAAAAATATAATAACTATATAATGTTTTTGCTACAGCTATCTACGATATGAAGGAGGCCATGCATTTGTATTAGCAGGACCTTACCTTTTACCAGTGTAATCACACACCGAGGCACAAAGAGGACGTCTGCAGTCCTGCCACCAACGGCATCTGTAAGGTAATATAGACTGATACTCATCACCAACATGCACAAAATTATCATCATCATGATTTGTTTACATAGTATTTTTATTAATTTATCAATTTGATATTAATTTAATCAGCATTAGTTATTTAGTAATATATTTATAGATTTGTTAATTATTAAAAAAAATTATGCTTTTACTATTTACAACTTTTTTTTTTTTATAATTTATTCAATGAAATTTACAACTGTATTCGGTAGCGAAGTGCCTAAGGCTCTATGCTACTTTTGTCTAATATTTATCAGGGCCCTGTTTCAGATAAAAGTACTAGTTCAAGCAGAACGATAACAAATGAAAATATTCGTTTTTAGAGGTCATGGGGTACGTACTTGTCATTAGAAAAAATAATTTTATCCATTACTTTTTTAATTTAATGTTTTTAATATAGCTTTTTTAAATGTTATCCTGTTTCAGCATTTCAGAGTGTACAATTACATCATAGGCGTATTACGTCGTTAAATGATTGACGATTAAATTGACATAAAAAGACTAGTAGAGAAACTACCCACTGGTAGTGCTCAAATCAAAGTTCAACTAGGAAGGTCAAGTGGCCATCTTATTTTCAGACGCCTTGGAGGATTATCAGGAATTGAAGAGGAAGCTAGGTTTGAAACTAGTGGGTTTGAGTGGAAATAAAGTTAGTCATGAAAAGATTGATATCGGATTCGGGCTAAATCAGCAACAAATGGGACATTAAGGCCATTATGGATTACTTTGTTCGTAACAAAGTAAGGCGCATTGAGGATTTTAGGAAGGATTTTGGATTGTAAGGATTGAATACGAGAGAAATGTGATCGTTTAGTGGAGCACCAAAGCTCTATTCCATATGTCCACATGGTTCTAATGGTTGTCATGTATGAGTCTTTGGTAATTGATTGAGAGCTTAGAGTGTTTATAAAAAAAAATGCTCTAAAGTGATCTAAAAACTGGTGAAAGCAATTTGACGGGATTCGTGGGAATTTATTTTAATCCTCCAGTTTTGACACCATTTTTCAAGGTCAGTGATATGGGATTGAAGAATATGGGATTCTATAACTGGATCAGTGTTGACCAATAATAGATATATGTCATCCACATTGTGGTAAGGATAGTATTAGGATGAGTTGGGATGTCTGTATAAACTGTGTGAAGGATCGGGTCAAGGATATTGGCTTGAGAAACACCAGCAAATTGAGAAAAGCAGGATGAAAATGCATTATTGTGATTTACTTTGAATGACCTGTTAGTGAAATAGGATTGAATAATGAGAAAATATGTACGAGGTAGGAATTTACGGAGTTTGTAAAGCAATTCCGGGTGCCAGACTCACTATTTACAACTTAAAAGTATTTTTCTAATTTTGTAAAAACTTTCAAGTAAACTTCCATACTGGATAACTTTGTTGTCCAAAAATTAAATAATTTTTTGACATTTTAGGCTGTTGGACTTTACCTTTAGAGCTACCTAAAATTAACATACTTTAATTATAATAACAATCACTTAGAGGTCTTAAAGATCAAATTTTAACTTAAATGTATTGCGTAACCAATATTACTATTAGTAATTTAACTATATTAGTTTAAAGTTTAAACAATTAAAACTTAAGATTTAGTATATTTATTTAATAGAAGCATTTCCATAGGGTTCACCATTGCTAGAGCAAAAAGCATAATCTAGATTATTTACTTAATTTCAAGTTTGCTAAACGTATGTCATGCTTTTGTTGCATCCATTTGCCAAGAAAATAATAATAAAAAAAAGACAAATTAAAAAAAAAAAAAAGAATTCCTATTATTAAAATTTGGGACGATAAACAAAAAAGTATAAGAGTTTTAAACTTTTTTATAAACTGATAAAGATTTTGTTATCACATGTTTTTGGGAAGTTTTTTAAGAGTCTATTAATCTTTATATTGGAGATCTTCATTGCTATATGTTATGTATTGAAGTACATTTCTTCTCTTAAGTGCCTACAAGATGTTAAACATAATTGGAAATGCAGACGACCCGGGTTCGAATCCCAGCCAGGACACATCTTTTCTCTTCAAAATAAAAATATTTAAAAATAATTGGAGACAAGCTTTTTTTTTTTTATTTAATTTTTCCTCAAGGATGTACATACTATACGAATAATTAAAGAGGACTTTGCAAAACACTTTGGTAAAGTTTCATTAAAATCGATAGAGCAGTTTTTGGGAAACCAAAGCAGAAAAGTAGGTCGATATTTGTATCAGTATCAGATAGGTCAACCACAATCCAGATTTTCAATGAAAAAATTACTTTTTTTCCTTAAGGGATGCACTAAATATATCAATAGCTAGAGAGGATTATGTATTTAGAGTAGTTTCATATAAGGCTATAATTATAACTAGATTAATTCGGTGGGAGTGAGGAGGGCATCGGCACATCGGCACCCTACTTCATGATACAGGAACATAACCTGGGTAACTAATGGCAACTTTCAACCATACCTCTTCCAATTTCGCAAAAGGTCTTTTCTAAATTATTGGACTTAACGCTAAGCCTTTGGCAACAGTGACTTTATTGTGAAGCAATATTTTCTCATGACATTTTTACAATATTTAGGTAATGCTATTTGTTTTTATTCTGCAATTCACACCCTCCTTGCCACAATTCCCAGGGAGGATTCCCACATTATTTTTACTTAGAGTAATTTTACTTGTCCAGTAATCAAAGTATGCAGTTTTCTATTCTAAAATACAATTTAAAAATGTATAGTGTATAATCAGAGGAATTTTAAAAATTAAACCTCCGAATAAAAAAATACTAAAAAAATAATAGGTTGGGTATTGTCGCTAATGGCCTCAGCAGTTGAAGCGACGTTAAACAAAATAAAATAAAAAAAAAATTAAAAAAAGTTAGTTTATTTATTTTTCTGTTTCATTCATCATTCATATGCCCATGAATTTATAGATATTAAAAAAAAAAATTAAATTAATGCCAAGCTCAGTTTTTTAAGTGTTTTAAGTTAATGCCAGTCTTGGTATAAATTATTCAGAGAAAACAAATAAATCAGGCAACATCACCGTTATACCAGAATAAATGCGGGGATATAGATGTAAGGCAACTACATAATGCAAAAAAAACTAGTAACATGCATCATTTATATATTATATATTATACATAAATATATAATTTTAATTTATTTCCTTTCTACAACAGTACGAGCTTGAGAAGTTTTAGGTTTTTCTCTTTAGTACCCTTCATTATTTTTCTGTTATTTTGTGTGCTGTATTTGGTTGATTTGTTTCATAAATCATTTAACATGTTGTTTAATTATTTAATAACTCGAAAACATAGCCTTTTTGTAAACATTTCTGCTTGTCATTAGAAAGATAGTCTACTTATCTGGATTCTAAATCAAAAGTCTAAGGAAAAGCATGCTACTGGATAAGTCAGATATTTATTATTATAATTATTCAGAAATAATAAACAATTGCGTAATAATTTGCAACTTCTTTACTTTCTAGATGCAGTGAAGAAAGTATTGTAATTCCCAAAATTTTTGGGATTTTCTAATTTCAATGGAGACAGTCATCTCTGTGCATTTGATACACTTATAAGGGTTTGTTTGTTCATTTAACGTCACTTTATGCTGCTATGGCTAATCGGACGATGCTACAGTGGGAGCTCTAAATTTTGCCTATCCAGGTTTAATTAGGATAGGGATTTTTAACGAGTACCTGACATCGTACAGGCTCGGGACCCCCGTTTAACGTCCCTTCCGAAGGACGGCGTAACTAAGGATTTTTTACTCCCTTAAAAAAATCCTAGGGCCACCTGCCGGGCAACGAACCCGCGATCTTGGGCTTAGTAGTTTGTTACGCTAACCACTAGACCACAGGTGACCTTCACTTATAAGGGTTAGCCATTTTATAGAGGCTGGGCAAGCCAAAGGAGGGTTCATTAAAACATAAAATAAATTATCTGCCACAGCCGAATTCGAACCTGGAAACTTCAGCATAGCAACTCTGAGCTTTACAAACTGTACTTAACAGTTTACATACATGCAAGTAATATTAAATTTTAAATATAGAAGATAAATTGTGAATAATACTTAACTTGAAAGTCCAAACTGTCTTTTATGAATGACCAAATGATAAGGAAATAATGGGGAATCATATTAAATAACCCATTCACGTTTTCCCTTCCTTGTAGGGATTAAAGTAAGCATTATAATCATAAAAATTTTAGGTTTTTCGGATTTTAACTAATACATCCATATTATCTGTTCTGAATTAGTTTTTAATTACTATTATTATTATTATTATATAAATAAATATATATTTTATAATATAACTGAACTATTATTAAGTAATAAACAATTATTTTGCAATATAGTAATTTAGAATACTTTTTGTAACCAATGTTTTGTAGTTTAGTCGGTGAAAAAGGAAATCATGTATCAGATATTTTGTTTCTGTCATTGATATAATTTTAATATATGAGCCATTTTTTTTGGGGGAGATTTGGGGTAATTAATTGCTTGGTATTCAATTGTAAAATTCACATAAATTTTTGTTTAAAACAATCATGTTAAATTTGTTTAAAATTATCATTACTGTCGAATTTTACTGGCCTCAGGATGTTGTATCGGAAGCTGTAATAAATTAAATTACAGTTAGATTCTGCCCTTAACTGAATAAGACACCTAAGGGTTCTGTAAATCCCTTAAGTGAGCGGAAGTTCACAACCTCAACTGAAAAGAATCCATTGGGTTACATTTATCTCTTGAGCGAAAACCAACGAAAATAATAATTCAATTATTACCAATTACAATTTTAATAGTTTTAATAATTCAACCTTATGAATTCAAATCAATTATTTACTTCAAATTCCACAAGATAGAACTAGTGTCACCATCAATTCATAATGCTATGTGATACTGTTGTTGCACCTAAAAAATAATTGAGCAATTTACATTTTGTTGATTGAGCATGCCTATAGATATCTTGGAACTTGGTACCATTTCTAGTTAGACTACTGTAAAAAGTGTAGTATTTTCTGTACATATATGTTAAAAGGCGTTTAAAAAAAAGGCTCATATATTCCCATTTTAATAAAATATTTTAGAAAAAATTCATTCTCCATCACAGGTAGTTAAATAAAAAAAAACTACCTGTAGATCTCCTCTGTAGGTGTTGACTGGAATTGAAGAGGTAGCAGAAACATGTCTGACATTCTCTCCTGAAGTTCATGGCGTAGGATCCATAAACAAGGGGATTCATGCAGGAGTTTGATACTGCCATAAGAAATAGCGCATCTTGTATCCTAGAGTCAACTTTCGTAGCGGTTTCTCTGTCGAACATGTACCTGTAAGTTTCAAATGAGTATTAATAACAATATGATAAAGAAGGATTAATTAGTGGTATAAATTAGTATTTATAATATTAAGAGTCTCTCGATTATACAAAAAAGTTTTTATTGATGTAATAATTTATCAGTGTTGCCTACAAATGGGAGGAACTACTTTTTATTATTTTTTTGTTGTGCTCGCTTAGTTAGATTATAAATTTTTTTAAAAATTGGCAAATCAAAAAACCGCTGTTCCTGTATTCTATAAGCCGTTACACAAAATATTGCAGTGTTTTTGAATTTAAATGTAAAAAATGTGATGTGATGATTTGATTAAAAAAATTTAACAAACTGCATTTTGTGTCAATATTTCAATTTTAGGTCTGTGAGTCATAATGGCTCAATATAGAATATAGTGGTAGAGCACTGCTTTGTCATGCCGAAGGTACTGGGCTCAAATTCTGCTCGGCAGCAGAATTTTTTTAATCTGTTAGCAGCCGGAGATGGACCTTCTATAAAGTGGGTACTCAAAATAAAGAGGAAAAATCTGGCGGTTGGGCATGATCTAGGACAAATCATCTCTCTGAACAATCATTGTCCAAGAAACAATACAGTCTCTACCATGAGTCCTAGACCCTTGGATTGTGGTGGTACGGCTTTTTTTTGTTATAAGCTGCAGACCACCAGTTTTTCCCATATTTTAGGGTACCCACTTAATAGAGGCTGGGTGAGCCACAGGAAGCTCTGTAGATCTCATAGTAGTCCATATGTAGCTGTTAAAAGATTTTATGATTTATCTGACACAGCCCGGTTTGATTTCAGAACCTTCATCATAGCAACTCAGCTCTCTCATATATATATATATGTGTATATATATTTAATGCTATATATTTCCTGCCAAATAACGTTAT
The DNA here is from genome assembly GCA_037127475.1 of Arma custos. Lineage (NCBI taxonomy): Eukaryota > Metazoa > Arthropoda > Insecta > Hemiptera > Pentatomidae > Arma > Arma custos. The sequence continues at coordinate 11,938,986 of CM073765.1, forward strand.
CTAAGTACAATATTCCTTTTCTAAATCGGAGCTTTGTAATACACTACCCACAAAAAACTCCAGTCTTATAAGTATACACATTCTACATTTTATATAATAGAAATATAAGATATTATCGTTTATGTAACGTAACCTATCTGTCTTAGAAGTAAATAAAACTCAGTTTCCGATGGGAAATTCTAATGTGGTTAAAAAAAAATGTAGAAATGGTAATACAAAAACGATTTATCGGGTCAGAACACACGTCAGGGCACCAATTTTATAAGGGCTGGGTGTGCCCTAGTAGAGTTTACATATCCCTGAGGGTCCATCCGATGCTGTTAACAGACTAAATGCAATAATTTATCCACCGAACCTAGATTCGAATCTAAAACCTTTAGAACATTATCTCATCACTCATTACTCAAAACACTAAGGTTATGGTTTACCCCCTCCCTCTCCCACTTAAATGGTACCGACTTTATAGAGGCTGGAAGAGCCCCAGGAGGTTCTGTTCGAGGAAGTCAGCTATTTTTATTATACAATACACCACATACTATATCCATTGGATACTGGCTATTGAACTTTGGACTTACCATAGAGTCATGACGACGTAGGGAGTCCAGCACCAGATGAAGGCTGCCACAATAGTTATTGTCATCCTCAGAGTCCTGGATCGGGCGCGTTCGATGTTGCTCATGTCGCTCCGTCGAAGTCGCATCCTTCCGCGCACTCTGTCGTTGTCTGTCTCGTCCGCTGCAAACAAGAACCAATATTATTTATCTTGTATTATAGTATTTTGTAAAAATATGTAGATGTAATTAATATATTTGTAATGTAGAAAGAAGAAGAGGGAAACCTAAATAGAGGTGGTCAGATGGTGTGGCAGGTGATGCTCGCAACTGTTAGGAACTGGATAGCGTCGGCACAAGACCGTGGCGTTTGAAGGAGTTTAGGACCGATAACCGGGTTGATGTACCACAATAAAAAAAAACTGTATGTATTTGTATTTGAATTACTATTTTTGTCCAAATTATTTCTATTCATCAAATATTATTTATCGTCATCTTATTCATATCATCATCATATTCTTTCCTCTTGTTTGTTTGTCTATTTAACATCACTTTATGCTGCTATGGCTAATCGGACCATGCTACAATGGGAGCTCTAAATTTTGCGTATCCAGTTTTAATTAGGATAGGGTTTTTTAACGAGTACCTCCGTATCGTTTTGGGTCGGGACTCCCGTTTAACGTCCCTTCCGAAGGATACTAACCAAGGATTTTTTTACTCCCTTTAAAAAATCCTAGGGCTACTAGCCGGGCTGCGAACCCCCGAACTTGGGCTTCGCCCAACCACCCACCACCACAGGTTACCCCCATTCTGTCCTCTTGATCTGCCTATGCAGTGTAAGGAGGAATTTGTACAAATCTTCTAGAAGTATCTTATATATATATATATATATATTAGATACTTCTAGAAGATTTGTACAATATATATATATATATATATATATATATTGTTACGGGCTACTGGGTATTAAACAATTCCTTAATTAAAGATAATAATATTTATTAACAAAAGTGATAAAAAGGATACAAGTAAATTATTAGACTATGATAAATTTATAATAACAATATTCTAAATATTTATTATAACCTAGGCCTATTTAATTATTACAATAGTACAAGATATTACTAATTCTAAATGACTTAACTATTTACATAAATTTGTATGAATATTATAAAATTACTACTAATTATTATTACAATTATTAACTACTAATTAACACTTACAGTTCACTAGTCCACCGACCGTAAGATTCTCCAAGTATGACAAACTGACACACAGTAACAAACAGAAACAGTTTATTACACTCGCGAGACTGTCACAGTTCACTGATACACTTATTACACTGGCCGGTTCAACACTGACTAGTTTATCACTCACTTATCACAGATCTTCACCGTGCGTGGTCTACTCTCAAACTAGGACTGACTGGCTCGAGGTGAGGGAAGTATTTAAATAGGCAAGGCCGAACATTGTAGAACACGGAAGGGTGGAGACAATTCTGGAATCCTCTTAATCCTCTTCCGACAAAAGGAAACGATCGAGAAGGTCCTAATCCTATTTTAACTTCTCCCGTCGACGCTAATCCCTTGCTTCCGTCTTCCTGTCAGTGACCGTAACAATATATATATAAAACAGTTTCATTATTACTTTTTAAATTGCATTTGGATTGCTGGTCTGACATTGAATCTGACAATGAAGAGGATGTTTCAGAGGCTCAAAGCCCAACTCGTGTAAGTCACCTTACTTAGATCTTCCCCAGGCCATGTTTTTTCCATGTACGGACGTATTTTTTCTGCCGTGTTAAACCTCTTGAACTCGTTTTTCTCCTTTTTGACCACGCTATCGTGCTCGAAATCGAAAATTCTGTGAGAAACCGCTGCTACCAAATTTTGATAAAACAAATCGAGTTACCTCATTTTTCCGTCTAGTCCTCATATTAGTTTTCAGTTCTGTTTGGTTGTATATTATAAAATAGTTCTAAAGGTGAATCATTCAACAATTTTTCACCGGTCCTTAAAATCTGTAACGGGAAGCATTAATTCATTTATAAATCTTTTCTCTTCAAAATAAAGATATTTAAAAATTATCACCATCATAAGAATAATAAACATATAATTAATTCATTTAAGTTGCACTTTATACTAATGAATATAATTCTTGACCATTCTACATTATAAGGATTCTTTCCTTACAATATGAAAGGCCGAGAAATTAACCTATTATCTAATATAAGTCTCTGGGCCAAATATAAGATATAAAACTTACGATTTTTAATTAATATAATATTATTTTTCTACTCATAATTGTTGGAATCGGATTTGGGTTTGGTTATTAGCCCGTGAAACTATTGAGCAGAAGAAAAAGAAAGTGTAAATTCATTTAATAATGAAAAAGTATTTAAGTTAAATTGAATAAACGCATTTTTCCGGGGTCACATGTGGTCTAGTGGTTAAAAATCCCTATCCTAATTAAACCTGGATAGGCAAAATTTAGAGCTCCCAATGTAGCATCGTCCAATTAGCCATAGCAGCAAAAAGTGACGTTAAATGAACAATGCATTTTTCCTAGGATCTGACTAAAAATAGAAAAAAACTATGAATATGCATTTGCCATTTCCTGTCTAGACTTATGTGAATAGTTTAACTAACAATTTTGGAATTACCAACAACCTATATTAGAATTAACTATATCCTCAACACAACTGGTTACTACTACAACCAAAGTCACAATATTCATTCATGTTGTGTGGAATAATCTTCAAAAGAATAAACCATTGAGAAGATAAAATATGACTTTACAAAGGTAAAGGGGTCGCGATCTTTCTATGCTCAGTATCTTTCCTTGTTTCGTTATTTCTTTTCTAAAACTTTTTCGAGAAAGTTACAGTCGAATCATTTCTTTCGAAAATAACTATATTGAACTCGAAGTGAGAAAATGTCTGCTTATTTTTTTTTCTTTTTCTCTATTGAACAAACATTTTTACTGTATCGAGTTAACTCCTTCAACGCAGAGCTTACGAAGTTGAATAACTTTTAAGAGCTGGCTTTTAATGTTTTAGTGGTTATTGAAGCTTTGCTATTTTGGATCAAAGGACTTGAATATCTAAAAGCTTTTCCTTCTTTTTACCTCCATCTCGTCCTGTTTAAACTATAATAACATAATACAATATAATTATTATTACCCTAGTTCGTAATTGGTACTCTTACAGGGTTGAATATTCTTTTTAATTTTAATTTCTTTAGTAGCTATGAATAGGATTAATTAAAATTTACCTTAAAATTTATTTTAATATTATTATTATTTTTTTTTCGGTTGGCATCTACAGACCATGCAGATCTTTGGCCGCCTTTACCAGCTTTCTCCGAGGTTAGGTTTCAAAATATTTATTTTTTTACGTGATAAGGTTATTGGCCCTATGCCCAACCCCTAACCCGGAGGACCAGTTTCTGATTACCGTCAGAAGACTGGGCGATGGGGCCGCCAGCTCCCTACGCCAAAAAAGAAATACCAGAAAAAAATTTGAAAGCAAGGTATGGAATATTAAAGTGAATATAATAAAAATAGAGTTACGGAAGTAAAGATAATAAACCGATGTATCCTGTACGTTTCTTTTTGATGTTTAGAACGTTTAGAAGCCTGTATGCAGTTCAAGGTACGGTACTGTAAAGATTGGTACGGAGTAACTCAGTGCGTAGAGTGCTGAGTTGCTTTGCTGAAGGCCCAGGTTCGAATCCGGCAGGGACAAATAAATTATCTACTCTCAAAGGGCCCCGTCTAGCCTCTATCGAGTGAAGGAAAACCTGGTCGTTTAATGCAATCTCGGACAAGTCACCTCCCAAAACAACCATTATCTAGTAAACAGTTTAGTCTTAGGCTCAATTTATTGTATACACTATTCAGAAAAAAGAAATCTTAAATTATAAATTATAAACAGGACACAAATTAAACATATACACCTGTTTACTAAAACCAGTTTGGACATTAAAAATTTCCAACGGCATCGCTAAGCAGAGTTACAGAAAACGACTACAGACTTTTCAATCAAAGATACTTGGACTTATCACAAAAGCACAACGGTGTACCAATAACAAAATTTTGCACACCAACGGTTGACGAACACACACGAACATTTTCAAGAAAATCTACACAAACATCCAAACCCATTGATAGAACAAATGGTCAGCTTTATGAGGACAAATGGACTCTAGGAGGAGACTAAAAAGAACATGGATGAGGGATCTGCTATCATAACTGTTCAGTCGCGAATCAACCCAATTTAAATCCCGCGAGCTGCTTCACAGCTGTTACCTTGCCAACAGATAGAGAGGACTTTGTTCTCCCACTCCACCTTCTAGTAATTCACTTTTTCTTGACTAATTCAGACTGCAAGCTCATATCATCTCTCCGCTCTCCTCGACTGAAGCTAACCTCGCCAACCTTCACCGCCTTCAGCCCTAGATCGCCTAGCATCGGACACGATAAGTACGCCCTTGATGATACCGCAGAGAGCGCCTGGTTACCAGATACACTAGGAGCCAAAGAAACGAGTCCTTCGCTTCAATTGTAAGTCCACTCTTTCATTCAATTCGTATGAGGAGCTGTTCACCGTTCACCATCACCCTTTAGGGACAATATTTAATTCGCCGCCTGAGAAATAAAGACTATAATCCATCGCCATGTGGCCCTGTCGCCACCGTTAATATTTGTTAACGTTAACGTTCATGTGACTTCATTTCGAATTAATAATTAATTTAATAGTTCCCTCTCATAATACTATTCCAAATCATTTTCTTCTGTAAAGACTCATTATTCCTTTTGTACATATTTATAAGCGTTATTTCTTTATTTTCTTTATTTGTAAAATTGCTTAACCTCATGTTTGTATTTAGATTTAATAAACCACATGTTTCAGTAGCTGGCCTAATTCATTTAAAAACCCGACTCTATTTTACTAATATATTTTATTATTTCTTATTTTATTCAGTCTAATTACGATCAAACAATAACAATATTAGAGAAGAGTTGGTCGGCTGTATCTTCTAATTTAAGGAAGAAATAGTTGGGGGTGCAGTCAATGAAAACACCAAAATAAGCATAACTTATTTATTATGTGCCGACGTTTCGGCCTACCCTTTTGTGTCTGAGCACCCCAAGCTGTAGCGTGTTCTATTTGCCCTGAAGATGGCCTACATCGTAGGCCGAAACGTCGGCACATAATAAATAAGTTATGCTTATTTTGGTGTTTTCATTGACTGCACCCCCAACTATTTCTTCCTTAAATAACAATATTAAATCAAGCCACGGTAGAGATAACGCTGGGTACTGCTCTTCGTGGATCTCATGTCATTTTGTTGTAATTCTACTGACAACCAATCGACCGATTGTCAATTTGCTGTATTTTACAGGTGTAGAATCATATATAAAGAGGAAAAAATATTATAACTATAATATGGATGAATATAACCACACAGCAATCAGGTTATGATCAATATTTTCAGAGACTTAAAATTACTGAATAATTAATATTGAAAAGGGAAAGGTAAAAAGAGACCTCACATAAATGTTAAGACCGTGGAAAATTTCCAACGAAAAGCCCTTAAGTCTCCAAACTAAAACAGAAATTGAAAATGTCTGTCCCATTGAAATCATCTACAAACCATTGCTTGTAAATGAAAACTTTGTAACGAAGAACTGAAGTAAATTAAACTGGGCTGTTGAAATGGAATTGTTTTAAAACAGATAAAAATAATTACAAATTATATTTTTATCAAACAAAAAAGGAATAACCAATTAAAATAACTTAAAAGCCCATTGTTTTTGTTTAAATAAATACGACAAAATAATAAAATGACTATTAAATGAAACAGTGGTGGCTTTTCACTTTGATGGTTGATTTCTAATCCAGATATTCGCAGCTGACACGTAATATGTCAAAACCTAATCTTGTTTGGCTAGCGCTGATGTCTACGTGATTTATAATCTTTGATTGAAATGTTCATCGCATTTCTGTCTCTCTGTAGTTAATTTATTAACTTTTTTTCTGTGGCAAATTGGTTATTTGATTTACTGCGTTTTCTTTTTAATATGATTTTTTTTTTATAAATCTGTAAGTGAGAATTAAGGACTTGTTTGTTATATTCTCCACTGAAAACAATAAGATTTCTAAAACAAACGCTAAGTTTGTAGAGAACTTAGAATATTGAAGTTTGTAGGTACAATTATTTAATTTTCTCACATCCATAAATGAACCCAGTAGGTTCTAAAAGTCCTCCTTGGACTCAAACTGTTTCTATAAAATGAGTACCATTAATTCGGAAGAAAACCTAAAGGTTGATTTTTGTTGTGACGCCACATGATTTTTCATATACGTAAATCTTTGCTTTATGCAGATTTTTTGTATTACCTTCCTCATGGTTAATAAATCGATTATTTTTTTATTTGCTTTCATCAAGAGGACATGGTATTTTTATTACTCTAACTGGTACTTGTCCGTTTTGATGTCTGTTGACCCCAGCGCCCCAAGTGTCACTTTTCTTAACTACCTGCTACTGTTACCGTAACCTTTCTTAGTCCTTTAGTTATCGTTTGTGTCAAGTGAACGTCGATGTGTTTTCATATTATTTTGACAATATGAGTTGGAATTTAATGAAGTCAGCTCACCTATTTCTTCAGGAGGAACTGACTTCCAAAAAGTTTTGTGACGAACAGCTCAACATGTCTCATTAGACAGTGATTGATTATTCCAATTATATGAGAGAAGTGTGTGCTTTTAAATTAGAGAGAAGTTCAACAACTATTGGAGGTCCAGAGATATATGTATAAATTGACGAAAGTCTATGTATCAGAAGAAAAAACAACACAGGACAGATTTTGCCTCAGCAGTGGATATTTGGAGGAATATGTAGAGAAACAAAAGAGTGTTTCATAGTTAAAGTTCCTGAAGATATTGTTGTTTTTAATGAACATTGCTTCTAATAAATGTTTCATTTTTTCTAGTTTTATTTTGTCTTCACATGTTTCTCATTTATTTCATTTCCTAAAAAATCTGTTCTATGATAATGAAAGGCAATACTATTTGAAATAAATTGTAGGCAGGATAACCTGGCATGGTCCAATAGTTGAGGTAAGTGACACCTGAGCGCGCTGACGTCAACGGACATCAAAACAGACAAGTACCCCCAAACTTTAAGCTATTATTTCATTAGTTTTTTTTTTGTGTGGCCCGTCTCAAATTATTCGTAGCCACAAAAATCATGATCTCGGGTAAAACGCCTCGTTGCATGACCGTTGTCCTAGGAAGAGTCTCTACCATGTACTAAACCGTTCATGGGTTGTGATAGTACGTGATATTAAAAGCCAGGAAAAGTACATACTAGAGTTTGTACTGTTACTAACGGCTATGCAAATATGGTATTTTACTGCACTGCGTATTATAATTTCGACTTATGCTATGAACAGAGGGGTCAAACTAAAAAACTATAAAAAGAAGTTGATTGTTGCTTAGCCGGTTCACCCAGCCGCTTCCCAGTTGCCCTGAAGATGGCCTACATTGTAGGTCGAAACGTCGGCACTTACTAAATATAAGTCTAGTACTTATTTGGTGTTTTTTTGACTGCACCCCCCAACTATCTCCGTTCTCCACTATAAAAAGAAAACCTTTTCCACTACAACTTAAGAAACTCAAGAAGATGAAGCACATGGTAGAGGCGCTACTGTTTCAAGGACAAAGGTTGCGTAGGAAGCTGATTCCTCCGAGATCAACGTCAACATACATGTTTTCTCCCCAAATTGAGGGTTTCAACTTTATAAAGGCTGAGTGAACCCCATGAGAATCTGCAGACAGCAAGAACAGGGTTCATCTTCAGCTGATAACGTAAGGAAAAGTCTGCCACAGCCGGATTTGAACCTGAAACTTTTAGCACAACAAGCATTCCACACATTAAGCTTACGAAGTTTCGAAGTTACGAAGCTCCACGAAGTTGGAACACATTGGTCATAACTTACAGGAATATAATTTTAAATGCTACCCTTTCAAAATTTCAGTTTTACCATACCTTATCGTTTAAGAACAGTTCACTTAGTATTAAGCTGTAAAGTAAATATTCTAAATATTGAAAAATGAAAAGAGACCTTACATAAATGTTAAGACCGTGGAAAAAATCCCAACGAAAAGCCATTTATTCTCCAAGCTAAAACAGAAAGAGGTGGTGGGATGCTTCTTGGGTGCATTATTCATGTTTTGTTTTTGTTCTTTTTTTTTCTCTATCTATCCTGAGGATGCCTGAATGGGCGAAATATTGGACAGATAATTTCAATTTCTGTTTTAGCTTGGAGACTAAATGGTTTTTCGTTGGGTATAAATATTCTAAAGTTTTGCTTTTTATAATACAACAGTTACATTCGGTTTGACGACATTTTAATCAATTTGATGTTTTTTTAGCTATAGTAACTATTATTTAAACAAATATTTTTAATAAGCAATTATTTAAAAATACTTGATGCTGTAAACGTCAGTCTTGATTTCATTTAGGAGTTTTTTTGTGTGTTACTGTTATATCTATTGCCCCGGTGAATAAGTGGTTAAGTCGGATTTTCTTCAGAGAGAGTTAATTGCTTTCAGACAACCGGAATCGTATCATTCTCGTAGTTTTTAGCTTGAAATGGAGTTGTAATATAAGCAATAACTCCTTTTCAAGCCAATGCCTTACTTAGCCCCTTATTCACTACGAAAATAACTCGATTCCGCTTACTTAAGTACAAGAAACTCATTTTGGAGAAAATTAGACTTAACCATTTATTCAGCTGTAGATATAGTTGAATAGTTACTTGCTTTAAATATGTGTTTTAAGTTGAATAAATAAATTTTTTAAAAGTATGTAAAATCATCTTTCGTTCAACTTATTAGTATTCTATTCAAGTTAGTGAATTATATCTAAATATCCAGGTGGGTAATATGTGCGAACTTCGTGAATAATGATTTGAGTAAAACCTGGACCTAACTTGTCCGGAATATCTTTCCAGAAGTTTTGGGAAATTGCCCAATTTTGTTTATTAGGGCCCTCTTTACGAATTTCAACTGCGCAATCTTAACTTTCAGAATTCTGGAAGTCTGTAAATCTTTTTTACTCAAAGCTTCAAATTTTTAATTCGAATCAGTTCAATTCTCTTTTGAAGTGAAAACTTCTTTACCTGCGTTTAGTGGCTTTTGGTAGGGGATAAACTTTTGGAATCGCGTTAGCAACATGCTCGAGACTGGCGACACCTAGCGGCCTGTCAATGAATTGTTAAATTTCTTTTAATCAACTTTAATTTAAAGGTTAGAAATTTGATTTAAGAAAGATTGTATTTATCTAAAAAGTCGTTTAATGATTGTGAAATTGATATCAATAATAACTTGAAATATCGAGAACAGTTTTCCTTTTCGTTCCCTCGACAAGATTTTATTAGTCGTAATTAAATGTTGTAAAACAAGTGTTTTAGTTTCATAAATTTATTTTACTGAAGGGGAGTGGCTCAGTGGTAGAGCACTGAGTTGCCATGCCGGAAATCCTGGTTCAAATCCCGTCGCAGGGAAGACTTTTATTTAGTCTTTTTTCAGCCGGAGATGAATCATATAGGACCTAGGACCCTCCTGGGGCTCACCCAGCCTCTATCAAATGTTATAAAAATAGGGTACCAAAATAATGGGTAAAACTAGCGGTTGAGCGTGATCTAGGACAAGTCACCTCCTTGCAGAACCGCTGTCCATGAAACAGTACAGTCTCTACCATGTAATGAACCCCAGTTGTAGTGGTAATTCAGTAATGTAATTGATTTATAACTTCCAAAAAGAACACTGTTATTCCTTATTTTGTATTTCCACTTCTGTTGACTTCATGACTGCATATTTAAAATTGTTTTTGTTTTTTTGTTTAACGCCAATTCGACTTTCAGGGACGACCTGTGGCCTAGTGGTTAGCTTAACAAACTACTAACCCCAAGTTCACGGGTTCGAATCCCGCATGAAGTGAACAATTTTTTAGCCGTATTTAGTGACTTTTCGTAGGGGAAAAACTTACGTACGCATCACCGACATGAGCGATGACGTATTCCTAGGTGGCCTTAGAGTTTTTATAGGCAATAAAACTCCTTGTTTATGCCATCCTTCGGAAGGGACGTTAATCAGGGTCCCCAGCCTGTACGATGTCAGGTATTATAAGACTTATATAGATTTACGGATTAGAGCTTTGTGGCTCTACTAAGCCATCAAAGTCCTCTCGTATCCAATCCTTACAATCCTAAGCCATTCGTAAAATCCTTAATGCTCCTTACCTTGTTACGAATAACAAATATGACCATGATGATCTCAACTTCCAATTTGTTGCTGATTTGCCTCGAATTCGATACCTTTGTATCCGGTACACCATGAAAAACTTGATTCCCACTAAAACCCACTAGTTGCAAAACGAGCTGATTCTGATAGTCCTCCGAGGGGTCTGAAAAGAAGATGGCCTCGTGACCTTATTAGTTGAATTTTTATATTTGAGTACTACCACTGGGTAGTTTCTCTACTTGTCTTTATCCATTGAATTATATATCATCCAGGCCTTTTACTTGTTGTAGAGAGCTATAGAGTTAAATGTTAGGGCTAAATATATGGAGTTAGTTTTGAATATAGTTGTAGCTCCAATAGGTCTAGGATCCTTTGACCACACCGGAGACATTTAACTATGAAGCTATGATTTGGTAAACAAGATCTTATTACCTATCAATATTGCCTCTCCGCTTGATTAATTCCGAACTTTCCTGATGAAGCGACCTCAATTAGCTTTTCAGTTCTAGCAACATCATTAGTCAAGTGAGTACTGTGATTGGCCAATATTGTGTACAAAAAAAATTTGTGTTTTGTTTAAAACAATAACAGAGTTATAGTAACAGTAATCATCAGTATGATAGTGACAATATATATGTTTTGGGGTATTGAATATAATTTAAATATTATATTGATTTTGGGATGCCAGAGTAATCATTTGAGATAATTACTCAAATTATTATTTCTTTAAACGTCCTAATTCTTTCTTCAATGTGGCTGAGAGATCTTCTTCTTCTTCTTTCGTTCTTCTCATCATATGGCTATGTCCGGTGATAAAGCCAAGAAATCAGTGGTCCTTCTGAGGCCATCTAGGGTCCCATAGAGCTTGGTCTCCAGTGCCTTTGGCTCAGGCCAAATCCGATCTTCGAGTAATTTGCAGTTTTGCAGGATGTGCTCAGCTGTCTGATCTTCTTCACTGCACGCAAACAGAGGCCTTGTTCCTATTTTGAGTTTCTTGAAGAGGAGGGAGTTTCATCTATTTTGGTTTGTTCTTAGTTTGAAGATTACAACTTGTTCTTTTTTTTTTTGCAGTATTCCATCTGTTATTTATAGCAGCTTTGTTTATTGTTTTCATCTCTTCAAGTGTGAGTGGAGCATTTGTGGGATTTGAGCCCCGGCCTTAGCTACTTTGCCCGCCCTTTCATTCCCACTTATTCCACAGTGAGCAGGGATCCATTGCAAGACTAGGATCTCGCTGGCCTTCACTAGATTTCCACTTCGAATCTCCCATAATTTTATCCCCAGATTGCAAAGGTCTGACAACTGAGGCAGCGTCTGAAAGGAAGACTATTTTGGGCATCTTATGCTGAGAGATCTGCTATCATAATAATATCAAATCAAGTCACGGGAGAGGTACCGTTGGCTATTGTTTTTCTTCATGCCTCACTTATTACGATAAAAGAAAAAACAAACATAAATCGTTCCTAGAAGTCCTAAGTGGTGTAGTGGTTAACATGACAAACCGCTATGACCAAGATGGCGGGTTCTCAGCACGGCAGGTGGCCTTAGGTTTTTCAAAGGGAGTTAACAATCCTTAATAATGATGTCCTTCGGAGGGAACTTAAATGGCGTCAAGAGCCTGTACTGCCAGATACTCTTTATAGATCCCAATACAACAAATGTATTTAGAAAATTTACTAGAAAGACAGGAGGCTCTGCTTTTAGGACAATCATGCGATATTAGGACTAATATTACTAAATACTTTTATTTAAAAAATATGTACTTTAAAAAAAGTTAGAAATGTTAAAAATCTTCTTTCAGAATATTAAAAAAACAACAATTATAGATTAGCAGCAGAATTGCCTGAACTAGCCTCCTCCACTCTTTATTATGTTTGCTTACCTGTTAAACCGTGAAGGGTCGGGCAACCACCGGACGAATAATTAATCTGTAAACCCGCTAATGAGTTAGGAATTTACAGTAAGAGATTTAGGTACGGTCTACATCCGACACTGTTTACAAATCTTTCCTCTATCCTTAATAGAAAACATTATGCTGTTTTATCAAGTACATTTCTTTTTATGGATTAATTAATATACTGTGTAATTACTAAATAACTGATAAATGAATGATGTGTTTATTTATACGTGGGTGAATCAAATATAAACGAGACTTATTTTTTTATTTTTACTTTGAACACAAAGTAAAGTACACCTCATTTTTCTACATAGTCTCCTGATTTGGAAATACATTTTTCCCAGCGCATAGGTAATTTTCCAATCCCGTCCTCATAGAATGAAGTAGGTTGTGTCTTCAGCCAATTGAGCACGTAGGCTTCAACCTCATCGTCACTGACGAATCTCTGACCTCCCAAAGCTTCCTTGAGTGGGCCAAACAGGTGAAAGTCACATGGTGATAAGTCAGGACTGTAGGGAGGGTGTTTTAGCGTCTCCCAGCCCAGTTGCTCCAATTTTTCTCTCGTCAGGGCCATAAGTCGAGGAACCCACCTGGCACACACCTTACGAAACCCTAGCTCCTCTGTGAGTATGGAAAAAGTGCTTCCATAGCTTATCCCAACCTCATTTGCAATGGCACTGGTGGTTAGACGTCTGTCACCTTCAATAAGCTGTCGAACACGGCTGATGTTGTCTGCTGTGATGCTGGAGCGGGGTCTGCGGTCATGGCTTTCATTCTGAACACGATCACGACCCTCCACAAACTGTTTATGCCATGCAAACACTCTGGCACGAGAAAGTGTCTCTTCCCCAAACTATACAGTCAACCTTCTCAAGATTTCAGCCGGTTTTACACCTTCAGAAGCAAGAAATTTGATGATAATACGTTGCGCAATCGAGGGGGATACATCCTGCTCAGACATCGTCACGACGGTAACTGGTGAGTTCGAGCGCATCCGCCCGCCTGCTTCCCCCACTCCTGGCATCCCTACCCAACACCCCTAAATGCGGAAACGTTCCCGCACCTTCGCTGGGCTTCCAGGACAAAAAGTCTCGTTTATATTTGATTCACCCACGTACATAAGTATATTTATATTGTTGACGCTTCACTCATCCAGTTCGATATTTTTAAAAACAAGTTATATTAGTTGATGTTGTTCATATTTTTGTTTCATTTTCTGCTTTCTTAGTTTCTAGTCGACATTGTAATTTGCATACATATGTAATTATCTATTGCTTCTCTCTATAATTATATAATTATTGTAATCTTAATTCTGTTATTTTTTATTTCTTGTACTCTGTTTTCTTTTTTAAATGTTATCACTGGAGGCAATTCGCAACTTTTTTTTTTTCTCATTAATTCTTTCTCAATTAATAAGAGATAATAATACCCTGTATTGTTATTCTAAGGGGACTAATAAATAATCCCAGAATAAATAAGGAAATTATTATTATGAAATATGAATTAACACGTTGATAACTGTATAGCAAACATAAATAAGAAGCGCTAATGAGCTAAGCTAATGAGAACAAACTAACTAGTGTTTTTAAATGCAAAGCTTTATAGTATAACTTAAAAAACAACATATTCATTGAAATTTACTGCTATATAATAATAATAATAATAATAATAATAATAATATATAATAAGTAAATAAAATGTAAGATATATAATGCCATGAGATTAAGGCAAGTAGGTAGTACTCGAATAACGAATGCGATTGGCGGATTTAAGAATTTAAGAGGTAGCTAGGGAATTTGAGTTTGAGTGGGAATAAAGTTTGTCATGAATAGATTGCTTTCGGGTACGGCCCAAGTCAGCAGCAAATGGGGACATTAACGTTCTTAATACTAACACAAGTAAATAGAATGAATGGTACAAATTGTCATGAATAAAGACAAGTAGAGAAACTACCCCAATGGTAGTACTCAAAGAACAAGTTCAACTTAGAAGGTCACGAGGCCGTTTTCTTTTTAGACGCCTCGCTGGATAATCAGGAGTTGAAGAGGTTGCTAGGTTTGAAACTAGTGGATTTGAATGAAACTAGTGGGAATGATGTTGATAGTCATGAAAATATTGATATTAGATACGAAATCAGTAACTAATGGGACAATTAAGGTCATTATGGATTACTTTTCTCGTAACAAAGTATGGAACATTGATTATATTACGAAGGATTTTGGATTGTAATGATCGAATACGAGAGGAATTCGATGGCTTAGTCAGTATTCCTCATGATTGCCTATTTTAATTACCATTTTTTTGTTTTACTATTTTCAATCTTAGCGATTTGGAGAATTTATTAACCGAAATGAAAATCCATAACTTCGTGAATTTCTCTGCCTATTGATACTTATTTTATCAAAATCCATCATCTCTGAAGGCTGAAAAATATCTATAATCTACACTACCTCGTTAATCAAACTGAAAATAAACTTTGGTAAACCAGCTTTCCGTGGAAATTCACGAACTTTTGAACAACTTCCTAGTGGCAAGTTAATTAGATCTGGCCGACTTTTAAACTTATGACAGGCAGGCCGAAGCGTAAGTGGGAGGATTGCGGTTAGCGGTGAACTTGCATGTTTGGGTTTGGATAGGAGTCCGTGGATAGAGACATCGAACCTTCGGGTTAGCTTAGCTTTTTATTTTTATTTGTATTTTAATTTTTTTGGGGCTCCACTAAACCATCGAATTCCTCTCGTATTTAATCCTTACAATCCAAAATCCTTCGTAAAATGATCAATGCTCCTTACTTTGTTATGAACAAAGTAATCCATAATGACCTTAATGTCCCACATTTGTTGCTTATTTGGACCGAATCCGATATCAATCTTTTCATGACAAACTTCATTTCCACTAAAACCCACTAGTTTCGAACCTAGCAACCTCTTCAATTACTGATAATCCTCCGAGGCGTCTGAAAAGAAGATGGCCTCGTGACCTTCTAAGTTGAACTTTTTATTTGAGTGCTACCACTGGGTAGTTTCTTTACTTGTCTTTTTTCATGTCAGTACATACAATTCATCCTAGTTACTTGTTGAATTAGTATAATACAGTTGTAAATTTCATTGAATAATAATAAAAATTATTTTATTTTTTATAATATATATATAAAATCCTACTAATATTATAAATGTGATAGTTTGTCTCTCTTTCACGCAAAAACTACTGAACGGATTTGGATGAAACTTTGCGGTAATATAGATTATACATCAGAATAACACATAGGCTACAGCAAGGGCGGATTTATGGGGGGAACGGGCCCACGAGCCCCCCAGGCAGTTTTTTGTGTTCTGTGGAGAATCCATTATAGTACATAATTAAAGGCAAATCAGGAACTTAACATCTAGAAATTTGCAGATAGGTTCTTTGTATAATTTGAGAAAGAAATTTGGATAACTCCACCCCAAGAGTTTTCCCCTTAATATGATAGGGGTTCAAAGATGGAAAAAGTATGGAATCCGTCGGTCTTGAAGTTATTTTTTTTTTTTTATTTAAAATGATCTTTCACGAAACTTTATGTGGCTGACCAAATTCAAAACGAGCGAAGCCGCGGGCAAAAGCTAGTATATTATATATTTTTTTTAAAAACTCATAGTGAGAATTAGGTACTTGTTCTTTACACGCCACACCGAAAAGACTCGTTCACGGGTCGTAGTAGTTACAGATCAGGTTGACTAACTAAATCAACGTTCAACATTAAACGTTAAACATTAAGCATTAAGAAGATGTTATTCATTTTTAATTCCTAGAGATATAATTTTCTCATTCTTTTTATTCATGTTTAAACTAAATACTTAAATTAATACTTAGTTGGAAGTTTTAAAGTCATTATTTTGTAAATTACTACAACAAGTATTAAGTCAACCTATAAAGAACTCGTAGTAGAAGTTTGTTGGGAAGTTTTATTAACTGAAGTTACAGGGCTCTGTGTACTATATATTCATACTTTAACAGGAATTCTAAATTAAGCACAGATAATTAGTTATTTTATTTTTATTAATTGTTATTTTTATGATTTATGATTAATGATTATTTTTAAACAGGTGATTATTTTTTTAAACAGGACAAATCTTTTCTCTTCAAAACAAAAATAAGTATTATTATATAAAGCCTGCTTACGACCTATACTAACATAATGTACATGCCCAATATTTAGTTATATGTCTAAAATTAATTACAAAAAAACTACAACTATTCCAAAACAAACAAAGCCTTAGAATTACTGGAAATTCTGTATATTACGCTATAGTTAAAATTATGCATAAAGAATTGTGTATACCTTATATTAATGCATTTATCAACGAATATGCTTTTTTAAGTGTAAAGACAATAAAAACCCACTTATAAAAAATATTGGGAACTATACAAAAAATAGTAAAAAGCAGTAGGTACATAAAATAACAAAACATTTATTATTTTAGGATACCAATTTCTTTTATTTCATTGTTATTGATTATATATGGGTATATAAGTTACTAAGAATGTATAGTTACAATTTTTGTTTATTTTATTAGAATTAATTTTTTTTTCTCTGCCGAATGTTTTTTTTATACATTTTTTCTTTTATTCTATACTAGCTTATGCCCACGGCTTCGCTCGTTTGGAATTTGGTTTCCCACATAAAGTTTCGTGAAAGGTCATTTAAAATAAATAATTTAATCATTTTGTAAAAAGTTACTCGTACATCCAAAATTTCAGATAGCTAACTTCAAAACTGACGGATTCTATACAACATTTGAACCCCTATTATATTTAAGGGGAAACCCATGGGGTGGAATTATCCAAATTTCTTTCTTAAACTATACAAAGAACCTATCTACAATTTTCAAGATGCTAAGTTCCTGATTTGCCTTTAATTATGTACTATAAAGGGGGCGGGCACATGCCTCCGTGCCCCCACATAAATCTGCCTTGCTGTAGCCTATGATGTATAACCTATTTTACTCAATAAGTTTCATCCAAATCCGTTCAGTAGCTTTTGCGTGAATGAGTAACAAACATTCGCATTTATAATATTAGTAGGATATCAAAACAAATAGGATCACTCATGTTCTTTCAGTTATTTTAACAATTATGATCATGTGATTTGCCATTAATTATGTACTATAATGGATTCTCGACAGTACCTAAAAACTGTCGGGTGGGCACGTGCCCCCGTGCGCCCCCCCCCATATGTCTGCGCTTGCTATAGCCTATGTGTTATTCTGATGTATAGGCTATATTACTGTAAAGTTTCATCCAAATCCGTCCAGTAATTTTTGCGTGAAAGAGAGACAAACATACTAACTTTCACATTTATAATATTAGTATATTATAATATAGTATATTATGATTCTGCACAGATACATTTGAATTTGTATAATTGTTTTTAATTCGAGACTGGTCTATTTGCTTTGTGAATTGTAGCAAAACGTATAAGAAATAAATAAAAAAAATTAACATAAATTTTTTTTTAAATTAAATAATTAATTGAAATATATATATATATATATATAATTAATATAATATAAATTATGCAAAAATATATATAAGGTCAATTATATAATATATAATTTATTTCTTTTATTTTTTTGTTAGTTGTTATAATTTTTAAATATTTTATTTGAAAAGAAAGATATGACCAGGACCGGGAGTCGAACCCAGGTCTCCCACGTATCCGTCGTGGTGCTTAGTTGGGAAGCATATACATTTTACATTATATTGTTAACATAATCTGATTAGTAACGTTATTATAGTAACCTTAGAAAACAGGTGTCAAGATATTTAACTATTTTATTTATCGTTCCTAATCAATATTAATTTTTTTTTATTAGACTTAAAATTCCCAAAGTGGAAGACTGAATACGGCCCCATAATTAAATATAAAAGTACAATAACTAACCGATAAAAAATAAAGGTGTTCAGAATTTTATGAAATATTTGTTCATATTTTAGTCAGTTTTTAATTAATATATTAATTAATAATCTGAAATAAGCAAGTAGCGGTTCAAAGTATCGGCATCGATCCTTTGGGTTAGCTAAGTATGTTGTTATAATTGTTATTATCCAAAATAAGCTAAAAATGCTTTTTGTTTCTTCAAGACAGTGAGATACTGATAGTCCACTGCTGTTCTGGTTCGCCTGAGAGAAGGTGTTTTGAGGGCAATGAGATTTCGGGGTTGCTAGGGCGGGTAATGTTCGCCCAGTGTGATTGAATGATTTCCAATGGGACTGCTTTCAACTAAAGGATTTTCTTGCTGAGGTCTATTTACAGATTCCCTCTATATTTAACACATTGTTTGTTGCAAGGAAATGTTTATATGAGTTATGAAGAATAATTCAGGTTGAACAAATCAACATTATCATTTAATTTTTCCATAAGTTGATTTAGAATTCAAAGAAATTCGGCAAAGGTGAAGAATATTGGTAAAAGAAGAAACAGCGGCAGTTTGGTGAGGTAGATCTAAGTTTGAACATGAACAGGAGCTTAAGTACTTAGTTTATGGTATGGTAATAAATAAATAATAAAATAATAATCAAATAAATTAGCTGTTTTTTTGTATCTAAAAGGTGCCATCGATGTCGTTCCAGCCAGCCTCCTCCCCTAAGACCCCCTCCCCGCTGCCACGCTCTCCTCCAGATCCTGCAACCATCTTTTTTTTGGCCGTCCTCTTTTCCTCCTTTCCACAGGGCAATAATATTCGAAGATTATTTTTGGCCATCGGTCCTCTGTCATTCTTTTTAAGTGGCTATGCCATTTCAATCTCCTTGTTTCTATTGCGAAGAGGATCGTTGTTTCCTGATCCACCAATTGCCTAAATGTTCGATTAGGGACGTGCTGAATTCTGGAAATAGCACAGCAGCGTTTCCAGAAGTCCATCTCCACGGCCAACGACTTAGTTTCTTCCTTTTTCGTAATCGTACACGTTCCCGATCCGTTGGGGATAACACTTTCAATCAACGAGTGGGACATCATTTTTTTCGTTTTGAGGCTAACCTTTCTGCTCCACAGGACAGGGATAAGACACCCAATAATTTTTCTGCCTTCTACAATTTTATCTGTTATGTCTTTATTGGAGCTTCTATCGTCTGTTAGCCATCTGCCTAGATATTTGCATTCATGGGTTTTTCCAATTTCCCAATTTTCGAGGGATAAGATTGTATTCGCATGTTTTGCCATATACTCTTGTTCACGCCATTTGGCGTTCTTTTTGTAAATAAATTAATTCCATGCAATCTGAATAGGTAAAATCTTAAAATAGACACTACACCCCATCTAGCGGTTAGTGTTATTAACTAACTCTTCAATTAGTATGTATAATCATAGGCAGATCGCGATACGGGTACTGATCACATGTTGCCTTCTTCTTGGAATCTCGTACTTAGGTCTTCTGCGTGCAACCTCTGAACTTGACACATGTTCCTTGTTTACTCCAGCTATCCAGCTTAATTTTAACCACAAGTTCTTGACCAGTTTTCTACTTTCCGTTCTATTTATGTTTTACAATTGTTGCCCGTTTCACCTGCAAATAAGTGTGGATTCCCCTGGAGGTTTTCAAAATCATAGGAATCCACCTGGAAGGACTTTACCAGCTTCTTTTGGTCTTGAGCGCGCTCAAGCAGCCAATTTCCTGTCAACAAGCTGCCCGGCCTACGTCTTGGGTAAGTCACTTTTATTTTCTATGTTTTGGATATCTTCCTATTATTTCTCTATAGTTGCGAACGCCTTTCAAATTACTCATACAGTCCACACCCAGAGCGAGATTTATTCAACTAAAACTGCATTTTTAAGAAATTTATACCGAACTTTCGAGCTTGTCTCAACAACTCTGTTTTCTTTCTGTTTATTTCCAGACCCCAAGCAGCATATTCCTCCTGAAGTTTTCTTAGCTGGCATCTTCATCATCACTTGTGACTATCACCTGGTCATCAGCAAATTGTAAGTTGTAGAGAACTTTATTACTAATTTGTACGCTCATTCCCCTACACTTCCTCTTCCAAGTTTTTAGGACCTCTTCAACAAATAGGTTGAATAACAGAGGGGATAGAGGACATCCTTGTTTGAGACCTTCAGTGATAGGGATGTTGTCTGTCAGTCCATTCCTCAGTTTTATCCTAGCTTTGGCTCTTTTATATAAGCTTTTGATGGCTCTTATTAAATATTTGCTTATTTTCATGTTTTCTAGTGATTCCCATAGTTTGCATAATGGGACTGTCTCATAGGCTTTCTGGAGATCTATGAAAACCATATGCACCTCGCTATTTTTAAGCATACTTTTTTTCAATCAGCTGCGTGAGGACAAATACATGGTCAGTACATGACCTGTTCGCCCGAAAACCAGCCTGTACTTCAGGGATTTTCCCATAACATTCTGTTTGTAGCCTAGCGCTTAATATACGGCCGTAAAGGCGACTGATGCTCCATTTCCACAATTTGAGTAATAATACAAATGCTATTTGGCACATATTGTATTTTTTATCTTATTTGGATAACATAAGGGATTCTCGTGGAAGCGTGTATGGAGAAACCTCCCATTGAAAGCATTCCTAGCGTGGTTCATCTCACTGTAGATCCCTGCTCAAGAGACGTTTCTGTCTCCTTGTCGTAATCTATGATAATGTGTCTGTCAGTAATGATAGTACCGGTAAGTTTGGGTGTCCAGCAATTTCAAAAATAAGAGTAGAATATTCGTTACGAATGGAAAATTAAGGTTATACAACACGGAATCACAGTGCATGAACATTTTTAATATAATAAGAATTAATGAACGAATTCCTGAAAAGATAATTATCGTTGAGCCGAATTGTAAACTTGTGACAGGTTAGTAGGAATACTGCGTGAAGGGTAGAGGCCCATAGATAGAAGATTGCAAGCAGTGATTACTGATATCGGCATCGAACTGTTGGGTTCACTTATCCTTTTATTACTTGTTTAGGATACTTCATAACCATCTCTTCTCATCTGTCTATGATATAATTTTTTTTTTGTTGGGATATAAGGTGTAATAATGATTGAGAATAATGCACCTCAGCTCGAGGTGCAGAAGAGAATATGAATGGGTAATTGGTGCTACTTTGGTCTAAGCAAGGAATTCTCCAAGCTCCATCTGTACAAAACATTGGACGGTCCACTTTTGTTGTATCGATCGGAGGACATGGACAATGACCAAGCTGATTGAGCATGATCTCCTAGTCTTCGAAAGAAAGATCCTCCGAAGAATCATCTGTGGAATTTATCTAGATGGAAACTGGCGAAGGAGAACAAACAACGAAGTTTACTCAATGTTCAATGAAGCAGATGTTGTTTACTCCTTAAAAATAAGAAGACTACGATGGGCTGGTAATGAGGCTAGAGGACGAGGCCATTCCTAAAAAGGCTTTAACAGAACCTCTGTACGGCACGAGAAGAAGGGGGGAGACCGAAGTTGAGGTGGTCGGATGGTTTGGGGAGAGACGCGAGGGATATCCTGGGAGTCAGATGCTGGATGAAAGCTGCGAAAAACAGACGACTGGAAGCAGCTGGTGGAGGAGGCCAGGACTCGTCACCGAGTTGTACCGCCATAGAATAATAATAATAATAATAAGGTGCAATAATAAAAATTTAATTTAATTGACGAACGCAAGGTGCTGAAAAAAAAGAAAAAAACTTATGGAAAAAGGCATAAATTATTAAAGAAGAGAATAGTTAATTACTGAGATGTAGGTATAGAAATAAAAATATATATTTAGTTCAATTAGTCAAATAAATATTCAGTAAAATTTAGAGGAAGAAGTGATTGAGAATATTGTTCTTGAAGAAGTAACAAGTTGAACTACTGATTAAAATACTGCGATAAATATTTGAAAATTATATTGATTTTCTTGCTTACACTATATTGAAAAAATAAAACAATCTGAACTACAGAACGCACGTAAATTACAGTTATACAATTCCAGCAACGAGTAATAAAATTGAATGAATTGTTGTTTAATTTATAAAATGGGGCTTGTTCCGCCGTTAGGCCCCCCCCCAGAAACACTTATTTTTCTTTTCCAATAAAAACAATCAAAGAACCTGACAATTTGACACTGGCTGTAATCAAGTGTTTTTATGAATTTACATAATCAATAGTTAATTGAAATTTTAATGTTATAAATAAAAACTTAGTTCTACGGGTTCATAATTAACTAGAAATGAAAAGCAAACAAAAACAAAACAGCTGACTAATTAATTTAGAGTATTCAATAAATAATAGTTGACTTAGCACTTCTCTGTATTACCTTCCTGGCTATGTTTCTGCTGAACATATGTTTTAATAATTTATAAACATATTTATAAACACATAAAAAAATGCTTAAATGAATTCTTAATTGTCTATATTGATGAGGATATTTTTGACCCTATGTATGCTGGACAATTTAGAAAATGGTCGGGGGTGAGGTAAATGAATTGCACATATATGAATCAAACTTATTTGTTTCGTAACAACGATTCTACATGATATAATTTACTTCTACCACTACAACATTTGAATGTTCTAGAGTTGGACACATATCAGAGGCTCTACTATTCCTAAGGCATCGGTTATTGAACAAGTCCATTTTAATTTTGAATATTCGAGTAGGGTTTTCGTAGGCCAGAAATTATAACAACTCTGATGGATTGCAATGTGTTTGAAGTTCGGCGAAGCACAGCATAAATGGCCTTTAATTAGTTGTTGCAAAATCGTGTAGTTGTATAATTCTTCTTTAATGCACATGTGAAGTGTCGTAGTCTCCATACTAATTCTTCCAAACACCCACTGGTGTGGATATACCCTTTCTTCTGGTGAAGCACGATTGATTTCCACTGCTATCCAGATATACATCTCCTAATAGGTGTTTTAATTTGTGTTGGTTTCTTCATGCTTACAACGTGTGTCCAATAAATTCGCGAACTATGGTCATAAAAACACATTTTTTATTGAAGTTTATCTACATTATTTTGTCTTTCTCAAAATAGTCTACTTGTATTTTTTCTATTGGTCAAAGTACCCTTGAAAGTGTCCTTGTCGTTTATTTTACATTTTGGAAAAGATCAGGGAGCCAGATCTGGTTTCAGTGGATACAGCTTTACAGTCATACGAGTACTGACAGCTCATTGACTTTTTAGGCAACGCGTGAGGTAGTGGGCTATGCATCACGTAATTGCCGCCATATTGGATTAGTTTGCGTATTTATTGGACATATCTAGTGTATACTTGATTCATTTAAGAAAAATTGGTGGTTTACACTTCTCTTTCCATGCATTTATAGATAAAAGTATATTATTTAAAAACAGTTGTGATGTTCAAAACATCGCCGCGGCATTTTCTCTAACATTTACACCTAAATCCTCTTTTCCTCATGAAAATCTTCATTAGTTGACCATGAAGACCCGGGCCTCTCTGCAGGAATTATTCCATGTTCTTGCAAAAAGTCATGTGTTTTGTCAATATTTTTAAAATATCCATATAAGCTGTATTCATAGATTTTATACTTATT
Source organism: Arma custos (assembly GCA_037127475.1). NCBI lineage: Eukaryota > Metazoa > Arthropoda > Insecta > Hemiptera > Pentatomidae > Arma > Arma custos. The sequence continues at coordinate 11,963,269 of CM073765.1, forward strand.
TTAACTTTTTGAAAAATATGATCTAATTTAAAGTATAAGTATTGCCGTTATTTTAAAGTAGTGAATACTTCTAAAAAGACCTCTCTTCTTCTTTTTTTTTATTATATGCTTCATCCCATTTTTTTTTGTTTCATTTCATCATTGTTCCGTATATTTTTGTTCTTTAACAGCAAATTGAAACCTTTTAAAATCAAAAGCAATCACAAATAGAGCAGGGATGATGGGCTGAATTGCTACACTCAGAACCTTTGAAATTCAACTGAAATTTGCATAGCTCTCTGGTGAATCACTGTTCAATGAAACAAAACTTTAGTAACCATCGCGAGATTCATGAAATATAAAAAAATGCTTTAAAGTCTCGACATTTAAATGTTAAAAACAGTGGTAGAGCTCAGTCATCCGTAAATTCTTATCATCTACTTACTTCCTTATTATCAGTTCCTACCTCAGTAATAGAACCTTTAAAGTAAACCATAATTTTTCCTACTCTTCCCTCTTTATCCAGTCTGCTGGTGTTCCTCATGGTAGTATCCTGGGTCCCATCCTATACACGATATATACAGCTGACATCCCAACCCATCCAAGCACTGTCCTCGCACCGTCCGCTGATGACACATGTGTGTTATCAGTAAATAAGGATCCATTTGTTGCATCCCAATCTCTTCAATCCCATATCTCAAAACTTCAATAATGGTGTCAAAATCGGAGAATTAAAATAAATCCTAACAAATCCCATCAAATTACCTTCACTCTTTGTCGTTAACCTACGAATTCCTGCCCTACTGTATCCTTTAATAATATTCCACTGATCCCTGTCGAACAGATTCGTTACCTAGGACTCCATCTCGACAAACGTCTCATTTGGAATCCACATACAAGACTGAAAAGACAAGAAACTGCTCGACGTTTTCGCCTACTTCAATATTTACTGGACGAACGCTCCAAGCTCCCAATTAATTACAAAAGACTCATTTACATGACAGTTATCAGACCTATTTGGACATACGGAGTTGAGCTTTGGGGCTCTACTAAACCATCCAGTTCATCTCGTATCCAATTCTTACAATCAAATATCCTTCGTCAAATCCTCAATGCTCCTTATTATGTCACAAACAAACTCATCCACCATGATCTTAATATCCCATATGTTGCTGATTTGGCCCTAACTAGATACCATGAAAAGCTCCATACACACTTGAATCCGTTAGTCACTCAACTTGCTTCCCATACTATTCCTGATAACCCTCTGAGGCCTGAAAAGAAGATGGCCACGAGACCTTCTACTGTAGAACTTTATTGGAGTGCTACCGATGGATAGTTTTTTGTTTTCATGTCATTTGTTCATATTAGCAAATTTGCTTGATGTAATATAAATTATTCTAATAAAAAAAGAGCTCAGTCTGTAGAGTTTTGAGTTGATGTGCTGAAGTTTCCGGGTTCAAATACACCTGAAGTATATAAATTATTCAAGGAGTTAACAGCCCCGGATGAAACCTGCGGGAACGGCAGACCATTTTGGTGTTCACTTAGCCTCCATAAGGTGGATATCGTAATTGGGATAAAAACCTGGAAATTGTCCTATTTACAGCACAGTCTCATGGCTTGCAATGGTACAGGTTTTTTTTTTAACGTTGAAAGCTCAAGCTTGAGTGGAAAATAGTTGACTGGATAATTCTAATGATTTATTGAATTTGTGAGGGGGTTTGTGAGGGGGTTTGTGAGGGGGTGCAGTCAATGATAACACAAATAAAGTTATATATAATATTAACCGGGTGCAGGCTCCGCAATTCCGCGTGCTGTCTAATCTCCCAAATTCTCCACTGGTCTCACCTTATTTTCGAATTCCTTCATATTTTGTTCATCATTCGGAATTAGCAGCAACACTTTACATCCATAAAAAAGAGTTGGAAGGATGTCAGTTTTATAAATAGTTATTTTTAGATTTCTGAACAAAATACGCAAGCTTTGTAATGCCCAGACCGAATAATGACAAGCATTTCCTGCCTTTAATCGCGCTTTTATTTTCTCATGAATTCCTTTGTTTTTCTAGTTAGTATAGACCCGAAGAACTAAGATATATTTAATTTTATGAATCATGTAATTTTAAAATTAATAGCATTGGTTCATTCACGTCCCAATGATCAAAGAGGTAGACCAACTATAGAACGATGATGAAGATGATGTTAAATGCCGGAAGATAGTTTGATGATAATGTCCCATATCGAGCCAACGTTTGATCTTTTCATTATTTGTATTGTATTTGTTTTTTTTGTTTATTCGTTCAACTTCCTTTATGCTGCTGTGGTTAATCCGAAGATGCTTCAGTAGAAGTCTTAAACTCTATCCTCTCTAGTACAGGGATTTTTAACGAGTTCCTGACATGAATACAAGATCGGGACCATAATTTTATGCTCTCTCCTAAAGATCGCATAACTAAGGATATTTTATTCTTTTTAAAATTCATAAGGCTATCTGCCGGGATGATAACCCTCGTTCTTGAGTATAGGTTAGATGCTACTCTACTATAGCAGTCTTTACTTGCGTTAAATTTGTTTTGATCCTTAAAAAACCAAATAATATTTTGAATACTAACGTATTTTATGTTATTACTTTGATTAAGCTTATAATGATATTGCCTTAATTTTCAAGAAACCCCCAAAACACTTAATTAAATTAATGTATTAACGAAAATATCACTGTTGTGGTCAAGTTTTATTGGAAAAAACTTTCCATAAGAAGAGTTTTTTGTAAAAGAGTTTAAGATAAAAAGCAACTTCATATGTGCTGGTAATACATAAACAAATTCTTATGACGTCGTCTTTCGCCTTTTGTAAGTAGCGACACAAGCCATAAATTTATGTTTATTTATGAGCCATTTATCAGTGTCGTTTAGCTTCCTATAGAGTTTGAAAGATATAAGGTACTAGAACCATCCATTAGTTATTAGAATCCTATCTCATCTTACAAGACACGTAGAGCAGGCTAAGTACATATATTATATATGGATCCCTGATCATATTAACATTAAGGTTAATTAGCTCTCAGGTGAGGCAGCCCGAGAGATACTGATTAATTGAAACAACAGAAAGATGGCGATGTGGGAAGACAGCCAAGCTAGTAAATAAAAAATTATTTAAAAAAAATAAACAGTAAGGACATGGGCTATATCCTACCGCAGGAGGAGTGCAGAGGAGGTTGCCCTGGTACGTTTGAGGCCAGGCTCGGCTCACTCATACATATAATAAAATATATATATATATATATACATATACATATATATACATATAATAAAACAGTCCTCCACCGCGTTTTGTCTGTTCGCGACAAACTCAAAAACTACTGCACGGATTTTCATTCAGTTTTCACCAATAGACAGAATGATCCAGGAAGAAGATTTATGTATATAATTTGTCGAGGTTTTGTGAAATTGGTTGGAATATAACGATAATTGTTGGAAGTGTGGAAAAAAGTACAATCGCCTGGGCGTTTTCATCGAAGACGTAAAAAGATCCTCTTTTATAGATCTACAAAAAATCCGTGATAGCGTAATCTATCTTTTAAAGATAGATTACTGTACCTATTACATCTTTTAAAAAATTGGTTACATGTAATGCGGGCTTTTTAAAGCTATTTAGACAATTACAGTACTAACTTATGCCCGCGGCTTCGCACGCGTGGAATTTGGTCTGCCACGTAAAGTTTCGTGAAAGATCATTTTAAATAAATAATTTAATTATTTTTTTAAAATTAAGTTACTGGAATTATCCGAATTTCTTTCTTAAGCTATACACAGAACCTAACTACAAATTTCAAGATGCTAAGTTCCTGATTTACCTTTAATTATGTACTATAACGGGAGGGGCACATGCCCCCGTGCCCCCACAAAGATCATGGATAGGATATCAAAACAAATAGTTTCACTCATGTTCTTTCTGTTATTTTAACAACTATTACCATGTGATTTGCCTTTATTTATGTACAATAATGGATACTCCACAGTACCTAAAATACTGTCGGGGGGGGGGACGTGCCCCCTTGCACCCTCCCATAAATCCGCGCTTGCTATAGCCTATGTGTTATTCTGATGTATAACCTATATTACTGTAAAGTTTCATCCAAATCCGTCCAGTAGTTTTTGCGTGAAAGAGAGACAAACATACAAACATTCACATTTATAACATTAGTAAGATTAGTAGGATATCAAAACAAATAGTTTCACTCATGTTCTTTCTGTTATTTTAACAACTATTATCATGTGATGATTTGCCTTTATTTATGTACAATAATGGATTCTCCACAGTACCTAAAATACTGTCGGGGAGGGGGGCACGTGCCCCCTTGCACCCTCCCATAAATCCGCGCTTGCTATAGCCTATGTGTTATTCTGATGTATGACCTATATTACTGTCAAGTTTCATCCAAATCCGTCCAGTAGTTTTTGCGTGAAAGAGAGACAAACATACAAACATTCACATTTATAATATTAGTAAGATTAATCCTTATCAACTTAAATACGTACCTAAATGGTTACTTTAATCATTTCATGCATATTATTATAATATTTTATACCATATAATTTAAATGAGTATCTTAGGAATTATCAAAAAAATTTAACGCGCGTGAAAATGAAAAGCCGGGGCGGGTCGCTAGCATATATAAAAACTGCTATCTCCTTCATACCAATATCGTAATGTCTCTCTTACAGTGAAAAATATTTTTGAGGAATTACTGCATATATTTCAAACATAAATAAAAAAGGACTAGAACTAAATTTATCAAAGGCAATTATTGGCAACGAAGCTACCATCACGTTGGTATTTCAGTTCTTGAAAGCAGGTCGACTACTACCTGAATTAAAAAATTTTCTTAATTTATATAGTAATAAATAATAATAATAATAATATATAGATATATTTAAATATTTATTTCTTATATAATTTGCTACAATTCACAAAAATTATATGATGTACCAAACAGACCAGTCTCAAACTAACAACAATTACCATTGTAAAAATTTAATGTTATCTATACAGAATCATAATATACAATGAAAGAAAAAATATATACAAAAAACTAAACAGAGAGAAAAAATAAAAAAAATAAAAAATTGTAACTATGCATTCTTAATAACTTATATATAATATAAACAATAACAATAAAATAAAAGAAATTGGTATCCTAAAATAATAAATGTTTTGTTCTTTTATGTACATACCGCTTTGTACTATTTTTTGTATAGTTCCCAATGTTTTTATAAGTAGGTTTTTATTGTTTTTACACCTAAAAAAGAATTATTTGCATAGTTTATTGATAAATATATTAATGTAAGGTATACTTAATTCTTTGTACATAATTTTAACTTTAGTGTTATATGCACAACTTCCAGCAATTCTGAGGCATTTGTTTTGGAATATTTGTAATGTTTTGTATAATTAGTTTTAGACATGTAACTAAATATTGGGCATGCGTGTGTTAGTATAGGTCGTAAGCAGGCTTTATATAATAATAACTTATTATCTGTGCTTAATATAGAATTCCTGTTAAAGTATAGATATATAGTACACAGAGCCCTGTTAGCTTTATTGCATACATAATCAGTGTGGAAATTAAAGTTAACGTTTCGTCCATATTAAGTCCTGAATATTTAATCTGTGTTCTGGTCTACATTTAGTTGGAGAATAATAATATTGATTAGGCTTATCGAACCCTAAGATCCCTAAAAGACCCGATACTGATACAACCAATCTTCCGCCTACCGATTAATCGGTAATAACACAAATTAGTCTTAGCGTAATCCTCCCATCTGCGCTTTGGCCTATCGCGTTAAAAAATTACTACTACTACAACCCATAAAGAGCCTTAGGTAGAGGTAACGGCTGTGCGGGGAGGTGATTTCTTAGAGATCACGCTCAACATCCAGGTTTTTTCTACCAATTTATATTACCCACTTTAAAGAGAGGCTAAGATAAAATGTGTATCCCACATAAGGGATTACAGGATCCATCCGTGGCTGTAAACAGATTAAAATAATCATCTACCGGATTTGAACCTGTGCCCTTCAGGATGGCAGCTCAAGGACTGCACTAAGCTACGCAACTCTCTAAAAAAAAATACTATATTACGAAGCTACTAAATATTAAAATAATTTTAAACCATTCAAGTTTATAATAGTGTCCTTATAAAATATTTTATGATAGAGATTATCATGATTTATGTTAGTATTAAGGATCCCTAAAGGAAGTTAAGTACTAACAAAATACATGGATTTAGTGAATCTTTTTTAAAATTTATTTATTGATATTTACAACTGTATTACAATAATACAACAAGTAAATAGGATAAGTGATACATAATGACATGAGAATGACAAGTAGAGAAACTACCCACTGGTAGTACTCAAATCAAAGTTCAACTAAGGAGGTCACGTGGCCATCTTCTTTTCAGACGCCTCGGAGGATTATCGGGAATTGAAGAGGAGGCTAGGTTTGAAACTAGAGGGTTTGATTGGTAATGAAGTTTGTTATGAAAGGATAGATACGGGGTTCGGGCCAAATCAGCAACAAAAGGGTCATTAAGGTCGTTATGGATGACTTTAATCTTAACAAAATAACGAGCATTGAGGATTTTACGAAGGATTTTGGATTGTAAGGATTGGATACGAGAGGAATTCGATGGCTTAGTGGAGCCCCAAAGCTCTACTCCGTAAGTCGAAATAGGTCGTATGATGGTCATGTAGATGAGTCTTTTGTAGTTAATTGGGAGCTTAGAGCGTTTGTCTAGTAAGTGTTGAAGTAGCCTGAAACGTCGTGCGGTTTCTTGTCTTTTCAGTCTTGTATGAGGATTCCAGGTTAATCATTTGTCGAGATGCAACCTAAGTAACCTAAGTATCGGATCTGATCCAAAGGCACCAGTGGGATATTATTAAAGGATACTGAAGGACACGAAGTCATTGGTTTACGACGTAAGGTAAAAGTGATTTGATGCGATTTTTGTGAATTTATTTTAATCCTCCAGTTTTGACACCATTCTATCTATAATCTATAAAATGTTATTAAAATAAGGTAACCAAAATAAGGGGGAAAATCACGCGGTTGAGCGTGATCTAGGACAAATAACCTCCCTGCAGAACCGTTTACCATGAAACAGTACAGTCTCTACCAAGTACTGAACCCCAGGCCCGTTCACGGGTTGTACTGGTACAGATTTTTTTTTTATTATTGTTTGACAATATAAATTATATAAAAGAGAAGATAATATATTGAACTTGGAGATTTAGATTCACTAAATCTACCCCCTATATACTTTCTCATCCTTCAATCCTATCTCACAAACAGAACTTTCCAATTAAACCATAACAATGTCTATTCGTCCCTCTTTTCCCAATCTGCTGGTGTTCCTCAAGGTAGTATCCTTGGTCCAATCCTTTATACAGTTTATACAGCTGACATCCCAACACATCCTAATACTATCCTTACCACGTATGCTGATGATACATGCGTATTATCAGTCAACACCAATCCAGTTATTGCATCCCAAAGCCTCCAATCCCATATCACTGATCTTATATAATAATTATGCAATATTTTATTTTTTATACCTATATCTCCTTGCTTGGCCAGACAAGACAATGTGCACCGTCGCATTAGACTTAAGGCCACACCATTACACTATTGGCCTTCATAGCCAAATAGTATACCACAGGAGTTACGATATTCTATAATGGAAGAAATAAAATTGACAAATCAACAATAACTTGAAAAGGCCCCTTTATGAAATATTATTTGCTAAAAATATTAAAGAACATACTCGTGCTATTATAATAGGTCTTTTTCACAACTGCCAAGGACCCAATTATATCAGGATTTCTGACAGAAAATGTCTGAACCTTGCGATCAAAGTCTGGAATTTTCACGCCTAACCCATATAAAGAAATCGCTATATAAAAATATATTCTTTATAATATACTTTTTTCCTCTGCATTGTGGATTGTACGGAATAATGGTAGGTGAAAAGATGCCCAGTTATTCTAATTTTTTCAACTTATATACTAATAGTGACAAAAAAATCGAAAAAAATTATGCAATTATATCTACCCCAAGAAAAGCTATTTGTAAATATATAAAAAAATGTTCTTTATTACTTAAGATGTAACGATACCCTAAAGCATAATAAATGATTTAGTTTTTTATAATTAAATTAATGATTTATGATAATACAAAAGAAATTCAGGTAAAATCTCTTATTTTAACGGTCGAAGTCGCTTTAAAATAATATATAAATAATAATACATAATATATTATTTAAATATATGACCATTTTTTTTTATTGGTTTCTTTTAAAAAAAGATGGGAGTGGGTAGCTAGTGTGGAGCAAAATCTCAGCCCATAAAGTAAGTACCCTTAAATGAAGGAATTGGCGGTTGAGCAAAATCTCGGACCAATCACCTCCATGCACAACCGTTGTTCTAGGAACAATTCAGTCTCTACCATGTACTTAGCCCTAGAACCTTCAGGCATTATAGTGGTACAGATTTTTTTAAAATAAAAAATATTGTTCAATGTAGTTAATTTAATTATAATGAAGACATTAATTGAGTAATTTCTAACAATTTATTTCTTTTCCTTAAGGGTCTTCTTCGTTCAAAACCATTATTAAGAAAGTTTAAGAAAGAAATTGTAAGGAAGAGAGAGAGAAGAAAAACCTTTGCAGTTGTTTATAGAGGCCTAACTAGGGAAAGATAAAAATCAATGTTTATTTTCTTGTAATTCGCTGACTAAGTTGTATGCAAAGAATCTGAAAATTGGATTTTTACAACCTTCAAGTTTTTGTTGACCATAAAAACAAATCATTATCCATGAAAATGCTATCAGAAAATAAAATATTCTTGAAAATCATATTATTCCTAAAATTATTTTGGAATCAGATCCAAGCTTCATTCGAATATTTACATTATTTATTAAATATGAATTTTATGAGCCTTAATTTGAGCGCTGATAAAATTATTTATTGAACTTAAACATTTTAACTATATCAATTTATCCTTGCTTTATAAAACAACAAAATTCAAGGTTTATAAAGATGTAGTGCATTACAAGTTGCTGAAAATTAATTTTATTTTTATCAAAGTAAATTACTCTCATATTTTATACACAATGTGTGTGTGTTAATTGGTGCTGTAGATCTCTAACAAAAAAAAAACGGCTGTGGCAGATGAAATTGTTAGGAAGAGAGATCCTGTAAGAGCCTCAAGCATGGACCCTGTGGGATGCCTCCTGATGCTCGCCTAGCTTTTCAATATAGTGCTGGCTTTCTAAAATAGGGAAAAAATCTGGTGGTTAAGCGTGATCTTGGACAAATCTTCTGAACAACCGTGGCCTGAAATATAGTATATATTAAGTACCCTTACTCAAGATCCTTCATGGGCCGCAGAGATACAGGTATTTTTATCTCTGTTCGGAGCCCCTTTCAAAAAAATAAAAATAAAATGTACCCCTATTACATGTGGAGGGTCCTGGATACAATACGTGGTAGAGACTATACTGTTTCTAGGACAAAGGTTATGCGGTGAGGTGATTTGTCCTAGATCGCGCACAATCGCTAGATCCCCCCCCTATCTGGGTACCCCAGGAGTGTCCTAGAACCAATAGGGTCCGTCTCTTGCCATGGCAACTCAGAGCTCTACCACTGAGCCACTCCTCGCGTTTGAATATTGTTATTTATATTGCTTTTATTATGTTTCTAGTAATTAAAAATCGGAATTGTGTTTGACAAATGATTCAATATTTCATGAAATCCAGATTTTTTTTTGCCCGATTACAACGGAGGAATTTCCAGTCGGAACTTCCAATTAGCGAGTAATGATCAGTTAGAGTGCTTTTCTATGAAACCTAATTATTCTCTTCAGAAAACATCAACACAACTTTCCAACCAATTTTCTTATTGGCATTTTAAGTTCCCTAATTTAATATTTCAATTTACCTGCTAATCAGTTTTTGTTTGTTGATTGCTTGTATTGTATTGTTTGTAGAATTTTGAAGTTTTAAAACCATATAACGTGATTCCCTTAGCGGAGGTTTTAAAAGAAGATCGCAGGTAGGATATGTGCCAAATGGCATTTGTATAATTGCTTAAATAAATATGTTTATAATTATTATTATTTAATTTCATATTAGTGTTATTATGGTCAGCTGACTTCCAAGGAAAACTCATTATTGTCTCCTTAGTTTGTACCTATTTGAGTTATTGTTATTTTATTATAATTAATATAATCATCTGTCCCATAAAGCAATAATAATTCACTCCTTCAAAATAAGCGGCATTACTAAAAAATGGCATTTTGGAGTTAAGTCTTCAGTAACCAATGACTTCCTGCCCTTCAGTATCCTTAAATAATATCCCACTGGTGCCTGTAGAACAGATCCGAAACTTAGGGTTGCATCTCGACAAACGATTAACCTGGAATCCTCATACAAGACTGAAAAGACAAGAAACCGCTCGACGTTTCAGGCTACTTCAACACTTACTAGACAAACGCTCTAAGCTCCCAATTAACTACATAAGTCTCATCTACATGACCATCATCCGACCTATTTGGACTTGCGGAGTAGAGCTTTAGTGCTCCACTAAGCCATCGAATTCCTCTCGTATCCAATCCTTACAATCCAAAATCCTTCGTAAAAGCCTGAATGCTCCTTATTTTGTTAAGAATAAAGTCAACCATAACGACCTTTATGTTGTGTGGCCCGAACCCGGTATCTCTCCTTTCATTACAAACTTCATTCCCACTCAAACCCTCTAGTTTCAAACCTAGCTTCCTCTTCAATTCCCGATAATCCTCCGAGGCGTCTGAAAAGAAGATAGCCACTTGACCTTTTTGATTGAACTTGTGATTTGAGTACTACCAGTGGGTAGTTTCTCTACTTGTCATTATCATTTCATTATATATCACATAGCCTATTTACTTGTTGTATTATTGTAATACATTTGTAAACATCAATAAATAAATTAAAAAAAAAAAAGTCTTCAGTAGCAATTTTATTGGTATAAGTTTTGTATTTCAGGAACGACATATCTGATATTCCATTTCCAACATTTTTTTTAAATAAAGTCATATTTTGGGTTGTTTCATGTTTAAACTTGAAGTTTTATGGGAACAATGAAACAAGTTAAAGTAAGAAAAGTTTAAAGATTTAAACATGTTCTAATCGTTCATAAAAGAATTTCAATACCATCATCACCCAAAAAAAATTTAATATTTAGATAATTATGCCATATGAATCGTCAAATTCGTTCTTTCAACTTGTCGAGGTACGCACGGGAACAAACAACGCAGTCGCGGGTTATTTAGGTATTTCAGTTCGTACAGGAGAAAAAACAACTGTCAGTTGAAATCTGGGGAAAACCCAACTAAGTTGAAAAGGTTTGAAAATGTTATAGTAACTTTCCCTGTTCGTGGGCATTTTTGTATGGAAACAGATAAAAACATCGGTTCAGTATTTTTTACAACATAAGGTTTCAAATCTGTATTTTTAATTTCCTTAGTAACACACTTTTCTGACTATGTTGGTTTTTCCCTTGCACCCTTCAGTTTGAATACTTAGCTTTTCCAACGCAAAAATTTTTATTTTTTTTTCTGAAATTCAGATAGAATTTTTAAATACATCTATTTATATATATACATACATATATTTAGCGAATTGTCCATTTTCTTTGCAGTTTCCTTTTATACGTAGAACCGTTTAATTCTGAAACGATTTCCTTTGATTTTTACCTCATGTTAATTTTTTGCGAGTATGATCCTCATGCCTCTACCCCCAACCTGGAGGACCATCGCCGTAGAAATGAAGGAAAGAATATACAAGATCATGATTGAAGCTGTAATAAAATATTGGGCAGAAGAATGGGATAACAATAGTAGAAATCGTAATTAGCTTCAATCAGCTGAAATGTATTAGTGTAATGTATAAGGTGGAGCTGCGGAATGACTAAATAGAAGTAAAAACGGATCAATTAGAAACTTTTAATACTAGAAAGAATTCAATATAAACAGTTCACATCCTTTGGTCTCACTAAAAGAATCGAAGACAAAAACTGGAATGGGCGCCAAGAAAAAGAAGAAAAAGGGGACGACCTAGAAGAACCGAGATGAAGTGTTGAGAATAGAATTTGTTTAAGAGACAGAAAGTTACAATAGCTCTCGACCGCCTGAGTCCCAGAGGAAGGAATGAATTCCCAATATACCTAGCTTTATTTTTTACTCGACAGCATGTTCGAGACAGAGCGAAAATGTCTTGTATAAGGTCCAAAAGAAAAATAAATAAATAAAGCTCAGATTTGTCTTGGCTGGGATTCGAACCCGGGTCGCCTGCGTCTCAGTAACCACTGAGCTACCAAGGCTCGCATCCAAGCTAAACAAAACATTCTCTTCACCGATCTTATATCCCCGGGATCTCGCAATAAATATACATCGCAAAAATTGTGAAACACGGGGATATAGGATCGGTGAAGAGAATGGATTTGTCTGGCTTGGATGCGAGCCTTGGTAGCTCAGTGGTTACTGAGACGCAGGCGACCCAGGTTCGAATCCCGGCCAAGACAAATCTTTTCTCTTCAAAATAACAATTGGGACCTAATCACCATCAAAAGAACAATAAATAACAAATAAATTATAAACATTTATTGTGGAATATTGATCGAACGTAAGGGAGATCCTTGTTCAATTATATTATGAAGGAAAAAACATGTTCCATTTATTCAAATTTAAGACAAAAGTTTCTCGAAATCAAGAAATAAAGATTTACATATATGCAAGGATTTATATTGTTACGGGCTACTGGGTATTAAAATGAATTAAACAATTCCTTAATTAAAGATACTAATATTTATTAACAAAAGTGATTAAAAAGATACAATTAAACTATTAACAATTAAATTATTAAACTAATATAAATTTATAATGACAATATTCTAAATATTATAATCCAGGCCTAACTCCTATTTAATTATTACAATAATATAAGATGTTACTAATTCTAGATAGCCTAACTGGTTACAATAGTTTCTATGAATATTATAAAATTACACTAAAATTTATAACTAATAATTAACACTTACAGTTCACTAGTCCACCGACCGTAAGATTCTTCAAGTATCACAAACTGACACACAGTAACAAACAGAAACAGTTTATTACAGTCGCGAGACTGTCACAGTTCACTGATACACTTATTACACGGGCCGGTTCAACACTGACACTCACTTATTACACTTATCACAGATCTTCACTGGTCTACTCGCAGGCTAAGACTGACTGCCTCGAGTTGAGGGAAGTCTTTTTATAGGCAAAGCCGAACATTCTAGAACACGAAGGGGCCAGAATATTCTGGAATCTTCTTAATCCTTTGCCGACAAAAGGAAACGATCTAGAACGGTCTAAATCCTATTTTAACTTCTCCCGCCGACGGATTTAAGCCGCTAATCCTCTTGCTTCCGTCTTCCTGCCGGCGCCCGTAACAATATATTCCTTTAAAATTAAAAATCAAGGATGATGATAGTAATCAATGGATCCCAATCATCAAAGTACTGTTTGTTTTCAAAGGATGAAGAAATATATAAGTTTGTTAAAAAAGGTAACTCTCTAACTTAATCATTAATAATATTAAAACTGGATATAAAATCCGCTAGACCTTCAGGGGCTCACCTAGCCTCTATAAAGCGGGTATATTTAACTGGGGGAAACCTGGTGATATTCAAAGATAGTCCACGAAAATAGAATTTTTCATTATCCAACTCCATTAAAAAAATTATAATGAACCCACAGATGCCACTGAAAATTATAAATTTGGGATTAGTAAATGAGTTAACGAACCTGAAGGCTCGATGCCGATACACTATTTACATACTCCCATTCACGAATTATCACTCAAACTCGAATGGTCATTCATCATGATTGTCCTGTACCACCACAATCTATGAAGGGTCTGAGGTTCAGTACATGGTGGAGACTGTACTGTTTTTGGACCACTGTTATGTTGGGAGATGATTTATCCTAGATCACGCTCAACCGTCAGCTTTTTCATCCTATTTTGAGACAAGCAGGGTGATCCACAGGAGAATACCAGATCTATCCCTCGTTGTTAACAGATTATATGAAATCTGCCAGCAGCCGGATTTGAACCCGGGACCTTCAGGACGGCAATTCAGCGCTCTATCACTGAGCCACTCCGCTCTCTCAGTAAGGTCATTCTCACCTTATCGTAATCCTCCCATCTAAGTCTCGGTCTACACCTTTGACGTCTGTCAGTCGCCTCAGCGCTTTTCAACTTTTATTAATTCGTAATTAATTGATTATTAACAAATCCAGCAACTTTACAAGACTATCTAATACTTCGCGATGTTTTAATTTCAATTATTTTAACTGGCAAAGTAAAGCACTTACAATGCTATTAATCTGAACGAACAGAAATATCCGATAAAGGAATTTTAGCAACGAAATATAATTACAATTTAACGTTTAACGCTGTAAAATAATCACTTATAAATTTATTGTGAACCCTCGCTGACTGGTAAACGTCCTAGAGGTAGACTGAGGCGTAGAAGGGAGTATTACGCTTCGGGCGATCTTCAGAATCCGAGGAAGGAATTCAGTAAGCAATGACCGGTAGCGTCGGTATCGAACTTTCGGGTTCGCTAAGCCTTTTATTATTGTTGTAAACCCAACACATTTCTTTGTTAATACAATCTGGTTTGCCAACACTGGCTTATCTATAACATCAGGACAGAGTACCCTGAAGCAATTTGGACAAGGCCGATTTGATAGCTTATCTCGCTTGTGTATGCTGCCCCGCGGTCCAGATTATCCTTCGTCCTTTTGGGGTCCAAATGGATTAGGACCTTTTTAGTCCTGAAGATGTCCTTCGTCCTAGGGAACTACGTATATCTTTTCATCAGTGTAGCTTAGTTTGAAATCAATCATGAAGAAGTTTGGTCATAATTTAAAAAAATAATTTCGTAGTCATGAGGACAGCCGACAGTTAAAATTCAAAGCTTTGGAATAACTTTTTATTTTTATTTTTAGACAACAAATTTTTTTTTTAATTTATATATTAAGTAGAGCTTTAGGGCTTCACTAAGCCATCGAACTCCTCTCTTATCGAATCATTACAATCCAAAATCCTTCGTATGATCATTTATGCTTACGAATAAAGTCATCCATAACGATCTCAATGTCCCATTGGTTGCTGATTTGGCCCGAACCCGATACAAGTCCTTTCATCACAAACTTTATTACCTCTCAAGCCCACTAGTTTCAAACCTCTGAAAAGAAGATGGCCTCGTGACCTTCTAAGTTGAAATTGTTATTTGAGTACTTCCACTGGATAGTTTTTCTACTTGCCTCATCCACGTTCTTTTTAGTCTCGTGGTGTTCTCAGGCATGAGAGTCGTGTCCATTTGTTCTATTAATGGGTTTGGGTGCTCGTTCAGTTTTTCTTGAAAGCGTTTGTAGTATGTTCGGAGGTATTCGTCAACTGTTGGTACTGAGTTTTGTTATTGACATACCAAGGTGCTTTTGTGACAGGTGGGATGGGTGAGTTATTAAGGTAAATGGGAGGGCATGTTTCACGTCTAAGCGATGTGTTGTGACTTTTCGTGGTTCAGGCTAATTTTCCATAGTTGGCACCATTCATTAATCTTTTGTAAGCTATGTTGTATGTTTAGTGAGGCCTGTGTCGCGTCTTGATATTTGGCGATTATGGCAGTGTCGTCAGCGTAAGTTGCTGTCAGCATGTCAGGGCTTTGTGGAATGTCATGTGTATATATTATGTACAATAGCGGTGCAAGTATTGATCCCTGAGGCAAACCGGCTAAAATGGGTATTATTGAAGATAGTTCTGAGAAAATCTGTTGGCAAGATTGAGAAAACCTTGTCGAATGCTTGGGTGACATCCAGAAACACTTCAGTTGCATATAACTTCTGCCCCAGTGCTGTCGGTATGCAGTCAGTTACTCTCTGTAATTGTTGAATAGTCGAGTGTGATTTTCGAAAAGCGAAGTGATTTCTAATTTATCTAGTTCGAAAATCATTTCTTAATTCTGAGGGTCTTTACATCATTGTTTGTATTATTCTAGCGTACACTTGACAGTGTTGGAATGTTTTTTTATCCTTAATTGCTTTATTTTTCTAGAAGGGCTTAAGGATTCAGGAAAATTGACCTTCCTGAGATTGATTGACTTGTTGTTTATGTCAAAGCCTTTATATATTCATTAAGAGTCAATTGATTAATTAGGAATCATTTTCTGGCTATAGCCGAAAAATATGCCTTTTTTGTCTTTATAGGAGGTAAAATGATTCTAAATTCGTACTTTATTATTAAATGATAGACTTAAGTATTTATTTTTCACGTTTTAATTTTACAAATCTTCCTTAGGTTATGTATGAGATGAAAATAGTTGACTGGATGATCTAATGTAAAGAAGATGTAATGTACATTGTATCTAATGTACATTTTTTATATTTTTTGTTCTGTTTGTTTCTCTGTTAGCCCTGAAGATGACCTACACTGTAGGTCGAAACGTCGGCACATAATATAAGTTCATTACTTATTCTGTGTTCTTATTGACTGCACCCCCCAACTATCTTCTTTACATTCCTTAGGTTATGTTTAAATAATAGATTGATTAAATTAATTACTTAGTTTCTTATTTTGATCACGTCCATTTTTGTGATACCAATAAAAGTACTATTTATGTAATTTGTGGTAAATTTTTACGAAATCTAATACAAGTGATAGCAGTATATATCATGATGATAAGATATTTAGCAGACTGTATAGTAACTGTATAGGTGACACCATTTGGAACTTTAAGAGCATCTAAATAAGTAGGGCAAGGTTAGTGCATGTAGCTTAAGTGGCTGCCTCTACCTTTACCCTTCATTCGTGGACAAGAAGCGGGCAACTCAACATGTAGACCAAGGGCAGATCCAGGGGGGGGGGAGGGGGCTCCCCGACAGTTTTTTGTGTACTGTGGAGAATCCATTATAGTACATTAAAATAACAGCAAGAACATGAGTGAAACTATTGTTTTGATATTTTAACAAACCTTTGAAATCTTTCTATAGATACTATAAGTTTATTTCTAAGTTATTGTTTATTTTTTTCCGTCTGGCCGTTATGCCCCCCCGCGAAAAAAAATCCTGGATCCGCCCTTGATGTAGACAGTCTCATATAGCGAAAGGGCCCCCCCCCTTCTTTCTTTGTAAGTAGATATATAAGTTAACTTGTAGATATGATCAGCACACAAGAAATATATTGTTATTTAATGAAATGAACATCAACTAAAGCTGCTTTGGGAATGTCGGTAAACTGTAACCAAACATATAAATATATATTTCTTTTCAATAAAAAGAGAATGTAGGTGTAATTAAAAATAAAATTGTAGTAATAGAAACCATGAAGGGTCTTAGTTTCAGTAAATGTTGGAAACTATACTGTTTTGGAGTCAACGGTTGCGCAGGGCAGTGGATTGGCTATAATAACGTTGAATCGTCACCTTTATTAAGGTTTATACCTTTTTATAAGGAGCATTCCTAATAACTACCCATCCTACTAAATATTCTAAGGATTTCTACTTTCTCTTCAAGAGGATATAAATAAAAATCTGAATCCTACAATTTTTAAGAATTCTGAATTCTTTAATTAAAATGGCGGAGTTATTTGAGGGAAATTATTAAACATACAGTTTAAATTAAACACTTTGAGATTAAAACTTTTTTATTTAGTTTTTTGCTTAATATTCATATTCATACTCATATACGACCGCTAAAATACGGAAACATTCCAGCAGTAATTAAAATTCTTTGAATACTTCCTCACATCATCAGAACGCGTGTACTCAGCTTAAACTATCAGAACACGTGTTCTTCTGTTCCATTTAGTTTAAAGTATAAACTCTGCCTTTTCTGTAATAATTATTCTGTACCTCAGAGGTAAACTATCGTAACTGACGTTAGTTGAGAACAGTTTTAATGTTAAATTTTCCTTTTTGTTTTTGTTCACATTTAACATTAAAACTGCTCTCCTGTAAAGTTTGAAAAATGTTGGTTACGATAGTTTACCTCTGAGGTACAGAATTATTAACGCTCAATAAATTAGATTTATTACTTTCTTTTTTATTTTCTTTTTTCTCTGCTATGTAGTAGTATATCTTTATTATCAAATTTAAACAGAATAGTTTCATGTTTGATTCTTATTAAAAAACAAAGACAAAAAATTGTACCACTACAACCCATGAACGGGTCTCGGGTTCAGTACATGGTAGAGACTGTACTGTTTCATGGACGGTTCTGCAAGGAGGTGACTTGTCCGAGATCACGCTCAACCGCCAGATTTTCCCCCTTATTTTGGGTACCCTATTTTTATAGAGGCTTGGTGAGGCCCAGGAGGGTCCTAGATCCTATATGATCCATCTCCCGCTGCAAACAGACAAAATAAAAGTCTTGGCCTGCAGCGGGATTTGAACTAGGATTTCCGGCAACTCAGTTCTCTACCACTGAGCCACTCCGCTCCCTTAAGTACATACTCTAGTGAAATTAAATAAATAGTTAAATCATTTTTAAATGTTAATCCTTAGTATTGAAATAGAAATAAATGCTTCTTAACCTCAAAACGCCTCATAAATTTCCTGAATGCTCTTAGCCAACGGAAGCCACCATAAAATTAATCCAATCTCAAGTAAATCCCTTAACAATTGTTCATTACTGGAGATAAACAGAGTTAATTACGGCTATTTCAAAACAACGACTGTTAATTACTCTCAGGGAGCCAACACCGCCATAGATCATCATAATTACTATCATAAATTATTTTCAAGGGCACTATCATAAACTTGAATAGTTTAAAATTATTTCTATATTCACTTCTTTATAATTGTTTTAAGAATTATATCAATATCTTTATAATTATTATTATATATCTTTATATTTAATAAACAAGGTTTAAAAAAGAAATGTATGTACAATTCCACATTTAAGTTTCCACATATGACCATCATACGACCTATTTGGACTTACGGAGTAGAGCTTTGGGGCTCCACTAAGCCATCGAATTCCTCTCGTATCCAATCCTTACAGTCCAAAATCCTTCGTAAAATCCTCAATGCTCCTTATTTTGTTAAGAATAAACTCATCCATAACGACCTTAATGTTCCTTTTGTTGCTGATTTGGCCCGAACCCGGTATCTATCCTTTCATAACAAACTTCATTACCACTCAAACCCTCGAGTTTCAAACCTAGCTTCCTCTTCAATTCCCGATAATCCTCCGAGGCGTCTGAAAAGAAGATGGCCACGTGACCTCCTTACTTGAACTTGTGATTTGAGTACTACCAGTGGCTAGTTTCTCTACTTGTCATTATCATGCCATTATATATCACTTAGCCTATTTACTTGTTGTATTGTTGTAATACAGTTGTAGATATCAATAAATAAATTTTAAAAAAAAAAGAGTTTCCACATACGTTGCAAAATTTTCAATAAAAATAAAATATAACTGTTTTTAGGACTACGATTCTGAAAGGAGGTGATTTTCCCGAGATCACGTTCAACCAGTAGGTTTTTCTCCCAAGTAATAGGTTTTCTCCCGGTACTCTGAGCTCAGTTACTCAGCGCTCTACGTACTGAGATACCTCTCCATACATAATCTCTTTATACTGCCTATTAGAAAAATATTTTTTTTTAATCATAGGATTAATCATTAGTAACACTCAAGTATTTAGTAACACTCAAGTATTTAGTAACAATTTTCTAACATCTCCTGACCACCCAAATTTATGCTCTCTAAGCGGGTTGGTATGCTGAATGTTCCGGGTTCGAATCCGCCTGTGACAGATATTATTATTTAATCTATGAACAGCCACGGATGGAACAAGTGACCCTTCAGACCCTCCTGTGGCTTCCCCAGCCTCTATAAAGTGGCTACTCTAAATTGAGAAAAAAAACTGGCGGTTGAGAGTGATTTTGGAAAAATGATCTCCCTGTTCAACGGTTGTTATTGAAACAGTACAGTCTCTACCACCTACTGAGCTAATAGCATCATAGATTGTAATGGTACAGTTAAATTAAATACTTGTATTCGTTTTGTGATGTGTTCGTTTTAAGCATCCAAGTCTAATGAAAGCCGATTGAAATTCCTTCAGCCTAAACTCCTACATATTTAGATTTTTTCAGAAAGAACTCTGATAAGTCAAAGTGTTAGAATAAATTCAGAGTAGACATATGTTAATGTGCATAACGTAACATGTTGGATTGAAAGAAATCTCTTTGGTACCGACGATTAAATTCAGTGATTACTATTAAATTAATTAAATTGTACCATAAATATTATGTAAGCCACCTATCGATGCATTATGAAATTATTCCGTAAATTTTATATTGTAAAACACAAGCCAAACCAATAAAAATAAAATTTAATCCATTGTTTGGAAACTAAAGATAAACCTTATCTATTACTACGTCAAACAGAAAACTTAATGCTTATAATCCCATAAGTTGATAAATCTTTATTATACGACTGGGCCATTATATAGATTTCCCTGCCGAACCAGAATTTCGAGTGCTACTGATGAAATTTGTCACGCAAATATCA
The DNA here is from genome assembly GCA_037127475.1 of Arma custos. NCBI lineage: Eukaryota > Metazoa > Arthropoda > Insecta > Hemiptera > Pentatomidae > Arma > Arma custos. The sequence goes on from CM073765.1 coordinate 11,983,910, forward strand.
TATATCTAATAATACATTGTATACCGTAAGTTATTTATTATGGTTAATTATATAATGGACCTATAAATTTTCTTAAAAAATGCCAGAACTCAAATTTGTATAATCCCCATTTATTATCAGACTAGCGACACGCCTATGCCTGGGTAGTAAGGCATATTAGGCCAACATGTTTATGTCTAATATCTGTCTAATGTATTTTAGTATGTAGATATTAAAACATAAAAACAAAAAATATTTCTTTATATAAGTTTTTATGATAACCCATGAGGTACTCATCTAAATTATATGGTATAAAATATTCTAATAATGCGCATAGGTAACTAAAGTATATAAGTACGTTATCAATTTTCTAGAAGATAAAGTAGGTATAGTAAGCTATCCTTAAAAGATATTTAAAGAATATCCCACCATGCATTGTTTTGGATTAGGCAGTATCATCAATGAAACCTGCCAGGCGGCTAGGCTTTTGGCAAAACTTCCAACAATTATCGTTATATTTCAACCCATTTACACAAAACCTCGATAAATTATATACCTAAACCTTTCTGATGAATCTCTCTATCTATTGGTGAAAACCGCATGAAAATCCGTGCAGTAGTTATTCTGTTTAACTCGAACAGACAGACAGACACGGCTAAGGACTTTGTTTTATAATATGTATAGATTCCGTATATTTTAGTAAAATTAAAAAAAAAAATGTACTATTATAACCCATAATAGTTGTTGGGTTCAGTACGTGGTAGAGAATGTACGGTACTTTTCCAATCTAACGACGACCTACCCCAACGCCCCAAGTGTCACTTTCGTTAACTACCTGCTACTGTTAGCGAAACCTTCCTTAGTCCTTTGTTATTGTTTGTGTCTAGTGAACTTTTATTTGTTTTCATGTTAATTATACAATATGAGTTGGAATTTGATGAAGTTTTTCGCGAGGTGATTGATGAAAAGTCAGCTGTGCTATTTCTACAGGAGCGGAACGTCATTCCCCGGAAAATGTGTTGTAGAAAGGGACATAATATGAAACTGCAACTGAATATTGTTCTCTTTAATGAACATTGTTTATAATTTTTGTAACATATTGTTCTTTTTAATTAATATTGTTTATAATTGTTGCTAGATATCGTTGTGTTTAATCAATATTGTTTATAGTAAATGTTTTATTATAGCTTATTATTTATTTTCTATTTTAAATATTTCAATTTGAAACATAAATAATTATATTTAACTACAATGTGATGTTTTTTGGTTAATTGTTTTGATTGTTCTGTATATACGACACGGTTTTGATGTGATATTGTTATTTTTAATGAATTTTGTTTATAATAAATGTTATATTTTATCTTCTTATTTATTCAGTAGTTTATATATTTTAAATTTAAAGAGAAATTGTGATATACAGCTAAAATATGACTTTGTTTTTGTATTTCTTTTATTTTTAGCTATTTCTCTTTAAAAGAAAAATAGCTAAAAATAAAAGAAATACAAAAAAAAGTCATATTTTAGCTGTATATCATCTCCTATTTCATTTCCTAAAAATCCTCTTGTCTGTTTACTATTTCAAATATATTTCAGGCATCATAACCTGACAGGCTGCAAATAGTTGAGGTAAGTGCCAGGGGAGCGTGCTGGGGTAGGTCGTCGTTAGATTGGAAAAGTACCGAATGTACTATTTTCTGTAACAAAATGACATTATTTTTTTTTGGTTTAATGATATTACCAAAATTTATTCTGTACTACAACAGCCATTGAGGGTTCAGTAAATGGAGAAGCATCTCAAGGAAAAGTCAGATCCTTTGATCTGAATTATATTTAAATAATAAAATGGGATGCCGCCCTGAGATCGTTATAATAAATAAGAGACATATCCTTATCTTCTCCAAAGGTTAACGTGGTTGACTGACCAGCAGTTGCTTATTAAATAACAATAATTATTGAATAACATTATATTTATCGGTGCTGATCATGGTTACAAAGATAACTTATAAAACTATTTTATTTATTGATTTATTTAAACACTCTTTCTTGCCTTAAGGCAACACGGGCTATAACTTATAAAACTACATACAAAGAAAGGGCTATATGTGACTCGCTCGACCATCACTCCATCCATTCCCTTGCATCTTCAGTTGACTGATGATTGCCCTTATCTTGATAGTAAAGGTAATAAACCACAAGGGGCACTTTACGCTACCTGCCCTAGGCCCCTTACCATATTTACTTAGGTACCTCTAATGTTTCAGATAGAGTCACATATAGCAGTATCTAAGCAAACGGTTGTGCAGGAACATGATTTGGCCGAGATCATACTTGACCACCCCAATGAAGGGTATCCACTTTATAGAGGTTGTGTGAGGACCAGGATGCATTTCCCACGAGATATGATTTGTAACATATTAAATAATATATCTGCTAGTGCTGGTTCGAATCCGGGGCTTAGCAGTTAGCAAAGAGTGGTTCCTAAAACTCTATACACCTTTGAAAGTGTATTATGAAATAATAATCAATAAAATCAATAATGAATAAACGGTATTTTTAGACCCAAATCTAAACCGCATTCAAATATAACAGCTCGTATGTAATCGGTATTCTGAAATAGCATAAACTCTTCTCAGTCAATTTACATATTCTATTAAATAAATCAATCAAGCGTTGAAATGAAAAACGTTTTTTTCCCTCTATCCTTGAATTTAAATAAGGGAAGGGGCTCCGTGATTTTTTGTTGAGAATATTCATTGAAAAATGGGAAACCAGTTGATTGGATACAGCGAGGTAATACTTGAGATAAGGCAGGAGAATTTTCTTAGAAATCGGGTCACTATTTAATTATAAGGCGTGCTTTGGGCCTTAAAATGTTCTTTCAACCATTACTTTATAATTAGGGCTGAGTAGAATCGATCCTGGGTCGGTTTAAAAATATTTTCGAAATAAAAAGTTTCAAATGATTAACAAACTTTATTAATATATAGATATTTAGTGAGTTGCCGATACTAAAAACAAAAAAGTTTTTGGATTTTTTAGATCATGTTTGGTTTATTTTGTGTTCGGTTGCCCTTAGGCTCTACATCGCTCTGATATGTTTTATTTTTGGCTTTTATTTCTCTCCTTCTCTCTCTTTGTACCGATAGAAACCGTGAATGATCCCCTCACCCCTCCCGGGAACCCGGGAAAAGAAGATGGTCTCGTGACCTTCTTAGTACATCTACTTAGGCATTCATTCATTTACTTGTGGTATTATTAAAATACAGTTGTAAATTTCGATACATAAATGTTTAAATATAAATATTTTTATTTCTAATACTTCCTTCCTCATATCACTGATGAGTTGTTAATCAGTGAAAAGAAACATTATAATAATCCGCCCTGCGTAAAAATAGAATTCAACGATTCTTAAAATAAACCTAATTGTATTTCAGAAAAACAATTCTTTGAAGCTTCAGACAATTCGGAGATGAAATAAATCTCCTTTAAAACTATTTAATAAGAGATATTTTTAAACCAAGTAGGAAGAATGTCCTCCTAGTAAATAAAAAAATTATTTAATATCTATCTTACCGCGGAAGTCGCTAGGAGTTCTTCTTGCCAACTTAAGAATAGGCCTCACTAAGCTCACTCCTGTAACCTTTACCACTACAACTCGTGAACGGATCAGGGGTTCAGTACGTGGCAGAGACTGTACTGTTTCATGGAGAACGGCTGTGAAGGGAGATGATTTGTCACTAGATCACGCTCAACCACCAGATCCCCCCTTATTATGGGTACCCACTTTATAGAGGCTGGGTAAGCCCCAGGATTGTCCTAGTTCCTATTTGATCCATCTCCGGCTGCTAACAGACAATACAAATCTGCCAGCAGCGGGATTGAGGCGATTGAGTGCTCTACCACTGAGCCACTCCGCTCCCATAAATATGATAATGACAAAATAATATTTTAAATTTAATATATAGCTCTCTCATAAAAAATATTCGTAACTATCTTTAAACTCAATAAGACTTTCACCAATAACATGTCATTCATTATATATATTAAAATTATTTCTGATGTAATTTTATTATTAGGTTAGGTGGGCAGAGGCTCTAGGTTATAAATATAAAAGTTTTACAGATTTCACTGAATGCTATTGATAGACGAAGCTCTAGTTCAAATAAAAACTTTGAACAATAAAACTCAGTAACTGATCTCAATCTTCTTTTAAAGTTTATCAACTTGAATCAATATCTTGTATAGGAAGTTTATTTTACGAACTTCAACAGATTGACGATTTTCCAATGGGATCCTGAAAACGAGGAACCAGAGAGTAAATAAAGCTGTAGCACTTGAAAAAAAGTAATACATCTCTCAATGGGCATTGTTTCGACATACTGTACCTCTACAATCCATGAAGGGGCTTGAGTTCAGTACATAATAGAGACTGTTCTTTTTTAGGACTACAATTGCGCAAGGAGATGATATGTTCTAGATCATGCTCAACCACCGAATTTTCTCCTTATTTTAGATACTAACTTCATTGAGGTTGATGATCCTAAGAAGGTCCCAGATCCTAAAGGTTCTATCCCCGGATGTTAACAGTAATTTATGGTTTATTTATTATTAGTATTATTTGACGCGAAAGAAACCTGAAGCACTAAGTGACTATGATACACTGTTTTTTTCTAGGCCCATCTTTGCCTCATCATTTCACTGAATTTTTTTCTTCTTTCTTCCGACCAAGTCTTAGACGGAATTTTTTTTCTGTCACAAGTACCGCATTTTTGAGGAATTTCTAGTATTCTATAATTTTGGTGAAATTTTTTTTTTTTTAGTTTCTCCTCGTTCACCCTCTTCACGTGTCCATAAAATCTTCTTACCTTCATTTCTGTTTCTAAGGCACGCATTTCACAATAAATTTCTTTGTTGGATTTTAGCTTGTATCCTTCTGGTGTTATTTTGGACCCGTGAATTCTCCTATGAATCCTTCTCTCAATTTTCCGCAGTTTTTCTATACTGGGAAAGCACATAGTCTCGGTCCTGTACGATATCACTGGTTTTGTATTTTAGCGCCTGATTTTGGCTTTTTTGAAGAGGCATTTATTATTATTATTATAATTTATTAAACAGTAATTTTCGGCTATTATTGAATTGAATTGGGATTCGACCCAGGACCTTCGGCACGGCATCTCAACGATCTACCAATCCGCTCCTAGACGGACTGAAACCAGTGAACTAACCAACAGTAGCTAGATCTCATCGTTCATTCAATGCAGGAGCGAATCCAGGATTTAATATTGGAGGGAGGACGAAGAGGGGGATATCTCCAGAATTTGAAGATATTGAGAAAAGAAATACCTCATAGCAACAGTGGCGTCTTCAGCCGAAGGACATTTGAAGGTCACTTACTATAACTGCTTTTGCTCTATTGGTAGCAACGTTTATGAACAATAGAAATTTTTTATTTTTAATAATGTAAAAAAATAATATTTAAATGAAAATGTTTGACAGAAAAAATCTAAGAATTGTGTAAAATGGTCAAGTGATGGAGTAAATGTAAGAAATGGGGAAGAAAATGGACGGTTGGTAAAAAAAATGTCTCTCATAAAGAGAGAACTTTTTATTGTAAAGCAGATGTTTCGACCCACATTGCAGGTCTTCTTCAGGACTACAGATACAAGATACAAATAAATTAAAATATAATATGCTAAAGAATAACAGTATATGAGGATATAGAACACTACATATCCTGTTTCTTTACCAGATATTATTTTAATTTATTTTTATCTTGTGTATTTAGCCCTGAAGAAGACATGAAGATGGGTCGAAACTTCGGCTTTCCAATAAATAGTTCTCCCTATATAAGAGAATTTTTTTTTTTTTTACCAACCGACCATTTCGTCTCTTATTTTGATTACAATTTATTGTATACATTATGAATTCATAGGCTGGCCATTTTCTTCTTCATATATATATATATATATATATATATATATATATATATATATATAAGTTTATGAGCTTAGGAGTAATAATATAATGATTATGACTAATGATTATACGAAAGGCGTACCCTCAGACGCATCGTAGGGCCCATCCAGGAAAAGGGTGCATGGCGCAGAAGAAAAAACAGAGCTATGATGACATGACGATCACCTCTTTTGCCCGGTTACAGAGGATGAAGTGGCTGTGTTACTTGCTGAGAATGGGAGAAGAAAGAACTGCTAGAAGAGTGTACGAAAGCTGCCCTGATGGAGTGAGGCAGACCCTTAGAGGGAGTGAGGGAGTGGAGTGAGGCAGACCCTTAGAGGGAGTGAGGGAGACAGACACATAGAGGGAGACCCAAGGGAAGGTGGAAGGATAGCGTCCTGGGAGATCTCAAGAAGTTCCTCACATGCGCAGGACCGAAGCGGATGGAGCTTGGAGATTGAGCAGGCCAATGATCGCTTTAAGCATCTGTCGCGCCACTAAAAGAAGAGGTGGTGTTTTATTTATATTCAGTCTTTTATTTTTTATGATTTCCACGTCATTCCATTCTGATATTCTAATGAAACATCATCAATTCAGTTTATTCAGGTATTATTATTTTTTCTAATTGTACTTTTGTATTAATTTTTATTATTTGTTACTGACTTTTTGTTTTGTCTAATTAATTATCAGAGATTTGGATGTTTAAACTGTGATTAATCTGTATATATAGAATAATATATAGAATACAGAATTACAAGAATTAAATATATATATATACATAAAGGTCAACTAATAATATTGTTGAATAATATATGTATATGTTAATATACAAAAATGGAACGACTTAATTTATTGTGCCTACGATTCAGCCTAAGATTTATGCCATCTTCAGGGCAGAGGAATGAAGAGCCCAACTGCAACTGAATCACCCTAAGTAGTCCCAATTTTATTTAAAAATTAATTTTCCGTCAATAACATCAGCTTAAATACCAAACAAAGATAGAAACGCTTCAACTGATGATAACAAACCATCTATTGATGAACGGGCGCACACCTATGAAAAGTTCCAACTGATGGTAGCCGACAATGGTTCTGACAGGTTGGGATCGATTCTCGTAGCGGTAATACTCTCCGTAACTGGTGGAATTTGGCTTCAATTCATTAAGCACTTCGCTCTTTGTTCCATTGATGCCTTTAAGGCTAAACGTAAGCCATTATACAAAGTGGGGTGAAAACCGTGTTGATTAAGCGCCATTCCTTCACAACCATGGTCCAAGAAACAGTACGGTCTCAACCATGGTCCTAGAAACAGTACGGTCCCAACCATGGTCCTAGAAACAGTACGGTCCCAAAATGTACTGAATCAAAGACCCTTCTTCGGTTGTATTAGGACAGGTTTTTTTTTTTTTTGCTGTTATTTCTTACGGTGAGATCATAAGTAATCAAATAAAATTGATTAAATTAATCAAAACTACGACTGTTGATATTATTTATGATCTCACCGTAAGAATTATTAATAAAAAATCTATATAAACAAATAAATAAACTAAATTAATAATTAAAACCTGTCCCACTACAACCTTTGTTTGTACTTTTTCTTGGACAATGGTTGTGAAGGGATTACGTTCCAAATGACGCTTAATCACCAGGGTTTTCATTCTATTTGGAGAACGCACTTTGCAGTGATTGGAGCCCCAGGAAGGTCAGCAGATCTCCTGGTTCTTTCCGTGACTGTTAAGAGATTAAATAATTTATCTGCCACAGCCTGATTTGAACCCGTAACCTTCGGCATAGCAACTCAGTGCTCTACTCAATGTGCTCCCAATTACTTATTTCTTATAAACATTTTGTAAGAAATATCATAAAAAAAGAAGCTTGCAACGTTATAATCCATGAAAGATCTTGGGCTTAGTAGATGTTATTGTTTCAAAGAAAGCAATTGTGTACTTAACCAAATCATGCTCAATAATGTTAAAGTTTACCTCGAGGTAATGCCGCTCTTTATAGAGGCTGAGTGAGCCCTATGAGATCAGAAGATCCCACAGGGTCCATCGAGCCCCCTCCCATCCTACAGGGTCCATCCAGCCCCCTCCCATCCTCAGGGTCCATCTAGCCCCCCATCCCACAGGGACCATCCAGCTCCCTCCCATCCTACACGGTCCACCCAGCCCTCTCCAATCCTACAGGGTCCATCCAGCCTCCTCCCATCCTACAGAGTCCATCCAGCCCCCCATCCCACAGGGTCCATCCAGCCCCCTCCCATCCAACACTGTCCATCCAGCCCCCTCCCCTCCTACAGGGTCCATCCAGCCCCCTCTCATCCTACAGGGTCCATCCATTCCCTTCCCATCCTACATGGTCCATCCAGCCCCCATCCCATCCTACACTGTCCACCCAGCCCTCTCCAATCCTACAGGGTCCACCCAGCCCTGTCCAATCCTACAGGGTCCATCTAGCCCCCCATCCCTCAGGGTCCATCCAGCCCCCTCCCATCCTACACGGTCCACCCAGCCCTCTTCAATCCTACAGGGTCCATCCAGCCCCCTCCCATCCGGCATCCGGACGGATGCAGACCGGCCAGGAGGCCAAATAGGTGCTGCCCCAACAGTAAGGTGCACACCCGTGCACCGGGCAGCACCACAGAATAACAATAAAAAATTGTTCCCATAAAATATATGATACCCCCCGTAAGTATTTTATATTGATACAAATAAAGAGACAAATTAATTAAGTAAAAGAGTTGTTTTTTGGCAGTGGTGGGCGGGCGTGCGTAAACCCAGCGCACGAACCCACCACTGCCGAACCCCGTAAGGCAGAAATGGCAGGTAGGGGGACAAAAAAAAAAAAAAAAAAAGATCCCCCTTATTATAGGTACCCTATTTTCATAATATTTTATAGAGGCTGGGTTAGCCCCAGGAGGGTCCTAGATTCTAAAAGATCCATTTCCGGCTGCAAACAGACTTAAAGTCTTGCCCGCAGTGGGATTTGAACCTGGATTTCCGCCATGGCAACTCTGTGCTCTACCACTGAGCCGTTCCGCTCGCTGAAGAATTCTGAACAAAATAGAAAAATAAAATAGAAGTTTGAGCTCAAATTTCATTATGATATGAATGGATATCTCCAAGTAATTTGATCAATAAAATTTCACGCCCTTGATACGTCGACTGCCAGGCGCATTTTGCATGGTTTGCCCAACGTGATCTTTTCATTATGCGATCCATATTATGCTGAAATATTATTTGCTGCAAATAAAGTGGATTTTTTCTAAAGTTCTATATTGCATTAATTTTTTCAAACTTATAGTATCAATAGTATTATTTAAATATTTATTACAATAATAAATATTAATATTTTGTATCCATATGTACTCTAATTATGTGCCTTTATTATTTGCTGCGTCGCTGGAAAAACTCGATTGATACAATATTCTCTGAACATTTCATGCTCAAATAATTTCAAAACGTTCAAGCGATCTCGGAAAATTATATGAGCTATTCAACATCAAAAGCGGTCGAGCCATTTGTAGAATAAAATGCAGTAGAGTGCCCTTTATACGACCTGGCTTCGCGGAAAATATACAAGGAGGACTCGACTTTGTCATACAACATTTTGAAAGTTCTAAAAGTATTTTCTCTAAAATTTAAAACTATTAATTAATACTTAATACGATAACTAAAAGAGTTAGAGACTTAGCCGCCATGGAGAGCAAGTAAAGATTGAACCAAAGTAATTTAGCAACTTTCCTTTTGTCACAAACTTTACAAATCCCTTGTTGTCTTCCATATTTTTATTGGCATTTTTTGTTTAACCTGCGTTAAAAGCGAATATAATTGTCGGTATTGTCAAGAATGAGATGGCTGACAAAGCTCTAACCCTCCCAGGCAGAGGCACAGCAATTCTAACCGCCATGAATTCTCGATGCTATTTTTGAAAATTATTTTGTTTTATCTGCAAAAGCATTTTCTGGGGATAGATGACTGTCGCTTGCGGAGCTTATAACATCTTATGGTCGAGTGCAAGCAGACACTTGTGCTATGGAATGAATATTTTTGCCATAAATAAAAAAACTGTATCGCTTCAATCCTTGAAGGATCCTGGAATCATTACAAGGAAGATACTGTACTGTTTTTTAGGATAACGGTTGATTTGTCCGAGATCACACTCAAGCGCTAATTTTTATCTTTAGTTAAGAGTATCCACTTTACGGAGGCTGGGTGTGCCCCAGGAGAGTCCACATACCCCACAGATCCCCAATAATTTATATGCTACTATCGCCTTTGAACGCGGGGGCTTTAGTACTGCAACTCAGCTTTCTAAGTCTCTCCATTACCTTATATTTTAATTAATAAAAAAACAAAATAAAAAAAGTGGAACTTTATTGATTAGGAATTTTATTTATTAAACCTATTATCCGAATTAAGATTTAATATAAAGACGGGATCAGTTTGAGATTATTAAGGACAAGAGATGAGCAAGTACACTAAGCCTGATTGAGATGTTCCCGAAGTTCTCATCCTTCTCAACTAATTATTTTGAACTATTTTAGCTTATAATAACTCTAGGGTAATTAGATCGTTTTGTAACTTTCCTTCCTCATAATAATATGACATACATTTTATGGCGCGTGTTAAACCGAAGATGGTACGATACTAATACATGAATGTTCTGGTACAAATTACAAACTTACAATAAAAAGACATAAGCTTAGAGAAAAATAATAAATAAATAAAAACACATAACAGTATAAATATTAGTATCAATATGAACGAAGAATAATTACAGAAATTCATCAACCAAATCTGATAAATATGAGCTATTAATTATTGCTGATTAAAAAAAATCTGTTAAAGAATTTAGGAGATGTAGGAAAAGCTTGGATTTGAATGTGGATAAGGAAGAGGCATGACGGATATCAGTTGGGTGTGAGTTCCAAACAGAGGAAGAACGGGCGAGAAAGAAACGCTCGAATGTTTTGGTTCTGTTGGAACGGGGATAAAGGTCAGAAAGGCGAGATCTTGTGCCTTGGGATTGGATGGATTTAAATTGTATGAAATTATAGGTATAAGATGGATGTTGTGAGTTGATGGTTTGGTACAAGAAAGAAACTAGGGAATAGAGTCCAAACTTAGGGGTATTTATTGACACACTAAAAGCGATAGAAGTCAAGCCGTTTCCCCCACTACCTAAAAACTTTCGAACGATATACAAGGCATTTTAGGCTGTTTAGTCGAGGAAGGTTTTATACTACCGAAACTTCAGGTTCAGAACAGGACTAAAGCCATGAGCAGAAATAACTAAGTTGGCAAAATCTCGTGTTAAACAAAATTGCTTGGCTGTACAAGCGAAAAGTGTCCAATTTTTGAAATTTTCGAGTTATCAGCTTTTGATCCTGAACGCCTCATATATATAGGTAACAGTAACCATTCCTGAAGCGATACCACATGCTTTCATTTAGTCCCATATACTAAAAAGGGACAACATGCTGGCCGTGTCATGCGCAACGAATGTATCAGGAAAGACTTCCATGGAAGATAGTGGAGGGACGTCCGGGCGGTAGAAGAGCAAGAGGTAGACCCAAGATGCCGAGGACGTCCGGGCGGTAGAAGAGCAAGAGGTAGACCCAAGATGCCGAGGACGTCCGGGCGGTAGAAGAGCAAGATGTAGACCCAAGATGTCGAGGATGTCCTACAGGTTTTGGGACTGAGAAGGTGAAGAAGAGCTGCAGAGGATCGCTCTGAGTGGAGGAGAATTGTTGAGGAGGGCAAGGTACTTCAAGGGATAGATTTATAGATAGACTCCATGCCTCAAAGATTAATAATATTATAAGTTATTAAATATATGAACATAGATGAGACACTCTCAGTACGAAAAAATCTGTTCACTACCGCCAAGGTGGCTGATATGTATAAATGTACTCGTATATATGTCTCTACATATCTTGACTGTTATAGAAAATATACTATATATTCTAATTCTTGAGATCCAGTCAGTTCTTAAATATCTTGACTATTTCTTTTTTTTTATAGAATAATTTATTGATATTTACAACTGTAATTATATTACATCAAGTAAATCTGCTGTATAAACAAAGGACATGAAAAAAAAACACTTGTGGAGAAACTACCCATTGATAAAGTTCTATAGTAGAAGGTCTCGAGGCAATCTTCTTCGAAATTTCGCGAAAACGTCGAGCAGTTTTTTGTCTTTTCAGTCCTGTATGAGGTTTTGACTATTTAAATTTAAAATTTGAAATTAATAGCATTACCATGATACACTTAGACATAGTCAAATAAGATAAATATACGATGTTTTTTTTATTAACAGTTCTTTCAACAGGTATCACCATATCCTTCCTCTTATTTACCTTCTCATATAGTCATTTCCTGTTTTCGTAATATATATTTATGCGATGCATAAATATATATAAGCGTAGCTTTATATATAAATATATATATATATATATATATATATATATATATATATATATATATGTATAAAGTTTAATGATGCCTTTAGGAGAAGCACATGGGTAGTTTCACTAAGATCTTGGTGTTCAAAGAGTGTACTAAAAGTAAGCGAGGTGAGAGAAGACATTAAAAATGTAGGACAGTTTTAAATATTGAGATCTCTCAGGTCCTTCAGATGGGAATGCAAACGGAAGGAGTGGAAGCTTTGTAAATATACAATGTTACTGACTAACACATTTGTATATGCCACGTGTAATATGTTTTTAAAGTGTAAATTTGTTATTGCGTTCTTTCATAAAGCTTTTAAGACTTTGAAAGAGTATTTATGTTTTATCTCGAGAGTTATTAATATTTACTTTCATTACTTCTAAATACTTAACTTATAAAACTTCTGATGAAACCACATTCATATCATATAACTTCGCTTCCACGTGGATTTCGAGGAAGTTTCCTTAACACCAGAGAAGTTGTTTGATTATTAATTTGTGTTTAAAAAAAATTTTTTTTTAACAGTTTTTAAAAGATCTAATACTTTTTACAAAAGACTCATTTACGTGACAGTTATCAGGCCTTTTTGGACATACGGAGTTGAGCTTTGGGGCTCTACTAAACCATCCAATTCATCTCGTATCCAATCCTTGCAATCCAAAATCCTTCGTAAAATCCTCAATGCTCCTTATTATGTCACAAACAAACTCATCCATCATGATCTTAATATCCCATATGTTACTGATTTGGCCCAAACTAGATACCTATCCTTCCATGACAAGCTCCATACACACTTGAATCCGCTAGTCTCTCAACTTGCTTCCCATACTATTCCTGATAACCCTCCGAGGCGTCTGAAAAGAAGATGGCCTCGAGACCATCTACTATAGAACTTTTTGGAGTGCTACCGATGGGTAGTTTCTCCACAAATGCTTTTCAAGTCGTATTGTACATATAGCAGATTTACTTATTGTAATATTATTATAGTTGTAAATATCAATCAATTAAAAAAAAAAAAATCTAATACTTTAGTAAATTTTAGTTTGCTTAGTTTCTTTGGTAGCAAAAAGTGCTTAGTTTTCTTTAGTAGTAGAAAAAGCGGAGATTCTGGGGATATTGTTTTAGGAGGGCATAGGTTTTAAAACTAACTAAAAACCAAAAAAAAAAAAACTAAATTAAAGAAGAAATAAATGCGCGATTTAAGGCAGGAAATGCTTGTTATTATTTGTTCCGAAAACAAAAATTCAGAATTCATAAAATCATCATTCTCTTCTTTACAGATGTGAAACGTGACCGCTAACGCTTTAACAACGTTTTAAGGTATTCGAAAATAATGTGTTACGTAAAATAATCGGTCCAAAAAAAGGATGAGACCACTGGATTTAATCTAGGAGATTACACAACGCGGAATTGCGAAGCTTAGAGCCAGTTAATTTTATTCAAGTGATAACGACACGAAGATTAAGATGAGGGCTTGTAAAGTTGATGGGCTTAGTAACGAACGAATTCTTAAAAAGTTGATAAACGCTGTGGTGACTGGGAAGAGTCTAAGGGGTAGACCAAGACGTAGGTGGGAAGATTGCGTTAAGAGTGACCTGGTGGATTTGGGTTTAGGTAGTGGTCCGTGAGTGGTTTGTAAGCAGAGATTGGTGGTATCGAGCCTTTGGGTTCGTTAATACTTTTTATTTATTTAATAAAAACAATGCCTCCGATTAGGAGTGGTAATTAAAGTTCTCATTAAGGATCAGTCCTTTGCATTAAGGATTGTCCGAAAATACTTCGGTGAGTGGGTGATTCCCGTTGTAGCGTGGGATAATGCCGGACGCCTTGGTAACGAGGAAGCACGCGCCACATCAACAACGCCTACACAAACCGGAAATATTTTAATTAGAGCGATAACAATAACACTTAGACCTTACTGATATTGATTTATAAACCAGCCACCGTGGTCTCTCCTGTACACGATAACAATAAAGGGCTTTATGTAGCATTGCTAATAAAAGTGTACTTACCGGGTTCACTTAGCGTTATTATTATATTTATAATTCTTTAAAAAACCTGTAGTAGTACAACCCGTTAACGGGTCTGGGTTGAGTACATGATAGGGACTGTACTGTTTCATAGACAACGGTTTTGCAGGGAGGTGATTTGCCCTAGATCACGCTCAACCGCGTGATCGTACTTAGTATCTTGTTTGCATTATCACCTTTGTGTACGTTTATCCTGTGATAATTTTTATTCATATAATTCTTTCACTGTTTCGTTTACTTTTCTATTACTCTACATATATTATTATATTCTTGCTACTGTAATGTAATGTAGTTTTATAGTTATTTTGTTTTGTGTTTTCTCTCACAGCCCTGAAGATGAACTACAAAGTAGATCGAAACGTCGGCACACTTAATAAATAAGTATTCTTTTATTTGGTTTCATTTCATTTACTGCACCCCCAACTATCTCTATCCTTACATTAGAAGTTCCAGTCAACTAATTTCTTGTCTAGCAAAAATATCAATAGTTGAGTAGATCTCTTGGCCTAAGTCTTTTTAATCTATTCTTATCAAGTCCAGGTAACAGGGAGTAGGAAAGCGGAAGAACTAGTGGGTTTGGGTGATATTGTGTCGATGAGTGGAATGCTATGTATTTGTTATGAATATATGATTTTATAGTGGGAATGTTCATGTCGTTGTGTATAGTGTGATTCGAAACATACCATGGTGCATTTATAATTTTTCTGAGAATTTTGGACTGTGTTGTCTGTATGTGGAATTTTTTTGCTGAACTCCAAAGTTTTTCTGTTAAATGAGTTTCAGTTACAAGTGAAATGTTTATGTCGTGTTCTTTTAGGTAAGTTTCTATTTCGTATTTTCGATGGAGCAGACCATTGGAGCTCCAAGGGAGTATAATAAGAGAAGGTAATAGATTTTTAGCCGTAAGAAGGATTCGGAATGACAGAGGAAGCTAATTTAGCGATAAGTTGAAGAATAGGAGATAAAAAGGATTTGAGTTCAGAAAGCAAAGATTCAATAGAAGATTTTATAACCGAAGAAATGTCGAAAGATAAAGAAGGTGGGTAGGAAGAAAGAGTGGAAGAATAACTCCCTGTTACCTTTGTAGAAATAAATTTGAAATAAATTCTTGACTAAAGGAGCTGTTATTTTTTAATGTGGTATAAGTCAATTTTGCATGTTCGGTTTCTATTGGAATCTGTTTAAAAATTATATATTTTATCACTTAGTACTTCGTAATGAGTGATGTTTTAACTCCATACACCTTTTAAATTTTATTTTTTTTTTATTGTTCTTATGATGGTGATAATTTTTAAATATTTTTACTTTGAAGAGAAAAGATTTGTCCAGGATCCGAATCGCCCGCTTCTTAAAAACTTTAAAATTTTATTATGAAAAAATAATTGTTAAAAGAATAAACGATTTTTTTTGGATCCAAATAGACTTATACCACCTTCACAAATAACAGCTCAAGTGATATACATAAAGTTAATTATCTTCATTGGTCGTTTTCAATATAAATAAGACAATATAGTCTCCTAATGGACTAAGAACGATATGTATGCATGTAGTACATATATGTATATAGTACATACGGTTATATCGTTACCGTAGATTATTGCAGGAAACTGCTTCTATTTTTACCGATTTCTCCCCCCCCCCCACCAAACCAAACATCCAAACTGCTTGCTTGGATTCGGGTCAGTTTGTTGAAGGCAAATTCGCTTGTGCTTGTTAATGAGATCTCTGATTTCAGTCTCGACTGCGGCATTAAGAGGAAACACGGCTTGCCTTTATTTCTTTGCTTTGTTCCGAAGTTGCCAAATGTAACATTTCACAGCTAGTGTTAATTTATAATAAAATCACGTTTTCTTTTAGATTTTTTAATTTTTAAAATTAAAGCTCTTACAACATGTTGTTTTTTACAGTAATTTGTTTCACGCTGTATTCAGAATATAGAGAGAAATTGTTGCTATAAAAAAAAAGTGTATTTAAAAACATCTGGCAGAGAGGAAATACCTAAACGGAAACTGATGTAAAAAAGAAACGTAAAATTAATTAATTTTCCAATTTTTAATTAAAAAAACAAAATAAAAAAAAATAATGTAGAGAATCAAATTTATTTATTTCTTGCACTTTGTTTTTTTTTTTTTTATTCTTTAAATATTGTCATAGGAGGTAATTCGCATTTTTTCTCATTAATGCTTTCTCATTTGTTAATTTAATTGTATTAATTAATTAAATGCAATTACATTATACTCTAAGATTTAATAATAGCTTATATATTAATACCTGTATTGTTATTCTATCCTATACACCTCTATTGATCGTGGAATTGCTCCAGAATAAATAAAAACTTCATTATTATTAAATAAATTATCTGCCACTGCGAGATTCGAACCTTGAACCTTCGGCTCGGCAACTCTACTCTGCCATTGAGCTACCTCGTACCCTTGTTAAAATATCACTTACATTAATAATAGTCCAATTACAATACCGGTAACAACGCTTTTATTAGCCGTGCTATATAAAATCCTTTATTGTTATTTTGCACAGGAGAGGCCACGGTGGCTGGCTTTAATATCAATCTCAAGGGGGGGCTAAGTGTTATTGTTATCGCTCTAATTAAAACGATTCCCTTTTGCGTAGGCGTTGTTGATGTGGGGTGTGCTTCCTCGTTACCAAGGCGACCAGCATTATTATAATGAAACTAAAAAATTAGCGAGTCCATTTTATGTCTCTTCCGAAGGATTTTTTTCCGAAGGACAAAGATTTTTCTTATTCTCTTTGAAAATCCTAATATCTTTATGGAACTATTGAATTACGGACTATTTAATTTTGTAGCCTTTTTTGGTATTTTAACTCTTTTGTATTTTTTCTTTTACTAGAAGAGAATAACTCACCTCGGGTTTCCCTGCTCTTCTTGGATATCTCCCACATGATGCAGGTGTAGGCGAAGATGATGACTATCAAGGGAATGAAGTACATGGCCGAGACACAGAAGAGGTTGTATGCGGTCTCTAGAGCTGGATCGAACACGTCGAAGCTGACGCACTGCTTGAACCCGGGGTAGTGCGGGTGCTCGGAGACGTGGAACACCATGCTCTGAAACAATAAATAGCCATATAATACTTAATTATTAGTTAAATAATTAAACTAATCCTCTACATAGTTATACATTTGGCATTCCAATCCATCCTAACAGTATCCTTAAATGATACATTTGTATTATCAGCCAACTTATATCCATTTATAGCATCACAAACCTTGAAGAGTTGGTTCATAACTGGAAGATAAATATAAAGTTCATATCTTGTTTTTGTTTTTTTTTACAGAAAATTCTGACTTTTAACTTGTGTAGTTGTGTGAAGTATGGTTTTGATGCATAAAACCAGAAATTGTTGTGATTGAGAATGACTTGTAGTCGAAACGTCTTAAGACTTAATAAATGAAGAATTCATTGATTGGATAATGTTTTTTTCCTTCTTAATTTATGAAAATTTGAAGTAATTTAGTACAGTGATAAACATAAAATTTTAGAATGATAAATATTAATGATCGCAAATCCCGTAAAATTAACTTTACTTTTTGCAGGAAACCAATATCCTGCCCGTTGTATCCTTTATTAATATCCCACTGACTCCTGTAGAACAAATCCTATACTTAGGATTACATCATGACTATAGTTTAGCTTGGAATCCTCATACTAGACTGAAAAGAGAATAAACTGCACACCGTTTCAAGCTAATGCAACAGTTACCAGACAATCGCTGTGAGGACCCAAATAATCACAAGACTCGTGTAAGACCTATTTGGAGTTACAGAGTAGAGCTTTGGGGCTCCACTACGCCATCGAATTCCTCTCGTATCCAATCTTTACAACCCAAAATCCTTTGTAAAATCCTAGATGCTCCTTACTTTGTTAGGAACAAAATCATCCATAATGATCTCAATATCCCATTTGTTGCCGATTTGGCCCGAACCCGATTTCATTCATTTCATGACGAACTTTATTTCCATTCAAACCCACTAGTTTCAAACCTAGCTACTTCTTAAATTCCTTATGATCCTCCAAGGCGCCTGAAATGAAGATGTCCTCGTGACATTTTTAATTTAACTTTTTATTTGAGTACTACCACTGGGTAGTTTATCTACGTGCCTTTATCTCGTGTCAATTATGTATCAATCATTCTATTTACTTCGTATTTGTGCTGATAGAAGTCCTTGGGTTCAGAGTATGTACTGGTTCTAATCCAAACGTCCCCTAGAGAAGTGATCAAGATCACGCATAACGTCAATGTTTCACCCCCCCCCCCCCAATCAAGTGTACCCACTGTCATCCACCTCAGCAACTCAGTGCTCAACACACTTAGCTACCTCAGTCCCTAATTATTTAAATAAATAAACACAAAGTTAAGATTTTCTGTAACTACTTTTTAAATTAACTCATAGGCAATCCAGAAATATCAGGAATATGAAGATTTTCGTCGTGTGACAAATTTTGTTAATATTTAAAAAAAAAATACGGGTTCGAATCACGGCCAGGACAAATCTTTTCTCTTCAAAATAAAAATATTTTTAGTTATATTTTATCGGCGTTGCCTAGCAACGGATTGAGCAACTATTTTTGGTTCTGACATTTGTCGTGCTCGATCAGTTAAATTATAAATACTTTTTTAAAAAACGGATCGTGGAAATACTTAGACTGTACGACACGATACCTTGCACTCCTATGCGTCGTAAAAGGTTGGTTTCAGGAATTTAAAACGCTAAATCCATATATATTCAGAATTAGTATAAATCTTGATCCCTGTTTCAGAATCTAGAAAACGCGACTTCTTTTGTTTAAATTCGTATACTACTATTATTTAACACAACTTTTATTTAAAACGAAGTAAGAATTTAAAAATGTAAATGGTAATTAATCATTTATCTGCCGAATCACCTGTCTAACTTAACGAAATCTATTGTCCAATAAAGTCAGAAAAGGGCTTTCTATTATAATATAAATATATATTTTTTAAATCTGTACCTCTGTAAGAATGAAGGATTTTGGGTTCAAGTACATGTTATAGACTGTACTTTATCTAAGACAACGGTTGTGGAGAGAAGTAATTTGACCGAGTTCACTCTGCAATGATTTCAACCCACAATTAAGGGTGCTAATTCAATTCATTGGTTGTACGTCAGCGATCAAATTTAAAATTGAGGTGGGGGTAAAAAATCCTAGGTTATGACTTACTTCGCGAAAGACTTACAATGGGAATCCTGAGGCTGTAAGATGTCACGTACTCGTTAAAGATCCGGGTCCTAATTAGACCTGGATAGGAAAAATGTAGGACACCCACTGCAGCATCGTCATATTAGTCACATCAGCATAAAGTGACATTAAATGAATAAACAGCAAACAACTCTTATTATATAAACTTGTGAATAAAATAAATAATAAGCTCCTTTATAATTTAATTGATAGTTAAATTTTTAACATTATTATATTTTTAAAATGGTTTTACGTAGACATTAAAAAATTTGTTTTTATAAAGATCTTGGCGTCAGTACATTGTAGTGACTGTTCTGTTTCTAGGAAAATTGCATGATCACGCTCAACCATCAGGTTTCCCCCCCCCCCAATGAAGGGAAACCGCTTTATTGAGGTTGAGCCCCGGGAGGGTCGTTAGATCCCACAGTTAAGGCTGTTAACAGAGTCGGCATAGTAACTGTAACCACTGCACTGTCTCCTTCCCTGTATAAATATATTGTGATGATTTATAATCGAAATTATATTTTGTAAATATTTTCCATCTTTTAATCATCTACCTTGTCCTAGTTTAAAAATTATGTAGAACCATAAAAATTAATTTGATATCTTTGTGAATGGGATGGATTACTTGACTATTGAAGGAGCTCTTAGCAACTGCTTGAGAGACTACAAAATGAGATACACTAAATATTTAGATCTCGGTTCAGTGAACCATTTGTGTTGTTTTGAATAATTCTGTTATTTCTAGTATTCCTTTTTCGCAAGTGCTAATACCTGATTATATTACATTGCGCCATATGCTGAATTACTTAAAATAGTATCAAGTGTACCTACGAAGATTAATTAATAAAAGAAATTGTAAAATAATCACTCTTTATGATATTATTTAGCCAGCAAATATTTGACTTTTAGAAAAAGAAGACAACGTGGAGAAAGATTTTGAAAAGTTGAACATTACAGAGGAACATACAGGTTACATACGTGCTAGGAGGAAGAGAATTCGGAAGCAGAGTGAAAAATCTGGAAGTGTTTCTGGATGAAGAAGGGCCAGAGAACGCATGAAAGAATATCGGAGACAGAGAAAACTTCGGCCAAAGAAAGGGAAAGTAATGTGGAAGAAAGTGACCCAAAGGATTTCTCATAGAATAGGAGAAAACTTTATTGAGTAGCCAACGTTTCGACCCACCTTGCAGGTCTTCTTCAGGGCTATATGCAAAATACCGACACTTAAGAAACGGTACAAATATATTAAAACATAGAAATATAAATAATCATAAGTATGGTGAATCCAGGTAATTGAAAATAAAAATGATAAATAGTGCACAGCAAGGTAAATATGAAGGTTAAAATATATGGGTGTATAGTATAAACAACGAAGTGCCAGGAAGGTAGTAAAATATATAAAGAAGAATAAAATAATAATAAAACAGAAAGTGTTGAAAATTAAGGTAATAAAGATAAAAACTGAAAACTGAATATAAAATGAGAAATGGAAAAAATGATATGGGTAAATGTAGAAAATGATAAGAAATACAGTAAGAAATGAAAATTGTAAAATAAAAAAAAATCCAGAAAATTTTTTAATAGAAAATGCAGTATTAATATTGATAAGTAAAAAGAGATCTTACATAAATGTAAAGACTATTAATTACATAAAAGAAAATACAGTATGTTTTAAATAATGTAAGTAATAAAGTAATAAAAATACAATATTGCCATAATGGACTAAAATACATGTAAAAAGGCAAAGATATGTGGATGAGTAAAGATATAATTAAAAATAAAAATAGTGAGTGAATTTGAACCCGGGTGAATGCCGTAAAATGATACTTAGAGGTGGAAATTAAAAAAAAATAAACGCTTTACAGCAATAGTGAGCATGGAAGTAGTGAGAATAATGGTATTATGTGTATTGTAATGTTTATGGTTATGAGGGAAAGAGAATAAAATGGAGGAGGGGGGGGGGAGGATGAGAAAAATGTGAAAAGATAAGTTAGCTGTGGGGGGGAGGGCTGGGGGCTTGATAGGCCTTACACTAGCTAGTGTAAACTGTTTAGTAAAGTGTTTAGCTAAACACACCTACTGTTTAACGTCCAAGTAGCAGCGGGATTACAATTATCATTCAGTACAAAGGAAAATAATGTTATAATGTGACCCAAAGAGGTCAAAACGAAAAAAATGGACACGATCTCTTAGGTTATCTTAAAATGAATGTAACCTGATAAATTGAAAAAATATCTTTAAAGAAATATCTATTAAGCAGGCTTTCGAAAAATCCTTAGTTACGCCGTCCTTCGGAAGGGACGTTAAACGGGGGTCCCGAGCCTGTACGATGTCAGGTACTCGTTAAAAATCCCTATCCTAATTAAACCTGGATAGGCAAAATTTAGAGCTCCCACTGTAGCATCGTCCGATTAGCCATAGCAGCATAAAGTGACGCCAAATGAACAAACAAACAAGCAGGCTTTCACATCATTAATGATACTTAAAAAAAATCAATATTCGTCTGTGCTATAGATAGGCACTACTTAATAGTAATTCGCCCAGAAGCATAGCTGCTTGAAGAATATTCTTCAATGCCATCCGTAGTTAGAAGTAATCATTTCAGAGAAATTCTAAGTAAGACCTAAAAAAAAAAAAATAATGGGCTTCTCTGAAATGGAATTCAATTTCGATTTTTCGAAAACGAGTAAAATAATTGTGTTTAAAGACGAAATTCATGAGATTTTTATAAAAACACGCAATTCATTAGATCATTGCCCTATTTCATAAATGAGAATTATTTGTGAATAGTTGGACACTAACACAAGGAAAAGTAATAACAAAAAACACCCCCCCCCCCACGCTCAAGGAAAGTGGAAGGAAGACAGCTGAATAACAAAACAAAGACACTGCGGAAAGGTACACTCTCTGAATACGAGATGTTAGCTAGACTTTCTGGTAGATTTTATTCCATTGACATGACAAACCAATCAGTATCAGTCATCAATGTACAGTATATAGTAAGCATTTTATAGCAGTATATACTGTAAATTCGAAATATTTATCATCATGTGACTCTGTAAATTTATTCATTAAATTAGGGAACTTTATTAGTAGCCATTATTTATTTATTCGATTATTTATTTATTTAAAACCCCTTCCTTGCCTTACGGCAACACGGGTATTGACAATATTAATTATCACAGAGTATTAATTATCACACAATAATTGTATTGTCTATAATCTTCTCGCTCTAATTTTCAATGTATTTCACAATCTTGGATCTTAGTGTTTCAAAGGCGGTGGAACTTGTGACAATATGCTCAGCAGACTCCGGAACGTCGCAGCTAGAACATAAAGGGCCAATTATCCCTTAGTGGGGAAGTATTTCCTTAACGTAGCACCTTTTGTGGTTGTCACCCACACCCGATCCCACTCATCAGTGGTGTCTTCTCGTATTATCCATTTCCATTTTCTGTTTTTTTTTTTTTTCGAATTTTGTTCGTTAGACTTTTTTAATGGTAAACCTGTATAAATCTTCCCGCAGGAGAAGGTCGCTCCTGCTAATACGTGAACAGCCCCATAAGAAATTCTCCTATACGCTCTAGTGACTCGAAGAAAAGCCCTCCGATGAATCGTCGCCAACCTGCGCTTCACCCGACATGAAAGATTTTTAATCCACGAAGGAGATGCATACCGCAGAATGCCTTGAATAATACCTTTATAAATGGCGAATGTGCTTGGGAATCTGATACCCCAAAAACACTTCCTAAGCGACTAAGATTGTTCAAGGTCTGAGCCACTCTATTTCCTAGATAGTCTAAATGAGTAGTAATTAGCAATAATATATTTGTATTTATAAAAAAACACGAACCACTACAACAGGGTTCAGTAAATGGTAGAGACTGTCCTGTTTGTAGGACCAAAGTACTGCAGAGAAGCGATTTGTCCGAGATCACAATCAATCGCCCTATTAAGTTTTTCTCCTAGTTAAGGTATCAACTTTGTTGTGCAGTAGGATCGTCTTCAGATACCAAAGTGTCCGTCCTTGCCTGTTTATAGATTAACTTATTTATTTTCCACAGCCGAATTTGAACCCAGAACCATCACAATAACAACTTGCCAATCTCTCTACACACAGCGAGGTACCTCTTCTTAGCATAGCTAGATATATAGGTCCTTCAAAGATTTAATTAACAACAAAATAACACAAAGATTGACATTTTCGAGTTAAGCTTTTAGTAGCAGCTGTGTCGGTTGAAGCATTTCAATTTAGGAACGAAGTATCTGTTATTCTTTCTATTGCTAACATTTTTTTTTAATGAAGTCATATTTTGAATTGTTTCATCTTTGATCTTGAAGTTTTATGGGAATAATTACATAAGCTAAAATTAAAAATGTTTCAAGATTTTAAAACTTCTCTAACGGTTAATTAAAGAGTTTAAATTCCATCATTACAATCAGAATGCTTTGTCTTACCAATATACAATTTTTTTTTTAACTCCCATGACACTTTTAAAAACCTCTATTGAAAAATGAGGCTTTCTGAGTTATGACGTTCTTTTGAAGGAGCGATTAAATAGGTGTTGCTGTGTTATAAGAAAATTAAAAAGAGTTATTAACTTTACTGACCCTTATATTTATTTTGTCTCAATGGCGTATATAGAAAATATTTTGTGGGCGCAGGTAATTTAAAAATGTTAAAATCGGCAAAAAAAATTATATTAAAGAATATACAATAAGGTTTATAAAAAAAAGTCCACAATAACTTTTATATTACAAAATTTAATTTCTGTTTTGGTACTAAATTTTTCGAAGTTTGAAACAAAACATTTCGGGGGGGAGCCTGGGCCTACGCCCCTGTTTTGTCTTCTTGAAATAAATATTTATAATTTTATAAGTATTTTATGTTCTGTCCTCTGAGAGTTTATTTATGTTATTATTTTATTTTGGATGTCAAGATAGGGCGGAGCTGTCCCAAGCTTTTTTGAATGAGTAAGATATTCGATCTCCCTTCTTCGATTTCTAGGTTCTAATGCTACCAGATTAGGCGAACCTGCGTTATCACAGTATTTAATGGATGTTCTTGATAATTCACAGATACATAGCAGTGTATATTTCTTTATTAAAAAATTGCATTCTGACCTGTACTACTATAAACCCGCAAGGGTCTTCGTTTCATTAAGTACAGAGACTGTACTTGGTTTTGCGGGGAGGGGATTTGCCTTAGATCACGCTCAACCGCCAGATTTTCCAACTTTATAGAGACTGAGTAAGCCCCAGGATCCATCCCCGGCTGTAAATAGATTAAATATAAGTCTGCCAGCTAGAGCAACTTGAAACCAGGATTTTCGATAATCAACGCTCTACCATTGAGAAACAAAATACAGAATAAATGGTAAGAAAACTTATTAAAGTAATGAATGACAAAATAACATTTAAGCCCAATCACATCAAATATACGGCGAATCACCTTTTGTCCCCGCGAGTGTATGATTGAACAAATCCACGTGTTTATTTATTCTCTAGCGAGTTCGTACTTTGCTTGATAAAACCAAGAAAAACAAACAGGATACCTTTCACCAGGGAAGGCTAACGCAGATAAACGTTTGTTATCACAGGCGTTTGAAACATCGAACGCAATAACATGTTCCTACAATTACCTTTATTTCAACCGCAACTGAAATAGTACAAAGGTAAGAGAAACAACAGATGAAGAAGACCGTTATAGCTTCATATTTAAACCAAAATAATACAAATTGTGCGACAGGATTCAAGTTTAGCTAAAATTAACTTAGTCTTTTGTTCAAATGATTGGCCTGAAATGATATATTTTATTTTTATATATTGCAATATCTCGTATTCTTTAATATACTGTAAAATATTTATATATATATATATATATACATAATTCATTTCTTTCATTTATCTGAACTTCTTTAATCTTTTCTCAGTGTATTCTTTTTTATCTTCTCCGTTCATTTTGTTTCTGGTCTCTTAAATGATCCATTACACAGGCCAACAAAAAAAACCTTTTTGAAAACTTTTTTAATTTTAATAGCTGATCTTGATAGATTTTTATGTGCTGAATCCAAATCTGCTCGTAGTTTTTATGTATCACCCTTAGTTTCCAAGCAAAATGTATTTTATTATATAGTCTAATACCCATTTACAGTATATAGGGAAATCAATGAAACACTGTAGAATCGTAAAAATGGTTTGTATTTACAGTAAAATACTTGGAATAGTAATTTTATGTGATGATACAAGGTTCACTTGTCAACTGGAATTGGTTTATATTTTCTTTCCCTTTTTTCCTTGAAGCTTCTTGTGTAGCTTTTCCTGCGATGAATAGCTTGCTGAACTTCCCGGTGAAGTGACCAACAGTAATCCCCCATCATGTTGGTATTCCAGCGGCCCTGGTAACGTTTTTCCATCACTTTAACGTCCTGGTGAAAACGCTCACCTTGCTCCTCACTAACATCTCCTAAATTTTCCGGGAAGTAATCGAGGTGGCTGCTCAAAAAGTGAACTTTCAGGCTCATCAAACATCCTAACTGTTCAAATTTTTTTAACATGTTAGCAACAATAGCCTTATATTCTGGGTCTTTTTCATTTCCCAAAAACTTGGTGACAACTTGCTTGAATGAAACCCATGCTTCCTTTTCATTTGAGGTCATTGTGGATTCAAAGTTAACGTCAAACATCATTTTTCTAATATCAGGCCCGGTAAAGACGCCTTCTTTCAGTTTAGCTTCTGAAAGGTGTGGAAACTTCTGACAGAGATATTTGAAACAAAGCCCATCTTTAGGCAAAGCCTTTACAAACTGTTTCATGAGACCTAACTTAATATGTAGTGGTGGTAGGAGCACGTTTTTTGGATCTACAAGGTTTTTGCGTAAAATGTTCTTCTCGCCAGGCTTTAAAGACTCCCTAGCAGGCCAGTTCTTTCTGCACCAATGTTGATTCCGAGCTCTACTGTCCCATTCACACAAGAAACATGGAAATTTGGTAAAACCCCCTTGCTGACCAAGGAGCATGCACGTAACTTTCAAATCACCACATATCATCCAACCGTGTGCAGAATAACCTATTTTATTTAACACTATTTCTAGATTTTCGTAACTCTCTTTCATATGTACAGAATGACCGACAGGTACAGAGGCATACATGTTACCGTTGTGTGCTAAAACTGCCTTCAAACTATTTTTGGATGAATCAATAAACAACCTCCAATCTTCTGTTTTGTATTCAATTCCAAACTCATTCATTAAACCATGAATGTCTGAGCAGTACACCAAATCACCCTCTTGTTCAAAATACTTCGAAAATTGTTGTTCTCTCTTCCTATACACATGAATGCTGGTTCCAGCCGCCAGCAAGTTCTTTTCTTTTAGCCTAGAGCCAAGCAGTTCAGCTTTTTCTTTTGTTAAGCCCAGATCCCTAACTAAGTCATTAAGCTCGACCTGAGTGAACAATTTAGGCTCTACATTTTCTGTAACACATTGGAATTCTTCATCGTGTTCATCTAACTCCGACTGTACATCAGAAAATACTTCTGTTTCAATAGAATTTAAGTCCTCTGGTGGTTCCGGGATTGGCAAATCTACACCGTGCCCTACTGGTCGGATGGCGGACGGAAGGTTAGGGTAGCTTATTACCTTCTTGTTCTTAGAGTTATGACCAGTAATATCTACACTGCAAAAGTAACAGTCATCGGAATGATTTTTTGGTTCCCTCCATATCATGGGAACAGCAAATTTAAAGTGTTTTTTCTCTTTTTTTGACCATTTCCTGAGGTCTTCAACACATACATAACATACCTTATGCGGTGCCCAAGGTTTATCCTGGTCTCCAAGTTTGGTTCCAAAGTATGCTAGATAAACCTTTTTCACAAAGTCTGTAATGTTTCTTTGGTGCTTTTTAATAACAAACTCACCACAAATATAACAAAAACTGTCAGCAGAGTTTTTACAGCCGCGATGAGACATTGCACTGAGCACATGTACAGGAAACGTAAAAGTGAGGTTATGTTGAAAATAAACAAAACATCAGCTGTTTAGCATGGGTTTCAGCAGTGCTGCCAACATCATCTTTGTTCATTAGACCTATTTTTTCATGTTATCTTAACTATGAAAAAGCTGTTAAATTCTAAAAATATTTCTTTATTTCATGAATTTAACTATAAAATGTGAATAAATGGTGGGTGATACAACTTTTTAAGCATCATATTTGGATTCAGCAACCTAAACAACATAAGAATAAGGTATTTTCATTAAAAAAGTTTTTTCATCGTTGGCCTGTGTTATCTGATATTACTATCCAATTTTCTCCCTTCTTTTTAAACATTTGTTATTATTCACTTTTTTATTTTCGCTTTTTCTAAATCTATTTTTACTAGGCTATACCATGGTGTGGTTGATTTGACTTTTTGTTAATAATCATTATTCGATTCATGATTGCGAATCTTGTATGGAGAAGTCGATTTATATTTCCTTAAAATTTTAATCATCGTTTTCTTAATCCTGCTGCCAGGTTTGATATATTTCTGTTGTTTTTTTAAATGTTTTAGGTATCCCTCTTCATTTTGTCAATATTGGGCCTAAAATCTTTCTCGTAATTTTGCTTTATTCTTTTTGTATAAATTAATATATATGCATACATTACAAGTGGGTTCACGCAATATATGTTAAATGCTCACTATGCTGTGTTGCTAATCAGGTAGCATGAATCTTGAATGAACGACCTCTCAGTATTTCTGAAATGCTATTTCCTAAAATATACTATGGCAGGTTGTGTAGAAAAGTTTTGTATTCATTTGTGTGATCTAATATCACTTGTAAAATGTTATTTATTAATGAAAAAAATAAGCAAAATCAATAATCATTGTTTTATTTTTCTATGACATCCTTCGTTAATGGCTAGGCCAAATAATAAGAATGCCTGATAGAAGCTTGCTCTGCATTCTTCTATCGTATATTATTTATATTTTATATGCATACATTATGTATATCTTCCTATATATGTATATATCCTCCTCGGTACTCTCCTATCTGGCATTCATATTATTTAGACTAATCATAAATAAGTACAAATTGGTTCATGCCATACGGACAGGGTCCTCACCCACAACAGCGGTAGAAGAAGGAAGGATTATGATGCTGATAAATAAATAGAATGAATAATTAATAAAAAAAAAGACTGATGTTTTTGGACATTTATACAGAATGGATGATAACAGTTTGTCACTTTATGCATCTATGCCTAATCGGACGATGCTACATTGGGAGCTCTAAATTTTTCCAATCTAGGTTTAATTAGGATAGGGATTTTTAACGAGTACCTGACACAGGCTCGGGACCCCCGTTTAATGTCCCTTCCGAAGGACAGCGTAACTAAGGATTTTTACTCCCTTTAAAAAATTCTAGGGCCACCTGCCGGGCTACGAAACCCGCGATCTTGGGCTTAGTAGTTTTGTTACGCTACTAGACCACAGGTCGCCTCTAGGATGATAACAGGTATTAAAGTATCTCTGGGAAAAGAAATTATAGGCTGGATCCGAGAAATTAAAAAAGATTTAGAGATACACAAGATAAAAACAGAAGCAGCAGTAGAGAGAGATGCCTTGAGAAAGATTGTGTTAAACTTGGAATTCCAGGGCAGAAAGACGGAGACATGGTGAAACGATGAGAGAGTATTGAAGGAAAAGGAAACAACAAATGAAAAGGAATTGAATTGGCACCTGGTCTCAAGTTGGCCAAAACGGAAATAAAACAATCAACATTGATTTTTTGTTGTTGTTATAAAATTGGGCAATTTTCGTTATTAAAGTACTATTGTACAAGTGTTATTAGATCACGTACGAGAAGCCACGAGACATTTTTACATAAGATGCCTTAGAATACTTTAGGAAATAGCGTTCCTGATGTACTTAGGGTTCTATAGGGTCTAATCAAGATTCATGCTAACTGTTTAGCATAACGCAATAAGCATTTAACAGATGCTGCGTGAACACCACTACTATCGTAGAGATGTAGATACGCTTCAAGGTGATACACCTATTTCACTGATAAGACCTGACATTGGACAGGGACGGGAATGGAGGCCTCTTATCGGGACGCTCTGATTGGCTGTTGATAACGTGTTGCGTGACTTCGTTACTATTGACATTGGATCTATCCGCCCTCGAGCTGCGAAATTGGACCATCAGTTCTTCCCTAACTCCATTCCACCTCCCCAATTATTCTGGGAAGGTAGTTTACAATCAAGATCCAATATATAACGATATTATTTTCGGGAGAACTTCATTCATAAACCTGTTACATTGTTATTATCCTGCGTTTTCTTTTCGTTGTTACCTACTTAGCCAATAAGGACATGCCCCTGCTCCTTATAGGTGTAAAAAGACTATTTTACTTTATACATGTATGTTTATTTACTTATTTATTTTACTTCTGCCTTGCTACCCCCAAATGATCCAATTAATGATATCAAGATAAGATATTCATTAATATAATGTATTTTCATCAAAGAAACATGGCATGCCACCCTGAGATCATCACAACTGAGATAAATGGCATAATAGAAATCAATAACAGTATTTAAATTTAAACATACAAGACCGAAAAGGCAAGAAACTTCTCGACGTTTTGGTCTACTTCAACATTTACTGGACAAACGCTCTAAGCGCTTTTTTACTATTTTTAAATTTTCAATTGCCTGTATTTACCATGCTTAGCAATTTTTTAATTCTCAATTATCTGTATTTTGCATATAGTCCTGAAGAAGACCTGCAAAGTAGGTTGAAACGTTGGCTACTTAATAATCATTTCTCCAGTTCTAAGAGAAATTGACCTCTACCTGGACCATTTTCTTCCACGGTAACCGGATATGTTTGAATACAGGACGAATCTGTGGATTCATGCATTAAAATGTACAAAAAAAGAAACAAACATAATATTTATCTGTTTCCCATAACGTTGAGAAGGTATATAAGAATACTACACTATGTTTTATTTCCTGGACTGTTTATTGCTTTTCAGAACTCCAGGGATCATGAAGAAAGGCATATCCGTTTTTAGAAAGAGGAAGTAAATACAAAGCGGAAGTGGTCTTTCGACTCGAGCCTCAAGTCCTATGACTACTTTATGAGATTTTCCTGGCACAGCTTCCTCAAGATCCTAGATTGTTTTTCGATAATGTTCTTAAGGTTTTATATACAAATAAAACATTGAAAACCAACGAGGAATGGTCCTTAAAAATCCTTTCATCACATTCTTGATAGATCTGTTGAAGCAGGCTGATAAGCACAACAGTACACAACAGATTTCTATTAATAATAAAATTGGATTTCGAATAAGTAACGTGGATTATACAACTTGAATAGAGTATTTCCTACTGAAGAGCTGAAGACGCAAGTGCACCACATGCGGTAAACTTCCTAGATCCGTAAAAGTTTGTCGAACTACTTTCTACAGAAGTATAAAGTTCTTTTTCTATTGTCATGACTTAAGTTAGATTTTTGAAGTGGGATATACTATTACTAGTCTTAATGCTAACTCGTTACAAAATAATATTTCTTTTCCAATAATTATATAATATGTTTTATTTCAATCAGAAACAACAGACACTTTCGATATATAGATTCAGGAATAATAACAAACATTTATTGGGAAATTATACAAATGCCATTTGACACATATTGTGAACCTCCCTTAAGAGATTCACTTGGAAGCGTGTATGGACAAACCTCCCATTGAAGGCATTCCAAGCGTGGTTCATCTCCCTGCTCCAAAGACATTACAGTCTCCTTGTTCGATTCTATGGCAATGTATTTGTCATTAATGATTGTACCAGTAAGTTTGGGTGTCCAGCGAGTGAGTCATAAAATTATTTGTAGTTTTTCTTGACCATGTCAGTCAAGAAGTATACCCTGTGTGTAATGATTTATTACTTGCGTAAAAGGGACAAGTAGTGATAAAACAAGAAGGATTTTCAACTGAAATATTTGAATTTTTTGTATACCTGGATATGTAGATAGTCGAGGTAGTTTCCATAATAATACTTTTAAATTTAAAGTGAGGTTTAAGTAGTTAGGATAAGCGGTAGCTGAAAAAAATGAAGTTCATCCGGACGTGAAAACTCTGGCTTTTAAAAAGCCAGGAAATGGTTGTTACATTTTATTCTTGACGTTACTAAGCTAAGAATTTTAAAAACTACATGTTGGTCTTGGGTTCAGTACGTGATAGAGACTGTACAATCTCTAGGACGGTATAGG
Source organism: Arma custos (assembly GCA_037127475.1). Taxonomy (NCBI): domain Eukaryota; kingdom Metazoa; phylum Arthropoda; class Insecta; order Hemiptera; family Pentatomidae; genus Arma; species Arma custos. The sequence continues at coordinate 12,015,827 of CM073765.1, forward strand.
ATGGCTTAGTCCAGGAAGGTCTGCAGATCCGATGTGGTCCATTAAACTATTATGATGTGTATTACCAGATTAAATATTTTATCTATCACAACCATATTTGAACCCGGAAACTTTAGCCTAACAAATCAGCATTCTACATACTTTGCTACCACCTACTTATAAATCAGAATCTGTGAAACTATCATCCATCAAATGCTCTATATCGATGTTAAATATGGTCGTGAAGATTATAAAATCTGTTAAAGCTGTCTTTTCAGTAAGGAGAATTAATATAAATTCTTATTTAATTTTGGTACTTGCATAGTTTGGGCAAAAATTGAATAAAGTTTTTATTAAATTCCACAGTTACTCACTTAGTTAAATTGTAGGGCGAGAAACTGGAAATTATTTATTGAAAATAACGAAGCAACTGTTCAACACTTCTCATTGAAATATCTAACGTATAAAACTTCTCGCTTAAAACTTAACTTTTACTTTTAAGAACAGATACTTTTTAATGTAATATTAGCTCTAAGATTATAAAATTGATAAACTGTTATCGTACAAAGTGTTGTGAGATGGAATTGGTTAGGCTCAGAATGGAAATTGCTGTCCGGAAGTTTCTGTAATGGGTCCGTTAACACTCGCATCGAAACAATTGACTATCGATTCTTTATCAGATTGTATTATCATCGAGATTGCTTAAGGGCCCGCGAGTAGGATGGTCCTGTAGGGTGCTCTATTTAACAAAGAGGCCTACTGTAAGTAACCTTATAGCTGATTTACTGATAATATAATCGTATGCCTCATTGAAGTCGCTACTAAAAGGAGCGCTTTGTTTTCATGGTAACTTAAAAATACAGGAGCTTTTATCCACAAGGTTGAACCGCTTAGCATATAGTGCTGTACGTGAGGTTAAAATCTGAAATATATCTGTATTGAAAATTATTTTGTATGTGTGGAAGAAGGGGCTCCTAATAATAATTCGCTAACCTTCTATCCGAGCGAATTTGCCGGTTGTGAATTCAATAAAAAAACCCAATAGTTTGATTGGGTGACAATTTCCCCAAATAAATATAGTTGAAGCTATAAAAGGAAAGAAAAGAAATTCATCAAGTAAATACAAATAAAAACATCCAAAAATGAGTAAATGATAAATATATAATGTAAAAATAGAAAAATAACAATTATAAAATTATTAATGTGCACAAGTAAACCTAAGAAAATACAAAGAAAGTTATCTAAAGTAAATTAAAAAAGTTATGAAAAAAAAGAAAATTTACTAAGCTCTTATTTACAGTTATTTACATAAAAATGAAATTAACTTATTTACTAAGGAGAGATGAGTCTTAAAACAAAAATATTACTGGTCTGTGAATCAATGAAAAACTGAGAAATTAATTGAGTTCTTGAAAAGTGTTGAGTTCTTGATAGCGATGACCTGATGATTCGAAATGATGATGAGTAGACAAATTAAATGTCTCTTACCGGTAAGTCCAAAATTAGATCAAAATAGCGAGAAGTTTTACTGGTGGGAGTTGACAAAATTCAAGTTGAAGAAGATGTGAAAGTGATGAAGAAGTGGCGACAAAATCAAGTGTAGAGTATCAAGCAACCTTCTCACAGGGACTGTCTTGAGACTCATCTTGTTTTGTTTTTGCGAACATTACACTTAATATTAAAACATATGTTTTTAAAATTACTCTCTGAATTCTTTTGTTTCCTTTTAATAAATTTTGTTAATGTTAGAATTATATAAAACAAAAAAAAAAAAATCTAGCTTTTAATGCAATAAAATATTCATTTGGAAATAAAAAACATAAAATAAAAAATAGTTATTGATACCCGACAGTATGATAGGAATAACTAGTCCCCTAAAAACAAAAAAAAAAAGTATCAACAACTTTATGTCTTGGGTTCAGTATATGCTACGGTCTGTACTGTGTATTAGACAACGCTTGTGCAGGTGATTTGTCCGAGATTTTTCAAAGTTTTTCCAACAATTAAAGGTACCATTTTATAGAAGCAGGGTGATCCCCAGGACGGTCTTTAGATCTCGTTCAGGGTTGTTAACAAATTAAAAAGTTTATCTGTCACAGCTGGATTTGAACCCGGAACCTACAGCATACCCCGCTCCTCTTTTAAAGCGATAGAGCTTTGAAATCATTCAAAACAATTAAGGCCTAAGAAAGAAGAAAAATAATAAGGATAAGCTTCATTGATGTCTTTACTAGAAGGAGCGTCATGTTTTTATGATCATTTAAAAAAATAAAAGCTTTTATCCACAAGGCTGAACCATTTAATGATATATTTCAACAGTTTAATTTATATATAAACTAACATTGTACCGCAGGAATAACTACTCTCCAGGTATAGAGTTAATGTGACATCACATATGATCCGAACCACCATCATGTCTTCTCCGAAGGACGGTATAACCATGAATTTTATACTCCATTTAAAAAATCCTAAGGCCACATGCTGGGCTGCTAATCCACGATCTTGGGCATAGAAGGATGCTAAGTTGATCGCTACACCAGGGGTGAATCCGCATTGAATTATCATCAACCTTTGTTTTTAACTATAGTCGGGACGATAAGAGAAGGTGCACGGAGCATCCCCCTCCACGCCTCTCCACGAGCTCCGCCCTCTTTCCCCCACCCTAGTCCCACTTCCCCTCCACCCCTCTCGGGCCAGCTATCCAGTGACTATTGTGGATATTTTCAATGTTTCGTAATACAAATTTTCTTAAAATGATACATTACTTTGGCCCCTGGCTGCTGGTCTATAAAGAATGAAAAGCGAGTAAGAGCTGTAGTACAATTTTCGGCTCCAGGCGGAGTCAGGTTAGGGGAGGGGGGAAGGAACAGCTTCAGGCCTCCCCACTCCCCGTGCACCTTCTCTTGTCGTCCCGACTATAGTTATATTTTACTCAATTAACGGGCGAATCCATGCAGATTGATAAAAATTAAAATGGCCAAAACATGGATTAAGGAGTCTGGATTATATTCAACATCTGAATAAGACCTCGAAAGGCTCAAGAGTCTCCAAAAATAACGTTCAACTTGGTTAGTTACACTTAAGAAGAAACCTCAAAATGCTCAAGGCTTTCAAGGAAGACCTAAAAGAAATACATGCGCGATTTGGTCTGAAGAAATAAAGAAAAAACAAGCGGAACGAATGAAAGAAGTCTGAAAAAGAAAAAAAAGAAAGATCAGTTGAAACAAACGCAGTATATACATACATAGTGGTTCAGTCTTAAAACAGATCTTAAGTTAGAAACAAAAATTGATTCTGGAGTTGATATATGCTCTAGATTGAATCTTAAATGTTGCTCTACAAGAGCAAGGATGTAAAATTTACTGTTCGATTTAGGAAAGAACCCATAAAGATAAAATAAATTAAAATAAATGGACCATTTGGGGACCAGAATGTGCACTTAGAGAATTGCATAATTTTAGGTCATCCGCATGCACTTTAGGTTGCTACTTCATTTGATTGAATTTGTGACCAACGTCATTCAAGTGGAAAGCACAATTGAATGGCACATACTCTTTATTTGAATAATTATCATTTGTCGTCCATCAAAAATATTCCGCAATTCATTTATTTCGTAGGGAAATTTAATAAAATATATCAAGCCAAAATTAACAAATAAATATATATTCATTTTAATTCTCTTGTGGATGTTGCTGGAGTACATATTTTTTTATCATTCATTCAAGTGAGTAAAAAACCTTTTTCCAGTCAATCTATTTTTTTCATTATTTATAAATACGTTTTGACTTATTAAGTCATTTTCAATTTTCTTTTCTTATAAGTCTATTTTTATTTAATTTAAATATTTTTACTTATATTTAGTATTTTAGGACATGTTTTTATAACTTATGTATTTATTGGATCATTCTTTTGATTTAGGTTCATAATGTACAAATTCATGAGTAAAAATATTTAAATTAAATAAAAATAGACTTATAAGAAAAGAAAATTGAAAATGACTTTATAAGTCGAAACGTATTTTTAAAAAAGAAAAAATTTTTTGACTGGAAAAAGGGTATTGCGAGTTGATAAATTGGTACAGAAAAGCACAAAGGAAATATTTCCTACGAATGGGAGGGAAGGGCTACTTTAACTCATCATACGGATGTGACACGTGCACACCAAGGATAAATCTTAGATAGCAGTTCATTCAATATCGTATACCTCAGTGTATGTAACGGGTGATTTTTTAGCAACTTTCTTTTTTGGCAACACTGGTTTTGGCAGCTCAGCTGTTTTCGTTTAACATTTTACAGTTAAAGATGTCCAGTTTGGTCTATAATTTAACCATGAAGCGAACTACAAACGAACAGTGCTTGCAGATTATTGAATTTTATTACCAAAAGATGAGAAGCGAGTTCGGTGAACAGGTAAATTGGGCGTCTAGATAGTGTGATTCAACGCCTTTATACTATTTTTTGTGGGGCTATGTTTAGGCTCATGTCCATAGGGGTAAGCCCACAACGGTTGGCGCACTGGAAGCCAATGTTGAAGAATTTCTTCGTGAGATATCTTGGAGAGAGTATGCCGATATTGGACTAGCGTATGAACCATTTGAGGCGTAGCCGCGGTCAACATTTGCATGAAATCATCTTTAAACATTGAATTATATAGATTGTTAGGGCGTGATTAGACTGAATGAAATTAAATAGGAAGCAAATTGAAGTACCGCGGGAATTTGAAGGAAATCTCTGATATTAACATAGCGTTTATTAATTTTAAGGACATATGAATATCTTTCTCTTAACTAAGCAAATATACAGGTGATTAATGATTAAACTTAATGGTAGCAATTATACAAGAAGGACTTACAGACTAAACATGCAAAAAAGCGATCTAATGAACTAATATGATTAATTACTATTACTAAAGATTAACATTGAATAGGAGCGGTAATAATTATCCACAGAGATTGCTCCATGCTAGCATTATGGCCAAGATATAACAAATAAATATGAACGATATAATGAAGTATTTAAGTGATCACGGCCTGAAGGGTTAAGACGATTAATTAGCTAGATTCGTCCTTTTGGTATCATATAACCACAATGAGTTGTTGATTATCAGCAGCAGTATTAGTCGGCGATTTGAGGCCTTATGATAATGAAATGGGACTCACGATTGGTGTGTTCTCTATACCAACTATCCTCTCATCTGGTGTCTCAGCCGAGCTCCAGGTGCGTGACAGGCTGCAAGACCTCCTGGACGCTGGACGTTCTGAATAAGGAATAACGGCTTTAAAGCAGCAAGCGGTCGTAGCTGCGAAGGTCTAGTCGAACAGCCCAGCTCGGCGTTCCTACAGCAAGTGCCCGGCCGCTCCAAGCGTCATTCCCCCTCTCCTTGATTTTGGCGGTAAAGTATCTTACGATATTAGAGGCAAGGATCGGTTCGTTCCTACGGGGGGATAGTACAGGTTCGCGGCTAAACATAGATCCTTCTATCGACTCAAATAAAGATTTCCTACATTTCTCTAAATTTTATGTTTAAAAAAAAAAATCAAATCCGAAAGTTCTTAAAAAATAACTTATTATTAATTATTAATAGTATAATTATTAATAGTAACCACCATGATAGATATAATTATACTTTATCTCACAGATTTCTATGGCACCAAATTCATATCCTGGAATTCAAAATTCTAGGGAATTGTAAAAGAGTTCACTGATTTTAGAATTTGCTCACAATTCTTCAGGTGTCCAGCCTCTGATAATCATATTATTATTATTATTAAGTTGACTGGTTAGTAAATTGGCAAACACACAATCAATCTCTAGAAAAGAATTCTATTTAAAATATGAGTAAGGAGATTAAAGTAAATAATACGTTGAGAAATATTCATCAAGAATTATTGATGCCATCCCAAAATAAACGTAATAAATGAAGAACATATTTATTTATTATAAAAAAATCTAAATAAAGTGATAAACGAATTGCGCAATATTCGCAAAATAATTTATTACGTGATCAATATCAAATAAAAATAAAATTATTAAAGAGATATTTATAGGAACGGCCAGTAGGACTCTGAAAATTCATTAAGTTTCCTCACGAAGGATTTTCTTGGTATTGAAAGATTAGAAACATAGGGTTTCTGGTATGGGGGCGGTGCTAGGGATTAATAATGGTTTTGTTCTATTTCGGTCAAGGCGAGCAATATATTTAGAATAAAGGTATTAATAGATATTTGATTAAGACCCAAATGGATTCAATCGACTATAGAGAGTAGGTCAGTATGGCGCATCTTTTCATTTGTTACCCTTTTAATGTTTTCCAAAATAAAGTTATCATGAGCTTTAGACTCGAAAAGAGAACGTAATTATAGGGAATGTATATAATTCGATTATCATTTAATTTAGAAATGAATAATAATAAAAATATAATATATAGATATAAAAATAATATCATATATACTTCGGAATGTTAGTTGAAAATTTTATTTCTTGATAAAATAATTACCGAAATTTTGCTCATTATTCATAATTATATTCTCTTTTACATACTAAAGCTCTTGATAACTTGTATTTTTTAAATATTAAAAATGAAACGAACAAACAGTTAAAAATTGTAGTAATTGAACTCGAAGCGACAACATGCGGGGCCCATTACCTTTCCCAGATGCCATCCTTTATTTTTTTAAAGATTAATTTATTGATATTTACAACTGCAATAATATTACATCAAGTAAATTTGCTGATATGAGCAAATGACATGAAAAAAAAAACACTTGTGGAGAAACTACCCATCGGTAGCACTCCAATAAAGTTCTATCGTAGAAGGTCTCGAGGCCATCTTCTTTTAGACGCCTCGGAGGGTTATCAGGAATAGTATGGGTAGCAAGTTGAGAAACTAGCGGATTCAAGTGTGCATGGAGCTTGTCATGGAAGGTTTGGGCCAAATCAGCAACATATGGGATATTAAGATCATGATGGATGAATTTGTTTGTGACATAATAACGAGCATTGAGGATTTTTTACGAAGTATTTTGGATTGTAAGGATTGGATACGAGATGAATTGGAAGGTTTAGTAGAGCTCCAAAGCTCAACTCCGTATGTCCATATAGGTCTGATAACTGTCATGTAAATGAGTCTTTTGTAATTAATTGGGAGCTAAACCGTTGAGCAGTTTCTTGTCTTTTCAGTCTTGTATGATCTAATGATATACGACCTAATTCAAATATATTTATTAACATTCGTTCGAATTTAACCTCCTATGGTCTCCTGTGGACTCCTCCTTTTTCGGAACTGTAGAATATTAGCTCTTTGCAATTCTTTATTCTCGATGAACTCATAGGTAAAAGTTATGAAAATGGGTCATATGTTAATGACGCATTTTCAGAATTAATCTCATTACAAAGCCCTAAATTTTTCTGTTCTGGTATTGAAAATTTGATTAATAAAATTGAGGAAAATGTTTAGCAAATGTGTGTAAATATTTTATTTACATTTAGATTGCACCTTTTTCTTCGAGATGTGATTCACTTAACCCTTTTTTGTTTTTGTGTCTATATAATGCCTGAATAGGCGAAACGTCGACTGATAAGTGAGTGTATTACTGGATTTGAAACATAAGGCTTTGCATTGTGGTTTTTCCTAATTGCATTATAATAAATAATAGTGTTTCTTTTTGAGTTTTTGGCTCTATTTTATTTATTTAAAAATGTTTTAATTTCATAAACTTTTTTTTACTAAAGAAGGGGCTCTATATATACAACAGCGACATATCAAAAGAGCAAATATTACCCAGTGTTCAGTGTCTCCTACAGTTAGTTAAGTTAGCCGAGTTCGAAAACCTAGTAGCAATTATTATTAATTTAATTACAACTAATTTGTTGACTTCGTTTGCTACGATCACTTAAGAGAAACGCATACACCAAAAGCACCATTTTAAAAAGATTGGACTCTATTAATGCCCATATTTAGATTATATATTACTATGTAATATTACCGTTTCGGATCTTATTCGTGAACTACAGTCAACGCAATTAAATGTAAACGTGCCCTTCAATCCACTGAACACTGGCCTTATCTGTTTCCCTAGTATTTAGTAGCAACAGCTTGCTTTCATTTAATACTCCGATGTTAGTTATTATCCCATTCATTCCTATATTAATTAAAATCTGAAACGATTCCGATGTGTTTACCGCAAGGGATTGGCCGTGTATGTGCACATACATAGAATAATATATCTTCGCTATAATACATATATAAAAGAATAGCGCCTATTTACACTTTAGGCGATTTTACAGGAGGGAAAAAAACTGCACCGACTGTAGATTTGGCAATTTTTTTCAGAACTATCGAAGAGAAATATCAAAAAAGCATATGCCATGTTGCTGACCTTAATACCTGCCACCCTTAGTGTGCAATTCAACCTGTAGAATGCGTTACCGTTACTTAATCATTGTCATAAAAAGTTGTAGATAGGCGGTATTGTTTTGACAGCGACGATTTATGTAGATATATACAATATTTAACTGAAGCTTGAAAGGAATATCTCATTGTTTGTTTATTTCGTCAATAGATAGGGTATTTCAATCATTTTCATGGATTTTATCGCTATATATTCCATTCTTTTCCAACTATTTACTGAAATGCAGCTGATATTATGGATATTGCTATAGAATTCTAATGAATATATACAATGGCTATTCCCTCCATTCGCAGACAATATCCACAGTGCTTTTCTATACCCATTCATTAACTCTCAATATCTAAAGTCTCCTCCAATTCAAATCCGTTCCCATGATGCGTAATCTTTAGTTCTTTCATTTTTATTGTACTTCGTTTTTTTTGTCCCTTTTTAAATACTTCGTGATTTTTATTATTATGCCTGTCTGGCCAGATATAAATTATGTTTCTTTTTCTGTTCATGTTTGTTATTTTAAACGGATTTGATCCCAGAATAAGGTTTCTTTTCTGTGATAATGATGATAGTGACGATATAATTCGGTGATAATGATGATGATAACGATAAAATTAAATGACACAGTGGGTAGGGAAAGTATCGTGACCATTTGCTAACTTTGCGAAGCAAATAACCGAGTTCGTACAACTTCCGGCGGGGCTTAGATGAGATTACCTCACAACTTTGGAAAGTGGAAAATTTTCATGCGTTGATTTAGATTATAGTAAATATTCAAATTTTATCCTAAATATCACAATGTTTATAACTTTACATGAAACTATATAGATACAATATCAATTTTTAATAATAGGGTGTATAAAAAAAAAATGACCGCTTCTTCAAATTCAAGATATCAGAGGACTGTAAATATTTTAATACTTACTAATACTTAATTATCCCTTTACAACATTCTTTAAGCTTGCTTAATCCCATTTAATTTCTTATAAAAAAGCATATTTGTATTAATTTTTTTCAAAGAACAAACATGACAGTGCCCTACGAAATTCTCGTAAGTTTAAGGTGTTACTGGAAAAAAAATCACAGCCACTGAAGTAACTCGTGAAATTATTAAATATGAAAGAGAAGGTATCCTTGACCTGCGCACTGCGCGATGTTGGTTTGGAAAATTTAGTAGTGGAGATGTGACATCGGAAAGGAAGAAGTGTTCCAGGCGACCATTAAGGGATATTTATGAGTTTCTACAGGAAGCTGTTGAGTCAAATCCATCCAAATCAGATCCATAAGTACTCACGAACTTGCCAGGGAGTGTGATGTGTCGAAAGTACTGTTAATCGCCATCTACGCTCCATTGGGAAGGTGGAAAAGCGCTGTAGACTGGTCCCCGTCCTCTCACTTTCCGTCGAACCAAAGTAAAGTGTAATGAACTTCATGAGTTTGTGCTCCTATCTCATCCATTATATAGTTCCAACATTTGTTTTGATCCATGGCCATTTTATTCAACGGAAAAAAAAACTTGATAATTTTTCGGAAGTTGAAATTTCAATTCAAGAGTTCTTTGACAACCATCTCAAGAAATGAGATCGGCGTGAGATAGAGGAATTGGATAGCAGATGGCTAATGACGTTAGATAACAATGGACTACATTTTGAGTGTTTATTGTATTTTATAACAAATAAATAAAAATTGTTTGAAAAACGGTCATTTTTTTTATACGCCCTGTTAATTATTTGTAATAAAAAAAAAAATGGAAATTTTGGTATAATTAATCAGTTAATATAGCGATTAAATCGAATTTCGTCCAGAATGAGTTGATTCTAACGACGAAAACGTGCTATTCCCGTAGCCTTTTGGTTGAAATAGGGTTTAATACAAGCAGTCATTTTTAATTATGATTCCATTTCAAGCAATGGCCTAACTCAAGTATTTAAGCACTAGGAGACTGACAATATTATCTTTCCTCAGTACAATTAACTCATTTTGAAAAAAAAAAATCAATTTTACCACTTATTTACAGAAGCTGCAGAATTGTTTGGTATCAATTGTGGTATATGGAAGTCCTCATGGCGTTAAGCAGTCACTATAAAGTGGATGAAAAATCTGGAGGTTGTACGTAGTTACCACTCAATGGATTTAAGAGAATTGTTTATTAAAATAGATTTGTAACAAGGAAGTTTCATCAATGCTCCCACGTTTTCAAAAATGTAAACTTCCTTGTCCTCCCCTCTTCTTTGCACATATCCTAGCTCTAAGATTAAGAGAGAATATAGAGAGTAGAGATGTAGTAGATAGTTTATAGCATGTAAAGAGTAGAGATGTAGAGATGTAGTAGATAGTTTATAGCATGTAAAGAGTAGAGATGTAGAGATGTAGTAGATAGTTTATAGCATGTAAGAGAGTACTCTCTAAGTTAGGTGTAGTCCTTATCTTTGTTATAAGTTATAACGATAGTGTAACTAATGTAGAAAGGAGATAGTTGGGGGGTGCAGTAAAAAAAAAAACACTGAATAAGTACTAGACTTATAATTATGTGCCGAAGTTTCGACCTACAGTGTAGGTCATCTTCAGGGCGATAGTGTAACTAGTTTCTTTTTTTTTGTCGCTAATTTCGTCCGTCATATGTCTCTACTTATCTGAGCTGTCGTTACTTTATTGTTTACCTTATCTTTTCTTGGCGACTCAGCGGTAAGCATCCTATTAAAATTTGTATTTTTTTATTAATTATTTATCTATGTTTTTTTATTTGGTGTTATGGTTATGTGTTTGGTGATACCGTTTTATGTAATGATAATGTTACGAACTTTATTATGAATACAACCTACCTTTTTTTTTTTTTTTTTTTAAAAGTTAACTTAATTGTTTAACCCATTCCATGATTACCAAGGGTCACTGTTTTATTTAGGGGGATTTTATTTTTATAAATATTAGGGAATTGAATGAGATGGTCATATTCCATATTCAAGTCTTATCATTAATGTTTATCTTTATGATAATTGGGTTGATATTCAGTTGTTTGTTTTATAAATATTTGAATTAACTTGTCAAACAGCTTTTGCCAAACTAAATTAAGAAAGTATATATCTGCATGGAATGGGTCAAAATTCCTAATGTTAATATTAAATAAATAAAATGAAAAGCGAAAAACATTGCCATACAGGGAAAAAAACAACTGGACCATGAAGGGACTGTTTCGACAACGGTTGTATGAGAAGGTGATTTATCCGAGATCACTCTGAACCGACATCGTTTTCCTCCAATTAAGGATCACATTGTAACACGACAAACATAACCTGACCTGTCACTGGGGAAGGTCACACCCAGCACAGTCAGTGTTGCCAGTGATTAAACAATTAATTTATTAGCAATATTTTTTAGCAACACTGACATAACCATGTACATAACCTGCCGAGAGTTGGTGAACAAAAAACGTGGTGTGTAAACAAGTGACTGGGCTTTGAAAGACTATTATTCAGCGTCTAATGAGAACTTTATTCAAGTATAATTATTTCCTTTAATTAAATCATTTTCTTTTTGTAACCTGCAGTGCAGTAATTATTTGTTATTTCACATACAAGTGTTTTTTTTTTTTAATATAGACTTTTATTTTTTTTTGAATTTATTTTAATTATTCGCCCCTTCAAAACATTAAGATTCACTACACAATAGAGACTGTACTATTTCTTAGACGACGGTTGTGGAGGGTGGTGATTTGTCCGAAATCACGCTGAACCTACATTTTTTTCCCCCAACTAAGGGTACCCACTTTCTAAAAGGTGGGTCTATATCTACAGGATCCATCCAGGGCTGTTAACAGATTTATTGAAGTATATGTCACAGCTGGATTTGAACCCGGCATCTGTAGCACTGTAACTCTGAGCTCTACACAAGAATGTATCTCGCAATGGTTCCACCCTATATAATATGTAGACCCTGCTGGGACTGAGTCTCTATAAATTCTGTAACAATTACTGTAGGAAAATGTGATTTCAGAAAAATCATCTTACTCCATAATAGTTGGGTTAGAAACATTACGATCTCTGTTTAATTTTAAAACTTGTATATATAATGGATGTAATAGTAGTATTTTATTTTTTTCGTTCTGTACCATAACCCAGGAAGGGCCTAGCATGCAGCACAAAATAAATACTGAATTGCTTCTCGTACAACGGTTGTGGAGGGAGGTGATGTGTCCAAGACCACGCTCAACCGCCAGTTTTTCTCTCAAGTCAGGATTATCTTAATTAAGGGCACTCACAATATAGAATCTGGGTAAGCCCCAGAAGGATCTGTACATCCCATGGTCCATCCATGGTTAATAACAAATTAAATAATAACCTTAATAAAAAAATAAAAAAAATGTAACCCTACAACTCATGAACGGGATACTAAGGTTCAATACATGGTAGAGACAGTACTGTTTCTTGGATGACGGTTGTTGAAGGAGATCTGTAGATCCCGCAGGGTCTAACATGGTTATTAACAGTTAAACTAATTTTTCTGCTTTTGATTTAAACCTGAGAAATTAAACATAACCATTCAGCACTATACCGAGCTACCCCGCTCTACTGTTATATACTACTCATATTGTTGTCATATTCCCAAAAATCTATATTCCAAAATAATTAAGCATTAAAGAAAAAACTAATCTTTGACGGAGCGGAGTGGCTCAGTGGTAGAGCACTGAGTTGCCATGTCGTAAAAACTGGTTCAAATCCCGCTTCAGGAAAGCTAACTATTTAGTCTTTTGCAGCCGGAAATGGATCATATAGGATCTACGACTCTCCTGGGGCACACCCGGCTCTATAAAATATTATAAAAATAAGGTAGCGAAAATAAGGGGGGAATCTGGCGGTTGAGCGTGACCTAGGACAAGTCACCACCTTGCAGAACCGTTGTCCATGAAACAGTACAGTCTCTACCATGTATTGAATCCCAGACTTGTTTACGGATTGTAGTAGTACAGGTTTTAAAAAAAAAAATTTATAAGCTTTCATCCAGATACCAGGATATTGGCCACCCGCAAACGGATAGGGACGATTTACTCAGCTGTCGAGTCTAGGCCAAGATTATTAAAGATCCCTACACCATCAAAGGAGGGACTGTCTGGCTGTAATTGGCATTCCACCACTAAGGATTAGCTTGCAGTGATTAGTCACAATGGCTAGAACAAGTCTCATTTGTACGGATAAAGAAACATTTAATTTTTTATAATTATTTTAATCTTAAATATATTATTTGAATATAAAAACAAACTACTAGGCATCCTCTGAGCAAAACAAATCTTAATGTGATAAGGAAATAATTGATTTAATTAAATGAATTGACTGATTATTTTATTTTACTTACCTTGTTCTCCGAGCAATAGAGGACCTATTTATAAAGTGTTAAAATGCTAATACATTTTTGGATGTTAAATTTTTTCCTAAATGCCCTAGAGTGCAAAATTAACCTAAAAATCCATGAGTATTATCATCATCATTAATTTTATTAAAGTCCATATGAGTTGTTGGTCCTGTCAACCTGAAAATTGATGTTTGATATACTCGAACTAGTTTTCCTGCACAGGCATACTGCTTAATTTTTGAGTCGATTAAATAGTCTTTTTTAGGTTTTTTTTTTATTATGGTTTTGTAGGTTGCCAATTTGCAAAAATATTTAAAATAATTTAACTGATCGAACACAAATAATTACTAAACAAAACAGTGGATCTTCGATCCGTTGCTTGGGATATTACATAATATTACACCACTAAAAGCTTTTATATAAAATAGAGAAATTAATCACTCGTAGAGAAATCGTATAATAACCTTATATATTATAAATATCATCAAAAGGTCGGATAGAAAGTAAATAAGTTAGTTAAAATAATAAGAGCACGTTTAAAATAAATGTGAAAACAATAAAATAAAATATTTAAAAAACGGGGCAAAATTCAACCATTCAGAAATGCTTTTCGGTCGTGCGGGTTTGCTGCCATCCTTCTTGCACGGCGCCAGATCGCTTCAGTATTTTAGAAATAAGATAAAGCGCATTTTATTTTTAAATGCCTTCAGTTATATAATAATCAGAAATATATTTATAAAATAAAATCTTATAAACACAAATAAAAGAAATTCAATAAATAAAGGGCCAAAACGAAATCTATGATGAAATACAGACTTGCAAACTGACGTTAGGGTGGGAAGGCTAAGGTTCTATGGACACACGATAAGGATGAATCCTGAAAGACTTCAACAGAATATTTCAATCAACTTAAGGATGATATGGACCAAGTGGGGCTAACAGACCAAGATTGTTTTGACAGAGATGAATACAGAAGGACGCTAAAGGGAATAAACGTTCTTGTGGGAAAAAAGCGCCCGAAAAAGGGTCTTGCATGGTCTGAGGAGAGAAAACGTAGGCACGCAAAGCTCATGAAGGACAAATGGGAAAAACGGAAACAGATGAAGAAGAAGCATTAGTTATGATATTCCCGTGGTATTTAAGGCCTTTTCGTGGGGAAAAAAGTTAAATAAGTAAAAAAATAACTTAAAAGTTAGACCTTAATGCTTGCTTCCAATTGCTTTTTTATAATGTTGTCAATTTTATAATAAGATAATAACTGAGGCGTTGAGGTGCCAAAGGGGGTAAATCTAAATTTAAAATTTTTTCAGGAAACACAAACATATGCATAATTCAGGTTATTATGAAAAGATTATTTATTTGAGACAATTTTCATTTTAGAAAATTTAGATTGGCTTGAGAAAGTTTTAAATGGTGAACCATATACCACCGCATAGAGGACTCTAAATTTGTGGAAAACATTAAAAAAAATTAAAAATGATAAAATATGGATTTATCCCTTTTTGCTACTCCACGCCTCAACTCTTGAAACAATAAAACACAACATTAGTTCATTAACACCAGTTACTGTTCCTATTGACAGTAGTTAAAATAAAACTTAATATAAATAAGTATTAATAATTTAAATAAAAATAATAATTATGGAAATATTAAATATTAAAACAAAAATAATAAATAATATAAAAAAAATATTTTATAAAGTGAAGTTAAAAGTTAGACCTCAATGCTACTGCTCAATGTAACTAATTATTTTTATAATATTTATTTTTTTTTATAATAATAATGCTTCCAATTTTTTTATAATAATAAGATAATAATTTTGGAAACAATTAAAAACACCACACATTAGTTGTTAATACCAACCAGCATCCCGAGAAACAACAGTTAAAAAAATGAGATGATTATATTCATGTGTTAACTATTCAGATTTGGATGATAAAATAAAAAAACGAATTTAACACAGCGATGGATAAAAACGTTCTGAATTGGGCCTCTTTTGTCTGACTCAAACAATAGACTCACTAAGGGACCATCCCTGTCCAAGACAAACTCAGCTCTACACAACAATAAAAACTGCCAGGGTGAGTAGAAGTCTCTGGTGCATGATATATATTTTGAGTACGTGTTGAGTACTTAGTGTTAATAACGAATTATTACAAATTATTATAGAGTGGAGCGTCGATTATCCGAACCTTCAATGAACGGAACTGTTTTTTTTTTGTTTTTTTTCAAATGTAATTTTAATTTAAATTTTAATTACATATTTGTATACTCAGTTACTTATTTGTTTGGTTAAATTATTATTATTTTAAATAAAATTTTACGTTAAATAAAGTGATTTTTTCCATGAACCTCAATAAGTGGGGTCCTAATTATGTCTCTGAAACAGCAAAAAAATGAACTTAGAGTTCAATACGTATTTGTTTGCTAGGAACTGTAAACCTAATTAGGTCATTTCATTTGATTTTCTGAATCCCTTTCTATTCATTTAGTTGGTATTTATTTTTTAGTGAATTTCGATTATCCGCAATTTTGATTATCCGAACCACCCCTGACAACATTAGTTCGGATAATCGACGTTCCACTGTATCTTGAAAAATACTGCTGTTTGGTTTCGTTAACGGGAAAAGAAATTATAAAGGATAACCCAAGACAGATGGGCGCGAATTCTCTATAAATTAAGAGAGTATGAAAAAAATGATAATAAAATTAAATGTTACTGTTAACAGATAATCTTTCAACTGCCACTGAAGGACCCTCAGGAATTAAAGATCCTCTAGTGGCTCACTCATTCTAAATGGGTCCTTACTTTTCCAAGTAGCTAAGAAACATTACAATACCATACAAGTAATGAAATATAAATTACTATTATGGGCTTTTGCAATTACTGTATGGGCTATTATATTATTATGGGACTATTACTGTTATATTATACCTGCGTTGTTAAGATTCTATAAATAAAAAAAAAAAGGACCAACCAGGTAGGAAAGCTGAAAAACAATGAAGGGTTCAATAATGGCTTATAGAAAAACGAAAAAGGGGCTAAATAAGGCATTGGCTTGAAATGGAGTTATTGCTTACATTACAACTTCATTTCAAGCCAAAAAGTACAAGAATGATACGATTCCAGTTTTCTGAAAGCGATTAACTCTCTCCGGATAAAATCCGACTTAAGCAATTATTCACCGGGGCTGTAGATTTATGTACAGTAGACCAAAGAGACAAATCTGATGCCAAGACTCTTCATGGCTTGTAGTGGTAAAGGGAAAAATTTTTCAATCAAATGGTGAGTTGGTGTCGGAAATACGAGCTGTAAGGGATTTACTTTTAAAAAATTCAATCACAGCGCAATTTTACATAACACAAATGTGAGTTTCCAGATACTTTAATTAATTCTACTGTAGCAGAAGGTTCCCTACATTCGAGTTTGGAGATAATAAAGGAAATTTTACAATCACAGAATCCATTGAAATTTAATTAATTTTTAGTATTTAATATAATAAAGATCACCCAATTGATATTTTGTTGCAATGAATATATTTTATTATCATTTTATCCGAGACGGTAGTCGCTATTGGACTTACTTCATGATAAGAGAGGTAACGTTGGCAATAATCGGGGAATGGGTTTCGGGGGGGGGGTAAGTGCAATTTCTGAAAGCACGAGGGACGGAAGGGACGGGGATAGCCCACCACTCTTTATGATCCCTAAGGTTTTATCCTCATAGTAAAACCTCATAACTGGGACTGTTCTTTTCATTCGTTCTGTCAAACGACTACCAGCAACAACTTCAATTCTTATTTCTCAAGTATTAAGTCAAGTGCATAGAGGACGAAACGATTCTAATGTATTGCGGTGCATCAAAATGAAAAAATATATTTTTCTTGAATAATAATTAGCGGGCCTTATAAATATATACTTGCACAGTGAAATAGATAAATACTGTAGAAACTCTTTAAAACATTAATGTGTAATATCAATTAATATGTACAAACAATATTTTATTTTTTTATTTATTCTTATCCTCATACAAGACTGTAAAGACAAGAAACTGCTCGAAGTTTTTGCCTACTTCAACATTTACTGGACAAACGCTCTAAGCTCTCCATTGATTACAAAAGACTCATTTAGATGACAGTTATCAGACCTATTTGAACATACGGAGTTGAGCTTTATGGCTCTACTAAACCATCCAATTCATCTCGTATCCAATCTTTACAATCCAAAATTCTTCGTAATATCCTCAATGCTCCTTATTAAAGGAGTTTACAAACAAACTCATCCATCATGATCTTAATATCCCATATGTTGCTAATTTGGCCCAAACTAGATATCTATCCTTCCATGACAAGCTCCATACACACTTGAATCCGCTAGTCTCTCAACTTGCTTCCCATACTATTCCTGGTAACCATCCGAGGCGACTGAAAAGAAGATGGCTTCGAGACCTTCTACAATAGAACATAGTGGAGTGTTACCGATGGGTAGTTTCTCCACAAGTGTTTTTTTTCCCATATCATTTGCTTATATTAGCAAATTTACTTGTAATATTATTACATTTGTAAATATCAATAAATTAATCTAAAAAATAAATCTTATTTATTCTTTGATTTCAGGTTCAATTGCACAGGTTTTCATCTGTGCAATTGCGCATCCAGCAAATTTCATCCAAGAGTTCTACTCTTTGCTTTTTTACAGGGACATCGAATTTTGGAAATGGAAACAGCAATAGTTGTCAGATCTCTTGGCCATCGTCTTTTTAATCTTTTCCTGTCAAGCCCGGGTAGCAGGGAGTAGGAAAGCGGAAGAACGAGTGGATTTTGTGTTGATGAGTGGAATGTTGAAATGGAATGAAAGAGGAGCTGGGTGGGGTGGCTCAGTGGTAGAGCACTAAGTAGCCATGCTGGAAATCCTGGTTCAAATCCCGCTGCAGGCAGTTACTTTTATTTTGTCTGTTCGCGGCGGGAGATGGATCATATGGGATCTAGGACCCTACTGGGGCTCACCCAGCCTCTATAAAATATTATAAAAATAGGGTACCCAAAATAAGGGGGAAAAATCTGGCGGTTGAGCGTGACCTAGGACAAGTCACCTCCTTGCAGAACCGTTGTCCATGAAACAGTACAGTCTGTACCATGTACTGAACCCTATCACAGGTCGTAGTGGTTACAGGTTTTCAAGAGTGGAATGTTGTGTATTTGTTGTGAATATATGATTTTATGAATGAGAATGGAACAAACAATTTAATTTCAAACTATTCGACTTCGATTATTTAAAAAAAATAAAATGAATAGATAATTTCACCTCACAGTCAATTAACCGCTTACTAACTTTTGAATACTATGAATTTATAACATTTTTAAATATTTTTCTCTTCAAAACAAAAATATTTAAAAATTATAACACTTAATAAAAAAATAAAATAAAATAAATTAAATATGACCTTTTTAGTTTGTGAACTATTAATTTAGTTCAATAATTTGTAAATTGCAATTTGTTGGATTGCACTCAAACACGAATTTCATTTTATTTCTCAGATGATCCAAGTCTCATTTCTATAACTTATTTTTTTTCTTGCACCTTAAACTTTGTTTCTCGCAATGCGATTTTCCTTTTCGAATGTCTCCACTATGTATATGGCAGTTAATTTATTTAAAGATTACCTATCATTAAATTGTGGAATGACGTACTCACGTTTTATAAACGTTGTGTGTAGTCCCATTATTGAAAAAAGTTCAAATATGCGATTTTATGGAACCGACTTTAGAAAGAATATAATACCGTCGATACAAGAGTTTAACTGAAAGAAAATTATTTAAGACAAATAAATGTTGGATTAAGCAAATATGTATTATTTTAACTGCTAAACCGATAATCATAAACAAGTGGGTTTCATTATTATTAATTAATTCTTGTTTATTTTTATATATGTTTATACACAAAGAAAACATTACTAGGTTGCTTAGTGATTACAATAAATTAGTTGTTTTTAATGTTATATAAGTTGAACTACTTACTTATTATAAGATTCCTATCAATATCCAGGTGTAATATTTGACTGTGAGCCATTGTAGATCAAAAGTTAAAAATTGTGATTTTTCAATGTTTTAAAATAAATAATCAATGATTTAACCAGTTTGAATACAATTTTTAGACTTATTAAAAAGATAAATTTCAAACTATCAAATAATTTGAAGCTTAAGTAAATCTGAAAGATGAAAAACATCGCTCCTGGTTGAAAATAAATTCTCTGGAATAAGGGTAGTATTCCAGTAGAATATTTTAGAAATATTTCAATCTTTAACAAGGATATTTCTTTTTTTTACTTTACTCTATCAAATATTATAGAAGTTATAACGCTATGAAATATTTAGGTTTTTTTATTATTTATGATTTTTAGTCGTTTTAGGAATTTTTCAAATCAATGAATTGAAATGTTAAAATAAAACGTGTTTTTCATTTTGAAATGTCGAATAGAACATTTTTATTCAAACTTTATATACGATTATACAAGAAATAAGTAAGTCTATATTTTATAACATTGTCACTAAGACCTAATGCTTCATTTCACACTAAGCAGTAATTTAAAGTACTTAATGTAAAAAAAAAAATATGTTATTGAGTTAAAAAAAATGTTATTTCTGTTGTTATATATATTTTTTTCCTGTTGGCTCTACAGACCTTGCAGATCTGTATATCAGAACCGGCTTTATTACAGCCGAGAAGAATGCTATATTCTTTTTTAGCATGTTATACGCTGGTCTATTTGAGCTAACTATATATGTATATATATATATATATATATATATATACATATATATATACATATATATATATATGGTTATGATATATATATATCAATGAGGGATTGTTAACCGTATCGTTAGCGTAGCATAGTAAATATTTAGGAGTTTCTAAGGACTCGAAGTGTAAAAGGGATTCTATTCATCTTTTATTTTTAACGAATATACGCATGGCAAGAATAGTTTCGTCACGGTTTACATCAATAAAATTATTTAAATAATTATCATCTGAGACGGTAATTAGCATTGCTATTTACTAGTAATTAAGCCCGTCCAGAGTATATTGAACCAAGACCATTTCAGGCGGAACGTTTGGTTAGCATGAAAGGGCGGGCCTTTAGCCTGAGTCTTTAGCTCAAACATTGCGAACCGCCACAGTAAATTTTGTTTACTCTCCACCGGCAGTAAACTGTTATTTCCGATAGCATCGATCGGATAAAATTGTCGGTTTTAGTTTAGTTTTAAAGGCAAGATGTATTTTATTCTATGAATAAATAGTATTAAAATGATGACACAGTTGTGTTTATTCAAGCAGAAAAAAAATGAACATAGTTACGGTCAATGATATTTTTCAAATACAATAACAATAATAGTAATGCTTTTTATATGCATCAGAAAACTATTCTAAAGCATTTGAGAATGAGTTCATGCAATAATTGATAAATAAGTATAATTTTGTATATAATACTTGTATCATATAAATAATAAGTGTTATATACGAAAGAGTGGATATAAGGTATATTATAATAAATATGCGATGAAATATTATTATAACAGATTAAAAGAAGACCAAACCTTTCTGGTTCTTAGAGGTAGAAAATGATTTACAGGAGATGAGTCTTATCTACGAGGGTGTTCTGGAAAGCAACGGTCTCAGGATGTGACTTGATACTGATTTCAAGAAAAACCAAAGCTAGGATGAGGGAGCACTGGTCGAATATCAAGAAGAAATACAAAAATATAGTTGAAATGGCGTGTGAACCTCCTTTAGAACCACATTGTGTATCCTTTGGCTATTACAAAAAAATAACCGTGACATTAATATTTATAGCCTGTCGAAACAGGGGAATTTCCTTTGGAGGAGATATGTGTGGAATTGGGTGGCAACTTCGAATAAATACTCACCGGCTGAAGATAGGAATCCGAATCCTATGAATGGGAAGAAATTCCAAATCGATCGGATAATATTTGTACCAGTGGCGAGCTTTCAATCCATAGGGTAATATTTGATCGCTTATTCTGTCACAGATTTTCTAAAATATTTAACTTACAGAGGACTTTAAGAGGGTAATAATTATCGAACTTTGTTAGGTAAGAGTCTGCTGATACGCTAATAATTTTATGGGAGAATATCCATATTCACTATATCACTCCTCCAAAATAACGACTTGACTCAGAAATTGGGATTTGAGTTAGGCCTTCAGTAGGAATTTTATTGGTTGTAGCTTTTTAATTCAGGAATGACATATCTGATAGTACATTTCCAACAATTTTTTTTAATAAGTCATATCTTGAGTTATGTCATGTTTGAACTCGAATTTTTATAGGAATAATGGCATAAGAGGCATATTAAAAAATAATTCAAACTTTTAAACATTTTCTAATGGTTAAAAAAGGAATATCAATACCATAATTGCAATAGCAATTATTTGTATCACCAATACCTTTTTTTTTTAACTCACATGGAACTTTCATGTACCTCAATTGAAAAATTAGTACTGCAACCATTGAGTAATACTATCCATTACTCGACTAAAACTGGTGCGGAAAGTCCCTCTTTCCCCCCACTAGTGAGGGAAAACCACTTTCCCTCACTAGTGGGGGAAAGTAACAGCCACCTAGATAGAATTCTATATTAAGAAGTTTCTAAGCCAAGTTAAGACACTATGGTTCAGTTTTAAACCCAGGAGGATATTATGTTTCAGAAACTTTGACTATGAATAGGAGGGAACTAGATGTACAAATAGTAATCGGAGAACATAGAATATTCCGGAAGTGGCAACTTGAGCGTATGGGTTTGAATTCAAACAAGAAACTATATAGAATGATTGAACCGATAAGAATTTCGATGAAAATGAAACTATTTTACACGCATATATATATATATATATATATATATATATATATATATATATATATATATATTTATTGTTATATATATTAAGTTATATAAAATAATAGTTATCTCCAGCTGGTACAAAAACATATGTCTTTGGCTCAATTAATTAGGACCAAAGTACGTCTTTTCTATCTGTGTATTAGAAACTGAGTCAAAAAGTTACGTTTATTCCCTAAGGGAAGTAAGAGGACAACCTAATTTGTCTAAATAATGTAGGTTTTGTACTGAAAAAGTTGAGGGTTAGGTTGGTACACCTGTCACACCGGCCATTAAAATCAGCTGTTGTTTCAAAACACCAAATAATATTATATATAAAATATATATTATAGCGTATAGTTTGCCTTTTTACATCCCATCTGGAGATAAAGATCAATTATTCAGCAATGTTTTAGTAAAGATAAATATTTAGTACAAACTTACAGCTGAGAGAATAATGATCTTCTTTAGTCCCTAGGTGCGTAAATAACTATTATTTCAATATTATACCTAGGAACTAGATGTGAAAGAATTAAATTTCATAAAAGTAAAAATAGGAGTAAAATTCAACCATTCCGCAATGTACTAAAGTCATGCGGGTTTGCCGCCGTAGCATTCGAAGGCGTAAACATCCTAGCCTGGACATTTAATATACGAGATCATTTTTTTTCTCTTTAATTATGTTATAATATCAGAAATATAAATGTTTAATAAAATGTTATAAAAACAATGAAAAGACCAAAACATAGCGTAATTATGATATAAGGAGAAGTTAAAGAGTAGGCGGTTAATCTTCGTTCGCAGGACTTGGTTCAAACTGGTTCAAAGTTTGGTAGAACACGTGCTGTAGGAACGCAAATACTGGTTAGTATTCCGTATGGTGTGTTGGCTTTAGTGTAGATTGTCGGCAGATCAAAGCCCCCTGGTGTACCTCTGTCCGAAGCGCGTCTATTCTCACGACGTGTAATGCGAGTAGTTCGTGATCCCTTGTAAAACTTTATGCATACTATCAAGGGTATTTAATAATACTCATAATATATAATTTAATAATACTAATAATATATAATTATTAAATAATTATAATAATAATAAAACTAAAATATGTTATAAAGGACTTTTGAATGAAAACTCCCAATTTTTTATTAAATTCTAAAAGACATAAAAAAATCTATACATTTTATTTCCTATTTAGTTTTAAAAATACAGTTCATATTTGGTCAAAATGTTATAATAATTAATTTATTATTGATTCGGCTCTTGAGTTAATATATATATATATATATATATATATATATATATATATATATATATATATATATATATATATATATCATTGGTAGAGCACTGAGTTGCCGTGCCTACAGTCCTGGGCTCAATTCGGCTGCTGGCTGATTTTATTTAATCAGTTAGCGATTGGGGATGGATACTTTAGTATCTGGGACCCTTCAGGAAATCAGCCACCCTCTATAAAATGGTTACCCAATAATTGGGCAGTTAAGCGTGATCTGGAACAAATCACCTCTCTGCACAACCGTTGCCCAAGAAACAATAGAGTCTCTGCCACATACTGAATCAGAGCTCTTCATGGGCCGTAGCTGTGTATTCTGTGGTATTTCGGCCCTTCATGGCTGTGGTAGGTTTTTAAAACTATATTATGAATGTATTGCTGATATTTAGTTCTCATCTCTGCCAGGAATTCATATATAAAATTAAATCTTATAAACACAAATACAATTATTTCATAAGGAGAAGTTAAAAGTTAGGCATCAATCTTCGTCCACACGACGCAGGACTTAGTTCAAACTGGTTCAAAGTTTGGCAGAACACGTGCTGTTGGAACGTAAATACTGCTTAGTATTCCGTAAATTGAGTTGATCTAAATATGAAAATTAATTAATTTTTCAAAAAATGCCTATAATTATTTTATCCGCATTATTCATTTTCTTTGTTATTTATGTTATCACATAGATGATTAAAAGTAACTTCTTTAAATATATAGTTATATATTTATAAACGGATATTTTCTTAAAACAATATATAAATCAATAAATACGTGTTTCAAGGTTCACCTAAATAAAAATAATTATAAAAAAACACAAATCGGGCAAAGAATAAATAGTTTACTATTACCTGATATTATAATTTATAATACAAATTACTAATTATAAACATAATTAATCATAATTTATTAATTATTACACTCAGTTGGCTTGGCTTTGACTTCAGTGGCCGATAGAAATTTTCCAAGCTAGTAGCCTCTCTGAGATTTAGCCAAGGTCCGGGGTAGGAACACGAATTTCAAATAAAATACACAACAGACCAAAATCCAGTAAGTCCTTCAGACCACAGACCTTAGGATCAATTAATTTTGGTCTCACTGTAGAAATAGAAGTATAGAAATAACTACATCTGTAATTGTTACTAAGACGTAATGAGGAATGTATCATCTACCTTGATATTTGTGTTCTGAATATTTAATAATAATTTTCTACTATTTGTGAATTTCTGACATTTTCATTAAGAAGGAAATACAACACACTAATATCCATGTTTCGGATTTACTCTCCTGTTATTTTTCCTTGAATACCGTTTACTATAAAGTGTTTAACAAGGATATTTATTCATATAATAATTGAGTTTTAAAGGAATAAATTGGGTATTAAAACCTGAACAAAGCAAATTAAAACTTCCAAGTTAGACGGGGTGTGGGAGGATCCAATACACAGGTGCGCTCCCCTCGCCGTAAAAAATTTATTTCGAGCCCACATCAGATTTTTAAATTAAATAAAACATAACTGTTTATAAGATAAAATCAAATTTTAAATTACCTTGTTAAATCATGTAGAAGGTTATTGCAACATAGTATATAATAATCTTTTTATTAACATGGGAGCGGAGTGGTTTAGTGGTAAAGCGTTGAGTTGCCGTAGCGAAGATCCAGGGTTCGAATCCCGGTCACTGGCATTATTTAATTTCAGCTGCCGGATATAGATTTTATGGGATCTAGGAGCCTCTATAAAGTGGGTACCCAAAATAAGGGGGAAATGTGGCGGTTGAGCGTGAGCTAGGACAAATCACCTCTCTGTACAAACGCTGACCTTGAATCAGTATAGTCTCTACCATGTACTTCAACCCCGCGTAAGTAAGTTGTAGTGGTAACAGGTATTTATTAATATAAATATTAAAATAATATAATATTAATTTATTTATATAAATATAGCAGAAGTGACTCTGAAGTTGGTCTATTATATACTTAGTACTTTTATTGATAAAGGTGTAGTATTTTATTTTATATTGCATTATAGAATGCGGAACGGACCGTAGCGGAGTCATTACACTCCTTGGTCTTAATTTGTTTTGCCTCAGTCCCGTTTAATGACCTTATATTTTCGCCATCCTCCATTCTCCCTATGTTCAATCGTTCTCCAAAAGCTCGGAACAGATATATTTTCTTTTTCATCTTCTTAATCCGGTTCTCGACTACCGCATGATCCAATGTGAGGGTTCCTCTTGTAGCAAGGCCTTATCTCTCGTCCTCAGTTCAGGTTCCTGGCAACAAACGACTATTGGACATCTTGCTCAAAGGTTTTTCTAGGGCGTCCTCGACTCCTTCTTGAATGTATGAGATTGGCTATTCTCTCACCTCACTATCGCGACACATGTCCAAACCATCGAAGGTGATTGTCCTGTAGTGATTTCAGACCTAAATTGTTCCTTATAATGGTGTTCATCACATTATCTCGGCGGGGTTTCCTTTAAATTTTCTGAAGGAATCTCATCTCTTTAGCCAGGAGTCGACTTGCATGTTTACTGGTCAGGGACCATGACTCACTGTAATGAACAAGACAGAAATGTAGTAAACTATTTTCTTTGTATACTTCCGGTTTTCCTACAATGGAATTTCGCATGGCTCAAAATATCCTACCTGCACCAGCCATTGCTGTCTTACTTCCATTATATGGTGCCTCGCCTCTATAGTACATATAAACTGGTATAATAAATAATTATATAACTGTGCAGGTAAATAAACAGTTATATAAACGGACTAAGGAAAATAAAAATAAGAATAAGGAGTGTAATGACTCCGCTACTCTCGTTTTCCAATTGTGTTTTTTTTATAATTCTTTTTATTCAGGCGAATGTTTAAGAACGTATTTATTTATTTATATATTGTTTTAAGGAAATATCCCTAAACAAATATATAACTATATATTTAACTAAATCTATATTCATAAAAGTTATTTTTAATCATATATTTGATCCATTTAGTCGATTCGTTCATTCCTCACATACGGGGCGGAAACATCGAGCATAATTAAAGACTTTTAACATAACTAAAGAGAAAAAATTATCTGGTGTAGTAAATGTCCAGGCTAAGACGCGACGCCTTCGAACACTAAGGCCGCAAACCCGCATCACAAAAACAGATAAAAGCAAACCGCTCGTCTTTGAAAGAAAAGTGTTACGTCTTTTTATAATTATTGGTAAATTTTTTTGAGTTTTAAATATTTTTATTTTTAAAGAGAAAAGATAGGCCCTCGGCCGGGATTTGAACCCGGAACCTTTGTCTCACCGTGACATCGCTCTACCATTTGAGCTACCCAAGGCCGCCTGCCGGCAGAGGACAAATCTTTTCTCTCATCCGATCTCATGTCCTCGTGCTCTCGTATTACGTCTTTTATTTGAAAGATTATATCATGTAACAATAAAATAAATTATAAAAGTATTACGTCGCATTTATGGACCAGTACGCTCAGATTACGGTTGGAGGAGGCGGAGTAATGCATTGGCAGCAATACATAATGATTCGAACATAGTCCGGTTCATAAGGATTCAGCGTCTAAAATGGGCGGGTTGTGTGGCCAGGATGGACGAGAGCAATCAGTAAAATTATGCTGACGGGTCTAGGAAGGAAAAGAAGAGTTTGAAGGCCCAGATTGCGAAAAAAACAACTCAAAATTAAATATCTTAAAAATAATAGTTAGGCTCACCTGTGGCGTAGTGGTTTTGATATAGCCATTATGTTTATGTACCAGGCTACAGGGAATAACCGAAAGGACTAATCATGATACCTGTTGAAATGTAATTAAAAATGGATCAATTTTTTAGGAAAATGTCAAGATACATAACGAGGGTGCTAATGGCTTCAAGCAAAAAATTATTGCCTCCTCTGAGAAAGTCTTAATTCAATTTCGGTAATCGACGAGGTACCTACAAAAAACTGGAAGACAACGAGGGTAAAACATGTATTAAGGTTTTTTCTAAATTAATTACTAAAAAAACTCTATTAACTAGTATATTTGTATATTTCTTATACCAAAGCATCAACTCACAACATCCATCTTATATCTTCAGTCTCCTACAATTTAAATCCTCAATCCGATCCCAGGTGATGAGGTCTCGCCTTTCGGACATTTACACTTGCCCGCACAGAACCAAAACATTTGTGCGTTCCTTTCTCGCCCGCTCTACCTCTCTTTGGAACTCACTCCCACGCGATATCCGTCGTGCGTCTTCTTTATCCACATTCAAATCCAAGCTTATCCTATATCTTCTAAATTCCCATACAGATAATATCTTATCAGTAATAATTTTTTATAGCTCATCTTCATCAGAATTGTTTGATGAATTAATATAAATATTCTTCACTCAAAATTTTATTATTTTTTGGAGAATGGAGATAGTTGGGGGGTGCAGTAAAAAAAACACCAAATAAGTCAAGACTTATTATTATTTGTGCCGACATTTCGGCCTACTTAGTTCACACAGCCGCCTCTCCCTTTAGCCCTGAAGATGACCTACAAAGTAGGTCGAAATATCGGCACAAATAAAAATGAGGCTTGACTTATTTGGTGTTTTTTTTTACTGCACATTACATTACATTATATATATAATGTAATGTACTTATCGACATTTACAAAAGAAAAAAGCACTTGTTAAAAATGGAATAATGATATAACAAAAAGTGCAACTAAACACTGGCTAGTTTACAAACAGTGGTTTATGTTAGAAGATCTCTAGGCCATATTATTTCAGGCATCGCAGATTTATTTTAAATATAGAATAGAATAGAAAATTATATGATTAGAATAAAACACTATTTACATAATAATATATATATAGCCAGCAAAATTAACGGACAAATAATTAAAGAAAAAAATGGAAAATGCCACCTTACACGTGTAAGAATCTAGAAAGCCAGAAAATGAAGTGGAGAAGATATTGTCTGGAGACTTGGAATTGAGCAGAGTCAATTATGATGTTATCTTCTCGGAGCTCCAAAACGCTAATGTAACGGTCACAGATGTCGAACACGTGTGGCAAGAGATTGGGACATTTGAGAAAATTATTAAAGTTCAAATGTAGCATTTTTTTTAATTAAAAAAATTAATAATTAACTATTGTTGGTAATTTTTATGTAACATTTTCTCACAAACCCGTCCTTAAATAATCCCTTATAAAGATATTTAATTAGGACAGACAATAGTTTTTTATAAATAGAAGAATTTTTAAATACAATACTGCAATAATGCAAAATACGGATTTTGGTTCTGTTATTAAAAAAAGATAAACATATTTTTTAATTATAATTAATTCAATAATTTATTTATATTATATTTCCACATTTTACCAAGCGTAAAAATTAGTATCTACAAAAAAATATCGGTTTTAATACTAATTAGTTATCGAAGTAATAAAATTTTACAATCCCTTTACCATTGTTTACTTTTCGTGAATATTGAATGAATGAATCGTTTTATTCTTTAGTTCCTATGGTTCGGACTCTGAACAAAGGAATGCTCATATAGAATGAATAAATGTTTAATAAACAAAAATGATTCATGCCTTTTCAAATATGTAAATATTTGAATAATAAACACGCAGGGATATTTTCTTCTGGCAAAACATTGAAAAACCAATAACTGAGCTTCTTGACTTGCTTGAATTATTTATTTTTTTATATGCTTGCGAATGCCTTGATATTCTCTGTATCGCCCCTAAAAGATATATCAAGGTTTTTATTATTTTTATAAAAAAAAATGGAGTTATGAATAACAAATGAACAGATGAACTTCCATTTTATATGAAACGTTCATTGCACAAATTGACTAACTCCATAAAACAAAAAGTGGAGAAATGCCAGTCAATAGTGTGTATTGTTTTTTAAAATTCCCTTTACAATATAAAGTAGCTTTTATCTAAAAGTATGTAAGATTAATAAGAAAGAGAAAAAAATATCGTCAGAAATGTTACAATTGTTATGTGACCGGTGGAGGCAGGTGGAAAAAGTAATACATTTAAATTCAGTGTTTAAATTTTTATGTTTCTTATCAGAGAAAAAGTTGATTATTAGATATTTTTGTTACAAATTTTCCATAAAAAATAATATTAACTGTTATGTAATATTATTATTTGTGATTAATTCTTGAGAAGTATAAATGATGTCTTCTTCATCAGCTGTATCTAAGGACTCGTATTTTCGATTTCTTTTTAAAGTATTTTGTTTAACGGGAGGAATGAATTTCTGCAGATCCATCCTGTCTCTCCTTTTTTTCCTTGTTACAGATCTAACTTTAGGATATAATAAAGGCAGATCTTATCAGATTTCCTTAAATTTTGAATCTTCATTATAGTCACATTTAAATTGGATAGGGTGTGGGTTGGACCTTTTTAGCTTGTTAAAATTCATCATTAAGCACTTGTTAGTGCATTTAAATGGTATTATTGCAACGATTTGCATTAGAGTTAATTAAAATGATCACTGAAAAAAATTATTTATTTCTCAGTGGTGAAACAAATTTTTCGTTTGGTGGTACATATTAACCTTTGTTATTTGGGAAAAATTGTACTAATATAAAAAGTTATGACTATACCAAGTGCTTTTACACTTAAATTTAAGATTTTTCAAAATGCAGAGTTAGTCAATTTGCTCAGTGAACGGCTCATATACCCAACCATAAAATTCCATCTTAAGATTTTTCACGTCAAGCGTTTTATATACTTCGTAAGAAATAATATTTCTATCATATATTTCCTTCTCCTCCAAATACTCAATCAGAATGGCAGATCTTTCGTAAACTTCCTCTGCCTCTTTTGGTTTTCCAATATCACCTCACGATTTATATCCTTACCTTTTATCTGTTTCCTTCAATTTACCTCCGACTTCTTCCTACTTTTACTCAGCACCATTATTTAACTCAGATAACTTTTAATTGGCTGAAATTTCTCCTACTGGCTTTATTTCCACCATAATGAAATCACTGTTATGTTATTTTCCCCATCAAACTTTTTTATTTGCTTCCTTTTAGGAAATGGCTTCAACACATCTCCTTATATGTATATATATATATATATATATATATATATATATATATATATATATATATATATATTTAATCTCGTTTGATCCCATTTCTCTTCCTTAAACGCCTAATTTAGAATAGTTCTATGAATGGAATTTTTTATAAACTTTAGCGCTAAGTTACTATATAAACATACAATAAAAAGATAAAATACTACAATCATACAAAAAAAAATGTATATCTGGTTAATAAAAGCAAAATAAATACTTGCGAAAATGATAATAAAATAATTGCTCACATTCATACCATAATTACAATATTTACAATTTGCCCGGGGTCCCGTCTCATCTGTTAATTTAATTGTATTAATTAATTAAATGTACTCCCATTATACTCTAAGACATAACAATACCCTGTATAGAAATCTGTTCTGAAAACTATTATTTCATCAAAAAATAAATAAACTACTGAATTACAAACAGCTTTATTATAATGCAATTGGGAAAAACCACAATGCAAAGCCTTATGTTTCAAAAATACACCTACTTACCAGTCGACGTTTCGCCTATTCAGGCATTATCAATACACCAAAATCAAAAAGGGGGTTATGTGAATCGCATCTGGAAGAAAAAGGTGCAATACATCCCAACGATCAACAGCCCAAACAGGCTCCAAACATGAGACAGCACCCCACCACCAAGACGTTCAACATACAACTCGTCGACTGGTAAGTAGGTGTATTTTTGAAACATAAGGCTTTGCATTGTGTTTTTTTCCCAATTGCATTATAATAAATAATAGTGTTTCTTTTTGAGTTTTTGGCTCTATTTTAGTAAACAGTTTTATGTTGTTGTCAATACTTATATTCTATATTATGAAATGAAATTTGTATGAAGAATGGATTCCATAACAATTTCTCTATTACATAAAAGAAAAAAAAAACCTGTATCACTTCAACACAAGAACTGGAAATACGGGGGTTCAGTACATGGTAGAGAGTGTACTGTTTCATGGACAACGGTTCTGCAAGGATGTGATTTGTAATACGTCACGCTCAACAAATTATTCTTAGACATTAGGTTTAACATAATAAACAAAAAAATATGTAATATAGTATTTAAAATTATCAAACTTAAATTGCCTACTTGTCTGATTGCCGACTAATGTCGGAAGAAATTGGTTCATGATTGTATATTTATAATTGAACTATAGATATTTAAAGTGGCGAATGTGTGGGAAGGACTGGATGGAGAAATATTGAATCAAATAACACGCCGGCAAACCTCGGGGAGACTAAGTCAACAACATCTAGCATTTAAACAAGCCTGTCCCAAGGCTGCTGCGGTATCGGCCTTTTTAAGATAAATATTTGTACTCAAACCAAAATTGCATTCTATTGCCGCTGACATTTGTAGAAGAGTTTCTCAAATGTTCCTAAATAATAAAAAACGCTTGCTATCATAATGACTCAAATTATCGAACAGGTTTATTTATTACTAGCTGATGCCAGCGGCTTCGCTCGCATGGAATTCAGTCTGCCACATAAAGTTTCGTGAAAGATCATTTTAAATAAATAATTAAATTATTTTAT
This sequence comes from Arma custos, assembly GCA_037127475.1. Taxonomy (NCBI): domain Eukaryota; kingdom Metazoa; phylum Arthropoda; class Insecta; order Hemiptera; family Pentatomidae; genus Arma; species Arma custos. The sequence continues at coordinate 12,048,342 of CM073765.1, forward strand.
TTAAATATACGTTACTCGTACATCCAAAATTTCAGATGTCTAACATCAAAACTGACGGATTCTATACAACTTTTGAACCCCTATTATATTAAAGGGGAAACCCTTGGGGTGGAATTATCCAAATTTCTTTTTTAAACTATAAACAGAAGCTATCTACAAATTTCAAGATGCTAAGTTCCTGATTTGTCTTTAATTATGTACTATAACGGGGGGTGGCACATGCCCCCGTGCCCCCAGATAAATCAGTCCTTGCTGTAGCCTATGATGTATAGCCTATTTTACTCAGTAAGTTTCATCCAAATCCGTTCAGTAGTTTTGGCGTGAATGAGTAACAAACATAAATACAAACATTCGCATTTAAAATATTAGTAGGATATCAAAACAAATAGTTTCACTCATGTTCTTTCTGCTATTTTAACAACTATTATCATGTGATTTGCCTTTAATTATGTACTATAATAGATTCTCCACAGTTCCTAAAAACTGTCGGGGGTGGGGACGTGCCCCCGTGCGCCCCCCCTTATATCCGCGCTTGCTATAGCCTATGTGTTATTCTGATGTATAACCTATATTATTGTAAAGTTTCATCCAAATCCGTTCTGTAGTTTTTACGCGAAAGAGAGACAAACATACAAACTTTCACATTTATAATATTAGTAAGATTTGTGTTCTTCAAAATAGGAAATACAGTCGAAATAGATAATTAAGAATCTATTCCAATAAGTCTGAGTTTAAGCCCTTAGGAAGCTAGAAGCATGCCTAGCAAAACGTTGGTGAAGAATTTGACGAGATGCGGTTGAAACCCCAAGAAACCATTGAACAATGGATTCCATAACAATTTCTCTATTTCATAAAATAAATAAAACCTGGACCTCTACAACCCGTGAACTGGAAATACGGGGGTTCAGTACCTGCTAGAGAGTGTACTGTTTCATGGAAAACGGTTCTGCAAGGATGTGATTTGTGCTAGGTCACGCTCAACTGCCAAATTTTTACCCTCTTATTTTGGGTACCCTTTATTTTATGATATATCATAAAGGCTGATGAGCCCTATTACATAAAACAAGTTTACGAAATGTAATAAATATATAAGACTGCAGTGTTGTGAGTGTATTGAATTACATAGTTCCGATCTAGAAAAGGAATACTGTACTCAGATAAGTGTAGATCAAATAATTTGGCAGGGAATGGCCAACAAGTTTATCATAAAAATACGAAAAATGACTTACATGTGATAAACGAGGTAACTCGATTTTTGTCTCAAAATTTGGTAACAGTGGTTTCTAATAGATGTTTTGCTGGCGAACACGATGGTTTGATCAAGAAAGGAGAAAAAAGAGTTCAAACGACTGAAAAAGTATAGCCGTAAATGGGAAAAATTAGTTCATCCGAATGGTAAATGAAGATGAAGGTAAGGTGACTTCCCCAGTTGGACTTCGAGCCCTTAAAACATCCTCTTTCTTGTCAGATGGACAGGATCCACAATCTGCACAGCCTTCTCCAGGTTCGACCTTATAGTGGTGTTCCGGACTCGTTTTTTTTGTTTGTTTTTTTCTATGTATTTTCTAGGTATGATTAATATTATAGCCATTTATTATCCGAGGGCATGTAATATTAAACCTAATAAAGTTACGTTCTGTCGATGAATCGATTAACCATTATACTTTAAAAAAGGTTATGAATTACATATATATACTACTACATATACTTATTGTATATGTATGTTAATGTATATTGAATATGTATATGTACTACATATACTTATTTAACTGTATATTATAGTAATACTATTAAAGTTAGCAAACTCACTTCCATCTTCATTGGACTATTGTGTTACCTGTAATATTGTACGTTACAAAATGTAATCACAAAAAAAAAATTCAATGACAATTTTAGTGTGAATGGTAGAATTTTAAATGGGTTATTCAGTTCATTACATCATTAACAGGTATCCAGACGTGTCGCTGAAAAAAAAAATTGCTAGACTTTATCTTCAACTGTCAGAGAATAGGAAATTGCTAAAACTACTTTACGAGACTTTTAAACTGATTTTTTTTTTTAAGAATCTGGAAATCAAGTCACGGACTCAACATTACCGTCCGCCGTTTTACCTCGAAATGACTTCCAATTAGGACACATCTATGCTATTTACAGAGATTAGATTAGGTATAAAGATTCCGCCTTTAGTAACTTCAGTGATACCTCCAAGGAAGTTGAGAGGAAAGAAACTATTGCTAACTAACCGATGTTACCTGGAATAGAAATTTTACTTTAGGCTGAGGAGTCAATACGAAATATTGATAAGAACAGTTCTCACGTACTGCTTGGAGTCATAGGCCAGTATCATGGTCGGACTTGGTATCATGGTGGTATTTATTTCGTGATAAGCGCACATTGGCTTTGGAGAGTTGGTCAAATATACCTCCGGGAAGGTAATAAGACTTGGTGAACCTTACATCGTGAACCATATGAGGCTGAGAAGATTGAGGTGAACTGGCCAGGGAGACCATATCAGGTAGAGGATATCAGAGGATGAGACCACTAATGAAATAATGAGTGAAGCCATTCAAAGACCAAGGCGAAGAGGAAGACCGCGTCTTAGATGGATGGATAGCCTAACGGAGGATGGATAGCCTAACGGAGGATGGATAGCCTAACGGAGGATGGATAGCCTAACGGAGGCTGCCCGAAGGATCCTGGGAGTTGGTGAAAATTACAGGTGAAGGCCAGGAACAGTAATAGTCAGTTGAGGCCGTGGAAGAAGAAGAACTGTTCATTCAGTTTTACTACCCATTGCTCAAAATGACTTTCAATCATGGCTCGAACACACTCAATACAATATAATGATTCCGACTTTAGTAACTTTAATCATGTCTTCTTTAATTGCTAATAAACATCTGTATGCTAATTTTTGGTTATTGGGGTGGTTCAGATTGTTAATTAATAGTTTGTGGTTATTTATACTGTAGTTCCTATTTTTCACGCCTTTGATGAAACGGTACTAGTATGTTTAAGGGCCTGCTGACATCAGCGTGCTGAGATGTCACTTTTCTTAACCATCTCCTACTGTTACAGTAACCTTTCTATTTTTTTGTTATTGTTTATGTGAAGTTGAACGCGAATGTGTTTTTGATTATTTTCTTCAAATATGACTTGGAATTTGAAGAAGATTTTTCGCACGGTGTAATATGAAAAATCAGCTGTTAGGTTTCTTCAGGAGCGGAATGTCATTCCGCAGAAAATGCGTTGTGGAAATGGACATGATATGAAACTGCAAGTGGGGAATAAAATTAGATGGAGATATAAGAAAAAAGGATGCAACAAGACCCTGGGTATTCGATTAAATACGTGGTTGAGGAATAGTACATTACTTTTGGAGACTATTGTCCATTTTATATAACGAAGTTAGAGGGAAGAGACCCTTTTGATGCAATTTTTGAAGATAATGTTCGTTTCAATGAGCATTGTTTGGAATAAATCTTTCATTGTTTATCATAACATCATATTTTAAATATTTCTATTTTAAACATTAAATAACAACTTGTAACTAAAATATGATAATTTTTTTTAATTTTTAAATGTTTTTATTTTAAAGAGAAAAGATTTGCCCGGGCAAATAATTTCTCTTTAAAATAAAAACATTTAAAAATTAAAAAAATTATCATATTTTAGTTACAAATTGTTATTTAATGAATATTGCTTGTAATAAATGTTTTATTATTTCTAGTTTAATTTTGTCTACATGTTTCTCTTTATTTCATTTCCTATAAATCTGTTGTATCATAATGAAAGGCAATGCCTATTTAAAATTCATGCATAACCTGACAAGGTCCAAATAGTTGAGGTAAGTGACACCTGAGCGCGCTGATGTCAGCAGGCCCTTAAACATACTAGTACCGATGAAACTTATGTATTTTCTGAAAATAATTGCTTGGATTATTTTTTACAGGATTCATCAAGTCAACGAGATAATGAGAAACCTTACTTGCTCATCATCATTATAGATAATGATGGCACATTGTCTGTATCAAGTAAACCAATATTAAAATTTAATTGGATTTCATAAAAAAAAAATAAATGAAAATCTCTTCCCTGAGAAAGGTAAATAGCGAAAGGACTAATTATAATACTTGTTGAAATTTAATTACAAAAAGGATTAATTTTTTAGGAAGTTGTCAATGTAACTAAGGAAGTCGAATGTAATGGCTTCAAGGAAAAAAATATTGGTCCCTCTGAAAAGGCCTTAATTCAATTCCCGGTAATCTGCCACTTACCTAAAAAAAAAAAAAAAAAACTCGTGTTGAAAAATAGACCATTAGGGAAATAATCTAAGGTCTAAATATTGTTTTTATATTTTATTAAGGATCTTAATAATCCAATGTTTTAAGGAAGTAAAAATGTTTTATCTCCAGCTGGTACAAAAACATGTGTTTTTGGCTCAATAATATTCACAAGATTAGTAGGTTATCAAAACAATAGTTTCACTCATGTTCTTTTTGTTATTTCAACAACAATTACCGTATGATTTGCCTATAATTATGTACTATAATGGATTCTCAACAGTATTTAAAAACTTTCGGGGGGAGGGGGGCACGTGCCAATGGAATGGGAATAATCTGCAAAGAAATCAGCTTTCAATCAATAAAATCCGACCAGTAGTTGTCCTCTACAACAAAATGATTGAATAATTTCGGAAGTGAGTTCTAACAGGCGCTAGGTCACGTTTTTTTAATATAAAAGCTCAAATATCTCAGTTGGACTTATTGGCCATACATAAAATTAAAGAGAGGAACATTACCAATTAATTTGCTGCATAGATCGTATGATAGGTATTGGTCGATCAGGTGTTACGGCCAAAGACGCCGCCAAACAGGCAAAAAATCGTATTTTTTTTAGTATTTTTTAGTATTTTTAGTATTTTTTAGTATTTTCGTATTTGAGCATACTCCGTTCTTGCTAAAACTTCCGCTATATAATTTTCTGCATAGATTGAGCTATTTGAAGGGTTTGGAACGACAAAATTCCGACATCGACTTTTAGTGGCCACCCCAATGTGTCCTATACCTGGATAAGCGAACCATTGACTAGTTATTTAGAGAGATCAGATTTTTGTTTAGTATAAAATTGATTCAACTACTCTCCAGCTATTATTTATAGAAAATAATAAAACTCAATAAATAATGCTATAATGTTTATAATATGATGTAAAAGCAGAATAACATTAAAATAGTAAAAAAAATAATTCGGAACTTTTTTTGTATTTCAAAGATTGATTTACACAATCAGGAACATTTCCTAGCATTAATGTGAACTTGACAAATAAAAAGACTCAATTGTTGCCGACTATAACTACTGTAAATAGTTACTGTAACCATGCTTGTATGTTTGCTTACAATAACAACAATACAGATTGCCTGAGTCAACAAGAACTGCAAATATCACCGATTCTTCTCACTTTTTTGCCCTTTCTTCTCTTGCTTTCTTCGATTTATTTTATTTATTAATTATAATAAACCTACTAGGTCACTTCGGTAACCTAGCTTTATAGAGAATTTTCTGTGGTTATTTGTTAGATATTTACGACTTAGGGTGCACCTACATTGGATCCGATGCGATACGATCAGAATTCGGAAGCAAACCAAATGACTGAAATATATCGAGAGTGCCTACATTGGATCCGTCCGTTTTTATCAGACTAATCCGAGCGATTTAGTCGCTCGTGGAATCAAAATAGTTTATTTATACGGAAGCGCCTACATTGGATTTTCACATTTCAAAATCATTAGTTTTCAATCCGATAAGCCAGCCGTTACCATGTGTGCCAACTTAATCTTTATTTTCTAAAATGTTTATTAAAAAATGTACATTGTAATTTGATAATTAACTATTATATAAATATCCGGTATAAATCAAAATTAAATATTCTCAATTCTCATTAAAATATTTTATTACTAATTTTCATGAACCATTAAATATAGTAGCGAAGGTTATTTTTCCGTTGAATAAAATTATATCTATCAGAAATGTACAAAAAAATATACCTACATACAATTTTAATTCGTCAAATAAAATTGGAAACATTAACTTTTGATAAAATTATTATCGTAATGTTTAATTTATTTATTAAACAGTTGGCAACTCTGGGAGGTAAGGGCTTTTCTGATTTTTTATACTCGTTTGCAAAGATGAACAACAAAATAACAAAAGAAATAAATATTATCACAAACGAGAAAATTAAATCATTATATAAAACACGAATATATAATAAAAACAATAAATTTTTTTTTTTTTAAAACAACTAAATTATTTATTTATAGTCACACAGCAAGACAAAAATATTCTAATATAGTAATATTACCTCATTGTTATAACATTTGGTTCTTTCAATTTATAAAATTAAGATTATTTATTAATTATTTTTAATATATTTATATTTCACTATAATATATATATAAAATATAAGAAATAAAAGAATAAAATTAATAGTATATTATTCGGAAGGCAGTGACTAGTTTCACTATCGGATTGAAAATAATAGAATCGTGTCGGATCTGATCCAGTGTAGGCACTCACTGCGTATTGCAGTTATTTGTTTTTTCAGCCCACCATCCTATGTGATAGAATAGGATCGCGTTGCATCGCATCGGATCCAATGTAGGTGTACCCTTATACGGATCTCCTAGGATCCTTCTACCATTTTTTTTTCAAGTGGATCTGTGTGGTCCATTCTCTAAGTTAATTGGATCCCTTCAAAAATCGATTTAGCCCTTTTTCCTTTGATCTTCTGCAGATCTACTTCTAAAGGTTTCCACTTAGCCATTAACTCACTAGTGATTTATATTGACAGCTTCCTAGCTAGTTGATCCTGTCTATAGTTCTTTCAGCAATGCCATTGGCAATTCTGCAATATATATATATATATATATATATATATGATATTTTCTTCCTCGCAGAGCTAAGTAATCCACTTTTATTTAATATGCTTTATTACGGACAGATTATACGGTATTCAGTACATGGTACGGACTGAACTGTCTCTAAGCCAACGGTTATGTAAGGAGGATGTAGTGTCGTAAATCGGCATTTGGCCATATGTTTTGTTTTCGTATCTCTTATAAAACCTTCCTTTTCAATTTAATATTGCATATTGCATGAAGTGCTCTGTGGTTTGTAATAACAAATGAATACACTGAGTTATAAATGTTTTTTGTGTTTCAATTGATTCTTATTATAATTTATAATTGAAGTTTACTATAGAGGACATCACACTCAATAGTTTAACCTCTAGTCAAGGAAATTAACATAATAGAGGCTGGATGAGCCAAGGTGGGATCTCTATCCTTCCACATTGAATCGCTCCTTCCAGAATAAATAATTTATCTACCATATATTGAACTCGAGAGATCTGTAACTACCTCTACGACCTATCATGCTTACTACTTGATATATATTAATTTTTAATATGTTTATCCTCTTCTAAAATATTTTTTCATATTAATAACATCCTAAATAATATTTGTTTATAATTTTTTTATAATTATTGGTCATTTTTTTTCATGTCATGGTGAGACAAAGGTTCCGGGTTCAAATCCCGGTCGAGGGCCTATCTTTTCTCTTTAAAAAATAATAATATTTGTTTAATTATGAACTTGTACCACTACAACCCGTGAACTGGTCTGGTGCATGGTAGAGACTGTACTGTTTCACGGGACAAGGAGGTGACGTCCTAGGTCACGCTAAACCTCCAGATTTCCCCCCCCCCTTATTTTGGGTACCCTATTTTATATTTTATAGAGGCTGGGTGAGCCCCGGTAGGGTACTAGATCCTATATGATCCATTTCCAGCTGCAAACAGACTAAATAAAAGTCTTGCCCGCAGCGGAATTTGAACCAGGATTTCCGGCATGGCAGCTCAGTACTCTACCACTGAGCCACTCCCCTCCCCTGAACGATAGATGAACAACTTAATTTTTTTTAGATTACAGCTAATTATAGAAGTTGGACTCTAATAACTCCAATAACATGCCAAAGACGAAGCCTCGATTAACGAATTTAGTCCAGTGAAAGTAAATAAGGAAAAATAATTTTTACTATGTCATAATAAAGAGTTAAAAAATATCTATTGCATTATTTCTGTTCTATTCAAGATGGATAAGCTCGCTAATTAGATTCATCTTTTATTCAAATATAATAATTGATAACTGATATTGAGTTCTACAATAATCCGTTAAAACTATTTTATTTCCTTAAATTATCCCTAATTATAATAAATTATACACTGTCAATAAATGTAGTAATGCAAGATATGTTCAATAAAAAACTCTTTATTTTACAAAATGTCGTCTCCATTAATTAATTTTATCCCCTTCGATATACTCTCTTACATTCGTCTCTAGGCAATTAAAACTCACTGCTTTACACTTGTCACACCTCGTATTATTTTTTTAGCAAAGTATTGAATGTATATTTAATATGTGAATATAATTATAAATGCTTTCTACAAAAATGTATTATATTACGTTTAAAGTATTACCAAGAGCATTATTATGCTCCGGAAAGTTAAACAATCAACTTCGATCCATAGATAAAATTTACGCTTATGGAATTAAAGAAATAATACAATAAAGCAAAGTAAGAAGCAAACCATGATCCAGTCAACACTTCATTAATTTATTAACTACGTTTCGACTTTAAAGACATTTTTAATTTTCAAAATGTTTTGTTTAATTGTGATTAATTAAAATAATGTAATTATTTATTGTCCCAACAATTAGCGAAATAAAGTAGAGATATTTCTAAAAAAACATTATTGTAATATTAATTTAAAATTTTTCTACATCTAGGGAATACTATATCCCGTAGTCAAACTACAAGTTTAAAAAATGATTTGAGACTTAGATCTACGAGATAAGAAGAGAATTAATATAATATTTAATATTGTTAAAAATCTTTGTGTTTTAAAATGTAAATGTATAGATTAACAAGAATAATTCTTTAAATTTGTACTATCATTATAAGATATTTTATAAAATGATATGAAAATTAATGAAGAGATAGAAAATGTGGGTCGGTTACTATGGTAAAGTTATCATTACTCTTTATTATAATTGTTATTGAAGTTGAATCATTTTTTGTATTATTGGTTTTTAAGTTTTAAAAGAAAGGTTTTAAAAAAAATATATGAATAAAATTTAACTATCTCTCCTGCCTCTTTTTTGTCATTAACGTAAATTTAAATTTATTTATGTAAGGAAGAAATAGTTGGGGGTGCAGTCAATCAAAACACCTAAATAAGTGTAACTTATTTATTATGTGCCGACGTTTCGGCCTACAATGTAGGCCATCTTCAGGGCGAATAAAACACGCGGCAGCTAGGCGAGCTCAGACCCAAGTCAAATTTATTTAAATTATCGTTTATATTTATTCAAATAAAATACACCAAATAGAAATAATACTTTTTATTTATTTTATTTATTGCAATAATAAATAAAAAAAATTCAAGAAATTAGTAATACAGAAAAAGATCGGAAATTTAATGAAATTAATAAAACTTTTGTTTCCTTATTGGATATAAAATAAATTGCTTGTGCAGCACTTTCTATGTCGTAGTGCTGGCAAGATTGGATGGTATTTTTTTTTTAAGTTATCTAGTAGATTGAAAAAATCTTATTTTTCCATAGAAGTATGCCGACAACTTAATCTACCCTTTTTATGTTAAATATTTTAATCTCATATTTATGATGAATTCTTAATCTACACATTTTATATATTTTTTTAAATGGAGTGAAATTCATTATTGGTAAAAAACATTAATTTAAAATTTAAGTTGATTGAAAAATCGACTGTCAAATAATATTTGTTATCTGGGTGACTTTGAAAAACAAGTGATCCGGTCGTTTGCTGGTTGAGAGGACGATGTGAAATATTACAATCAACTTAATTAATTTCCATGATGAAGACATCCTTTCCTCTAAAGTTGCGTTCAATATTTCTCTTTCAAAGTGAAAGTAATAATAATAATAGTAATTATGAGAAGTAATATCTTTCAAAATGACATCATTTGAAATTTCAACTTTCGAACTTTGAAATTTCAACTTGGAATACTCATACTGTACTGAAACGACAAGGAACTTCAACGTTTACTAGACAAACAATCTAAGCTCCCAATTAATTACAAAAGACTCATATACATGACAATCATTAGACCCATCTGGACTTACGGAGTAGAGCTTTGGGGCTCCACTAAGTAATCCATAATGACCATAATGTTCCATTTGTTGCTGATTTGGCCCGAATCCGACATCAATCTTTTCATGACAAACTTCATTTCCACTCGAACCCACTAGTTTCAAACCTAGCAACCTCTTCAATTCCTGTTAATCCTCCGAGGCGTCTGAAAAGGAGATGGTCTCGTGACCTTTTAGGTTGTACTTATTATTTGAGTACTACCGCTGGGTAGTTTCTCTATTTGTCTGTATGCATGACAATATGTACCATTTATCCTATTTACTTGTTTTATCAGTATTATACAGTTGTAAATTTCATTGATTAATAAAATAAGTAAAAAATATTATATCTCTAGCGATTTAAAATATATTAATAATATAAGTGAACGCTGAGGGAATTGTATATTAAATATAAAAATACCCTGAAGTGTGATGGAACAGGTAAAGTGAACTCTCAATGTGTTTCGCGAGGACTTTTCCCGTTTAATTTAGATATTGAAAGAAAAAGTCAGTTTTATTCATGAGTGAAAAGAAAGAAGATTCAGAGACATCTCCTCATTTATAATATCAACATGAGAGCCGTTCACTGCACAAAATGACCAACTCCACTTATTGAAAAATCTTAAATTTAAGTGTAAAAGCAATTGGTATAGTCATAGCTTTTTATATTAATAAAATTGTTCCCAAACAATAAAGGTTAACATCATTAAATATCAAATTTTTTTGGTCATTGAAAAATAAATAATTTCTTTTTTTAGATTAACTCCGTACTTCAATGCAAATCGTTGCAATAATACCATTTAAATACACTAACAATTGCTACACATCTCACAACTTATCCATTGAAATGTGACTATAATGAAGATTCAAAATTTAATGCAATCAATATGTGGAAATTTGTGGCAGATAGACCACTAAGTTTGATAAATGTGGATCAGCCTTTATTATATCCTAAAGGTAGATCTGTAACAAGGTAAAATAAGAGAGACAGGATGGATCTGCTGAAATTCATTCCTCCCGTTAAACATGATTTTTTTTAAAAAGAAATCGAAAACAGGAGTCCTAACATACAGCTGATGAAGAAGACAACATTTATACTTCTCAAGAATTAATCACAAATAATAATATTACATAGCAGTTAATATTATTTTTTATGGAAAAATTGTAACAAAAATATCTAATAATTAACTTTTTCTGTGATAAGAAACATAAAAATTTAAACACTGAATTTAAATGTATTACCTTTTCCACCTGCCAAATCGATTAACTCCACCGGTCACATAACAATTGTAACATTTCTGACGATATTTTTTTCTCTTTCTTATTAATTTTACATACTTTTAGATAAAAGCTACTTTATATTGTAAAGGGAATTTTAAAAAAACAATACACACTATTAACTGGCATTTCACCACTTTTTGTTTTATGGAGTTAGTCAATTTGTGCAATGAACGTTTCATATAAAATGGAAGTTCATCTGTTCATTTGTTACAGAGAGTTATGACACAGAGAATATGAAGGCATTCGCAAGTATATAAAAAAATAAATAATTCAAGCAAGTCAAGAAGCTCAGTTATTGGTTTTTCAATGTTTTGCCATTTCTACTACTGACGAATTAATCACAAATAATAATATAACATAACAAAACTGTTAATATTAATTTTTTGGAATATTTGTAACAAAAATATCTAATAATAACTTCTTCTGTGATAAGAAAAATTAAACACTGAATTTTAATTTGTTACATTTTTCACTTGCCAAATCGATTAAGTATATAGGTCACATAAAAATTGTAACATTTTTAGCATGTCTTTCTCATTAATTTTACATATTTACATTGAAAGAAAATGTAACTTTAAAAAATCAACGCACCCTACTTTCTCGCATTCATCTTATATAAAAATATAATAATTGAATAAACAACTCCCAGCAAATGATTAATTATAACTTTGGAAATGAAAGGGATAAATATTTTACTTAATATATTTTAAATTTATTAATATATTTTAAATTTATTAATATATTTTAATTAATAACTTTTTTATGAATTTCTGTAATTCAAGTACGTTTTATTGCCCTCTACATTATAGTTGTGGCCATCTCAGGGCGGAATCTTATGCTTCTATTATGAAAATAAATTATATTAATAAATATTTTATTTACCATTAGATCAATATTTGTACCAACTGAGGAGAATAGAATACAAGTTTCAAAATATTACCAAATATTGTTCCTCCTAAATAAATTTGAAGTATTTTTTGAAGTTTATAATGCCCGAAATATTGACGCCAAAATTTCTCTTAAACAGTAGTAAATATCGGGCAAAGATAAATAATCTTTTCTAACCAGAATTCACCTGAATAAAGGAAGAAAGGATGCCAAAGGAAACGCTGGAAACAGGCCTAGAGGAGGATATCCGGAAAATTGGAGCAACTGACTGGAGAAGAAAGACGAGATGAGGGAGAGGTTCAGTGATTTGTGAGGTCAAAGCTCTCCTTGGGATTAGCGAGGCATTTAACAAGAACTGTGTTAATAATTTAGGATTTTGTTTCTTAATTAAGTTCACAATAAATTATTTACAAAAGGTAAATTCCTCCCTTTAAAGTAAATATTCGATTATTTATTTATTTATATATTTGAAAAAGAATTAACCGAGTAGCGTTTAAAACTGAGAGTTAAACCTGATTAGGTCGGAAAAATTAGAGTATTTAACATGTTAATATTCATGGACCGACTCTGTGATATCTGGAGCCCCTCCTGGGGTTCATCTAGCCTCTATTATTATTATTATTATTATTATTATTATTATGGCTCTACAGTTCTAAAAGAACCCGAGGCTGAAACACTGCAGCCAGCCTTTTCTGCGATCTTGCGCTATTTTCCTCCAATCTTGTACTCCCAGATACTTTCTTCTTCTTCTTGCATGGCTCTGCAGCCCATCAATGAGCCTTGGCCTCCTCAATTCCGGACTCTCTCTGTTCAGTGTAGCGGCCTTCCAGTTCCGGGCATTTAATAAACTCCTGGAGTCCTCACTTACTCCATCCAGCCATCGCAGCTTGGGTCGCCCTACTCTTCTTGTGCCTTGAATCTTTTCTTCTGTTACTCTTCTGGAGTAACTTCACTTGCCATTCTGATCACATGACCAGCCCAGCGCAACTTACCAAGCCTTATTATCTTGACCACGTCCGGGGCCCGGAATAGACTTGCCAGCTACGCATTGGTACGTCTTCTCAATGCTCCCCCTTCTAATAGGTCCATAAATTCGCCAAAAAAATCCTCCTTTCAAATGCCTGAAGCAATTTTTCTTATGCTTTCTATATGACCCAGGCTTCAGGACCGATATAGAAGGACAGGCCGAATGAGCGTTTTATATAGAATCATCTTTGTATTCCACGACAAGAGACTTTTTAAATATCGATTTATCCTAAAGAAGCGTTTGTTAGCCTGAGTCACTCTCTTCTTGACCTCTATCGGGACATTGTCGCTCGTTATGGTGGTTTCCAAGTAGGTAAAGGAGTGCACTCTTCCCAGGTACTTTAAGATACGAAATTAAGATACCCTGTGAGAAAAATATGAATTCGGTAGAAGACGTTTGAATTTGATTGGGAAAATTATGAAATTGGTCGAATTTCACCTACAAAAAGCTATAAGTAGATTTAAATTGTGACATATTATTCACCTAAACGAAAATCACCGACAGATGCCTCTACTTTCACTAAGAATCCATTTTTCTCGTAACACCAAAATGCTTTCAACTTATTTTGCTCTTCGCAAGTCGGAAAGGCTTGAAGAGGATTCGACCTGAGAAAGAAGGACAACCGTATCTGCCTTAAGGAGGAAATGTATTGGACAATTTGCACAGAGTGAATATTTTATTTTCGTTTCATTTGCTCTATGCCTTCTACAAATCTCATTCATCCCTAGATTTTTTAAAAATAAATAATCCAACATTTCATAATATAAGTGTTTAATGTTTACATTGTAATTTTTGTTTAAGTTAAAACTAAAATTATTTTCAATACTTATGGCACATTACATAAAAATATATATATAGGGTTTATAGTATAGTCATAGCCTACTATGTGAGGTAGTCATGCGCAATATTATTATTATTTATAATTATTTGCTGTACATAGGCATTTAGGTACATAGGATACTCAAATACTCAGTAGTACATTTAATGTACTCAGTTGAGTACAGTGACTGCTTAAGGAAAAGCTATTTACTTTTTCTGTTTACTTTTTGTTAACAGCCGAGTAATGAATTTGTAAAATCAGGCGACCATCTTTGGATGGTGATCTCGCCGAAATCAGCTCCCTGCACAACCATTGGCGTAGAAGCAGAACGGTCCCTACCATGTAATGAACCCAATACCCTTCTTGGGTTGTAGTGATATAGGTTTTTTAAATTTAGTTTTTGTTTTAGAGATATTGATCCATTTTTATCTGTCCTAAATTTCACGATATATAAAAGAAAAAATCTAACTAAATATATTTTTAGAAATACTAGAAATAATCAGACTACTAATTATATTAATTAAAAAAATGAAATCCGTCATCAATATTTATCTGAAGTTGGTCTGTGGTTTATAAATACTTGGCAAAAATGCAAACTATCTCAGCTATTTTACTATTAACAATCAACTTGTGGTATTCATCAGGTTTTCGAATTAGGAATATCATGCATTTTCATAGTATCAGTATTATTATCTTATCATGTTATCAGTCATATCATGATACTATCAACTCTATCTAGAAAAAAATATGACGGTACTGATTTTGTGCAAATCAACTTTACAGTAATATAAGACTTTAATTATAAAAATATATTTAATTGATGTAACTAATCGATCTTCATTGCTTTGAAGTTCACAACTTAGCGTTCTTTCCAAGGATCAGAAATAGTCATTGAAAAGAGCTAACTTAGTAATTATGAAGTGTACAACTTGGTTTTAAACATCAATTAAGGAATAAATTAAGTAAATAAGGCGAAAAGTTAGAAAGTTTCAAGATACTTGGGCTTCATTTATAGGACACAAGAGAGCACTAGAAATATAAAACTTTGGTAATAACAATTTCCTGCAAGTCCTTACAATATTTAAATCTTTTTTATATTCTTTATTTTTCAGATCGGCTGTATATACTATACATAAGGTAAAAGTGTGGGTTTCGCCTCATGCAAGAGACACCCCTATACCTTGAACAACGCAGATTAAATATTTAGGACTTAACATGGACAAAAGATTAACTTTTACTCTCCACACTGATTATGTGTGCAATAAAGCTAACGGAGCTCTGTGTACTATGTATCCATACTTCAACAGGAATTCTAAATTAAGCACAGATAATAAGTTATTATTATATAAATCCTGCTGACGATCTATTCAAACATATGCATGTCCAATATTTAAGTATATGTCTAAAATAAATTATAAAAAACTACAAATATTTCAAATCCAAAGCCTAAGAATTGCTGGAAATTATGCAAATTACAACTGAAGTTAAACTTATGCATAAAGAAATATGTATATCGTATATACAATAAAAACCCACTTATAAAAAATATTGGGAACTCACAAAAAATAGTATAAAGCGGTATGTGCATAAAAGAACAAAGCATTTATTATTGTAGGATACTAATCTATTTTAGATTATTGTTATTGTCCATATAGATGTATATAAGTTATTAAGAATGTATAGATACAATTTTTGTTGATTTTGATTATTAATTTTTTTTCCTCTCTGTTGAATGTTTTTTTGTATAATTTTTTTCTTTCATTGCATACGTGATTCTGTATAGATACATTTAAATTTGTCCAAGTTTTTGAAGTTTGAGACTGGTCTGTTTGATACAGCGTATTACTTTTGAGAACTTTAGGAAATTATATTAGAAATAAATATATGAAAAAAATAAGATAAAATGGAAAATACCCTGTATTGACAAAACAATTAATAGTGTATTAGTGAAAACCGCAAGTTATTCTGGCTTTCCTTAAGACTAGACCAGGACAGAAAAAAAGAGTTAAATTAATAATAAAACGGTTATTCAGAGAAGTGATTCGGCCGAGTTTGCACTAATACGGCTTTTTCCAAGTTAAGGTTACTGACTTTATAGAGACTGAGTAAATTCCCGGAGGATCTTCAGTTCCCATAGGCTCCATCCATTTCTGTTAACAGATTAAGCAATTTATCTGCCTCGGCCGGATTTCAACACGAGGCCTTCAGCACAGCGACTCAACTCGTACAATCTGCTACATCGCATCCAGCTTGAATTTAATTTAAATTAAATGCTAGTAAAAATAAAAATTAATGAATCTTCTCACTAAACGCAATTCATAAGTTACAATTACACTAGAATGTCGATTATACGTAAATGACAGAAGGGGTGAAACGGCTATTCATATAAAATAAATTTATCTTAAATTTGAGTTGCTACAGTTATTTTTAATGACTACTGCTTTAGTTAAATCAATTATAAACTTTTATTTCATGCAGAGGAAGTCAACATTAAAACAAAGTAACATAACAATATTGTGTCACCAATAAATATACGTGCGTACACATTTTGTCCTTAATTTTTTTACTTGTACATCTGAGTTGTAAACTGATTTATTTCTTTTTTTTTACAAACGTAACTGTTTGGCGTTCTTCTTCTTTGAAGTTTATTTTATTAGTAAATTAAAATTATAAGTTCGGATATGCGACGCTCATTTGTATTACATTTCAGGTGTTAGGTAATATAAATATATATATTTTTTAGTAAATTCAAAGATAAAAAATCAACTTAGGTAACTTCAAACTATATTTATTATTGATTTTTTTATCATTTGCTATAACACAAGGGCCTTGTTCATTATGCAAATTTTGGTTATTTTAATTAATTTGTATTAAACTATTTGGTTTTAATTAAAAATAAATCGATTAAAAGTTAATATTTAACACTTTTACAACGTTATAATATAATAAATTAAACAGAGTTGATGGAAAGTCGGGTTGGGTAAAAAAAGAATGATGTAGTGGATCCTTGTTCATGTCAAACTCTGATGCCCTCTTTCCTAACCTTTCCCATTCTTTCAACATGACGGTTCACGAAATAATTCCATCGTTTAGTATTGCTTTAACCCGGTTAGAGATTTAAAAACAGGTGCTTCTAGATTTCTAAAAATAATTTTAAGATTTAAAAAAAAACTATTATCTATTTATACTTATTTCTTAAAACGATCATTGTTCAAAATTTATCCCTTTGAATTGGTAAATAGAAAACAAACTTAACCGATGAAGATTCTTGAGTTCAGTACAAGGCAGATACTGTAATGTAATGCAGTAATGTCCAAGTCACACATGCACACATACATTTTTTCGATGTATAGGATCGGTGAGACTCCTGCTTTGCCCTCATTCATGAGGAAGAAGCTCAGTTCGGGGACCCCAGGCAAATTGTAAATAGAGTATGAATGTGTACAGTATATTTCTTTTATGTTTTATTATTATTATATTTCTTTTTATTATATATATATATATATATTTTTTTTTACTTTATTTTTGTATATATTTTTTCGCTTGTATATATTTATTTATGCATTTATTTCGTTTATATTATTGATTTTTTATGGAATGATTGTAGCTACATAGCACCATTACTTACTGCCCACAACAGACAGATTGTAATGCTTCAATAAAGTGTTTTCTTCTCTCAAAAAAAATAGGATCGGTGAAGAGAATGGATTCGTCTGATGCAGAGAGAGATGCAAACGACCCGGGTTCGAATCCCGGCCAGGACAAATCTTTTCTCTTCAAAATAAAAATATTTAAGAATAAATAAGTTATCTGACTAAGCAGGATTTGAACCCGGAATCATCAGCATAGCAACTCAGAGCTCTACAACTAAGCTTCCTTGATTGTGAATTTCTAGCTTCAATTAAATTAAAGTAGAAAGTTCATCGTAATGATAAAATCTTAAAAATTAAGCAAATATTATGATAAAATAGATTAACATTGTAATTAGTAGTTAAAATAAAATAGAATGACAGTAGATAATATAAAAATTGGGAAAAAATAAGCACATTTTTTAAAATTTAAAATTTTGAACTTTTTATCTAAATATTTTTTTCATCATTATTGTTATTGTCATTTGCGAATGAATCCACAAGTACTGCGGTAAGTACTTAGAGCCGTGCATCTACCTTTATTTGTGTCCAAGCTTATTTCACTTTTCTTTTCCCTCTTGTGATCATATTGTTTCAGTCTTCAATGAACACTTGGTATTGGATATCATGTTATTAAAAGCTGTTTGTTGGTACACCTGTGGTGTAGTGGATAGCATATGCCTAAAATCCAGGTTCAAAAGGATTTTTTGAAGGGAGTGAACATTTCTTTATTTTCCTCGGGAGATTTCTTAAAATCCTTTGGAAAGGACCTAAGATGGAAGGTCTCAAGCCTATGTGATGTCAGGTATACGTTGAAGATGTTAACTTTACTGAAATAGGCAACATTTACGACTCCCAGTATATGATTGCCCATTGCAGTAAATGGACGTTAAATAAACAATTTTTATTTATTTTTTTATATAAAAAACATGTACCACTACAACCCGTGAAGGGTACATGGTAGAGACGGTACTGTTTCATGGACAACGTTTCTGCAAGGAGGTGGCTTGTCGTAGGTCACATTCAACCGCCAGATTTTCACCCTTTTTCGGGTACCCACTTAAGGATGGTCCTAGATCCTATATGATACATCTCCGGCCGCTAACAGACTAAATAAAAGTCTTGGCTGCAGCTGAATTTGAACAAGGATTTTCGGAATGGCAATTCAGTGCTCTACCACTGAGCCACTGCGCTCTCCTATTTTCTTATATATTTTTTAAAACTATTTATTGAATTATTTGATTTTTAATTTTGTATCTTATATATTTGTTTTAAATTTATTTATTGATATTTACAACTGTATTACAATTATACAACAAGTAAATAGAATGCGTGTTACATAATGACATGAGAATGACAAGTAGAGAAACTACCCACTGGTAGTACTCAAATCAAAGTTCAAGTAAGGAGGTCACGTGGCCATCTTCTTTTCAGACGCCTCGGAGGATTATCGGGAATTGAAGAGGAAGCTAGGTTTGAAACTAGAGGGTTTGAGTGGTAATGAAGTTTGTTATGAAAGGATAGATACCGGGTTCGGGCCAAATCAGCAACATAAGGGACATAAATGTCGTTATGTATGACTTTATTCTTAACAAAATAAGGAGCATTGAGGATTTTACGAAGGATTTTGGATTGTAAGGATTGGATACGAGAGGAATTCGATGGCTTAGTGGAGCCCCATAGCTCTACTCCGTAAGTCCAAATAGGTCGTATGATGGTCATATAGATGAGTCTTTTGTAGTTAATAGGGAGCTTAGAGCGTTTGTCTAGTAAGCGTTGAAGTAGCCTGAAACGTCGAGCGGTTTCTTGTCTTTTCAGTCTTGTATGAGGATTCCAGGTTAATCGTTTGTCGAGGTGAAACCCTAAGTATCGGATCTGTTCTACAGGCACCAGTGGGATATTATTAAAGAATACTGTAGGGCAGGAAGTCATTGGTTTACGACGTAAGGTAAAAGTGATTTTATGCGATTTTTGAGAATTTATTTTAATTCTCCAGTTTTGACACCATTCTTCAAGATCAGTGACATGATTTTGGAGGCTTTGGGATGCAATAACTGGATTGGTACACATGTATACACATGTATCATCAGCATACGTGGTAAGGATAGTATTAGGATGAGTTGGGATGTCAGCTGTATAAACTGTATAAAGGATTGGGCCAAGGATACTACCTTGAGGAACACCAGCAGATTGGGAAAAAAGGGATGAATAGAAATTATTATGGTTTACTTGGAAAGTTCTATTTGTGAGATAGGATTGAAGGATGAGAAAGAATGTAGGGAGTAGGAATTTACGGAGTTTGTAGAGCAAGCCCGTATGCCAGACTCGGTCAAAAGCCTGTTCCACGTCAAGAAAGACGCCCGAACAATATGATCCACATTCTAATGCAGAGGAGACCACATCCACCACACGGTGACATTGTATATTATATGAACTGCAATATGGGTCAAACTTTGGTTCTTAATAAATCCTTTCCCACAGTTAAAAATTTTCGTTTTGACTTCCATACGCTATTATTACTGTTTCTTCTTACATTATACTGTTCAACTAATTATTATTGATGAATTATTATTTGAAAAAAAAACATAATTGTGGAACCAAAATTACTAATCTATTTTGAGATATAGAAACCTTTATAAATAGATAGTGTTGTCTATACAAACAATATTAGGATAGCTATGAGGTTAGGAAACAAAACCGTTATCGTGCTGTAGCGTCACGTTTCAAAGGTTAAGTGGTTATAAATGATGAAGCATTTAATTGTTCAATCAATGTCTATTGATACAGAGGACATTTATAGCAATATGACTTACTGAACTAACATTCGGTATTTAGATAAGCGTATCGAAAACACTACACTAATGGAAATCGACAGAACCATCATTAGCAGACGAGGAGAAAACACTTCCCAAAATAACTCGATCCCATCGGGAAAATGTCCCTATAATTCTCCCCCCCCCTAGTCTAGGAGGCTAATGTACATTCAAGATCTAAGGAAAAATATTTGGATATCGTTTTTATGCCCGGAAGGAACAGGTCTCAAATAGTAATTGAACTCACATTAGATCGTATTCCTCAGTAGTGGAAAATACAAGTTCTACTTTATAATTAACAAAAATAAAATAAAATAAACTGCTACTAAAAACGATTTTAAGGAAATTTCTTGGTCTAATTAAAGACCACATTGAATACAGACGATGGCATAGCAGTGAGCTGTACACTCATGTTCCGGAGATATCAGATGATAAGTGAAAAAGGGGAATGTCATTTTATGGCCACTTGTTAAGAATGATATCTATTAGACTGACGAACCGAATTTTTAGTTGGTTCGAAGAGGTAGAGAAGATTTACAAGAGATGGAGATTACCTGCGAGGGTGTTCTGGAAAGCACCCCTCTCAGGATGAAACTGAATACTCACGTGGGTATTCAAGAAAACCAAAGCTGAAGAAATGGACGTGGTCCTTAGTAGGCCAATACGAAAAAATAAAATAAACCGTTATCCAACCGAAAATCCTGTACCACTTTCAAGGCAGTCAAGTGATATGCAGGTGGACGTGATTTGTCTTAAATCATGCTCAGCCGACAAGTTTTTACCCCAATAAGGTTATCTATTTTGTAGAACCTGGGTGAGCACCTAAGAGCTTAAATTAAATATTTAACTACTCCAGGCGGTGTGTACAGACACTGGCTAATCTTTCCCTCTTAATAATATTGAAACAATTAATTTTGATTATTTTTATTTTAAAGAGAAAAGTTATGCCACCGGCCGGAATTCGAACCCGGATCCTCTGTCTCTCCGTGACAGTGCTCTAAACATTTGAGCCATCCCGGCCAGGGGCGTATCTTTTCTCCTTCAAGTAAAAATATTTAAAAATCAAAACAGTTGACCAAAAATTATAAAAAATTAATTTTAATGTTTGCCTTTCAAACATCTGGCAGTAATTATGTGTATAAATGGCTGTTGTTTTTGTTTTTTGAACAAGTAAAGTGGTTGATTAAGAGAAATCTGTATAAGTATGATTTGGTATGTCCGTTTTTAGTTAACATATGTAATAACAAGGAAAGTTTTTGATATTTTCACAAGAATAAATCGAACCATATTGGACTATATTATAGTCAAAGTTTTATTTACCGGTATATATTATTGTCGAAATTATGGTTTTATTATTGAAAACTGATATTATTCATTAAAAATAAAAAAACAAACAACAACGCTGTATTCAACAACAAACAAAGGGACAAAACCACACATGGTATAATGTGATCACATGACTCTCTATAGTGTTAAATTCAGACTCGTTAACAGTTTAAGTGGTTTCAGCTTAATCCTATTTCGTATTTAGCATATTTTCGATTTGCCTAGGGATCTTTATTACCAATAGACTAATTGTTAAATTTTACTTAACACTCTCCTCACTTTACAGTATTTAATTTAGCTTCTTCTAGTTTAAAATATAACTTCTGACATATATTCTTATATTCAATTAAATGCTGGACTTACTTTCACATTATGCATTTACAATTACAATTTATTTTATTGTTATATGATATATTTTTTTTTTACATACAAGTTTCTCTTTACACTTTACAGTGAAATAAGTAAAATATATAATTACTTCTATGCATTATAATTAATTTTTTAAAATATTTATTTATTAACCATAAATATATAACGAAGCGATAAGATTATTTGTGTATATATATTATATAGTTTTTTTCAGAACGACATTCCTACTTATATTATAGGCGCCGTTGAAGGAGCGCGATGCAAACCCTCACGACATAACGGCAATGCGTAATGGTTGGTATTTGCCCCTCAGTGTATTTTGTGACACTTCATTTTGAGAGTTATGCTTATTATTATGAGTTCAAAATTAAGATATCATCTAATGAAATATCTGTTAAGGGTAGAAGATTTAATTACATAATTTCTGACATAAAATATTAGTTTGAAGTTATTCAGAAATATATCACTTATATTTTCGATATTAAAAAAAATTATAATTTATTTAATTGTTATATGATATAATTTTTTAAATATTTTATTTGAAAAGAAAAGATAAGGCCAGGACCGGGATTCGAACCCGGGTCTCGCACCTCTCCGTCGTGGTAGTCTCCCACTACTACTACTATACTATGAACTAGTAAAGTTCATTTAATACTATTGCTTAGCAGTAAGTTGAATAATATGTTCTAAATAAATGATAAGCTCATATACAGGACTATTTTAGGACCTGCACGGTCACGGAGAAGAGCTAAGGGACTCCTACTCCAAAATCCTCTGTAAAGTCCTCAATGCTTCTTACGTCGTGAATAAAGTCATTTAATGCTGATTTGGCTCGAATCCGATATCAGTCCTTTCATGACAAACTTTATTCCCACTAGTTTCAAACCTAGCAACTGTTTCAATTCCCGAAAATCCTCCCTCCCTCTGAAAAGAACATTAACTCGTTATCTTTGATCATTGATCTCGTTTGATAATTATTAACGAGTAGTTTCTATATTTGAATTTATCTCTCGCTATTATTATCATTCATTAGTTACTTTTTTCTAAATGTTAATAAATACATTTAGAAAACAAAAGCAACGACAATTATGGATCATCCACCAAGTTAAAACACCAAAAAATAAAAAATAGAAACTGTGTTTGAGGGAATGGTTGACGGAAGCAAGACAAAAAAAAAAAGAGATATTAGTAGTAGTGATTGGATAGTGACTGGATCATTATGTCACAAAACTAAACATAGGCATACCCACAATCTAGGGCTAAAAAAAAAATTAACAAAAGAACAAGTCCAAAACATAGAATTGCCTGTATATGTAAGTGATGGTTACGATGTCTACCTTAATGACATCGTGACTACTACGGATTGGATCTGAATCTATCCTGGATGAGCTAAAAGTTATTAATTATAATGAGGGCAAAGTTACGAAATAAACTTGACATTTTGGTCAGAAAGGTTGTTCCATGAGATGAATAATTAGAAAGGGCCCAGGTCATCAGTGGAGGAAATTAACTATTCAAAAGCCCTGGAATGATAAAGCTCTTATTACATGTCCAAAGTATTCAAAATTGCCTGGACTCTAGTCTAAATTTTAGAATACTATTTCATTCTGATTTCGCTTCTCATGACAACTCTGAGAGAATTAACTGCCCAACTGTCTAAGTTGCTATTTGAATAATAATCCTACCTTGGAAATGTCATAGTTATAGTAATAATTACGAAATATTATTAACTAGTTATATTGGATTATTGGAAAAGCGTTGTAGTTCAGTGCGTAGAGTGGCGATTTGATAAGCTGAAGGTTCCGGTTTAAATCCAAATATGGCAAATAAATTAATTACTCTATTCACGCCCAGCGGAATCTGAAGGCACTATCAAACATCCTATAAAATGGGTACCCTTAGAAATAATAGCCAACCACGTACCAGGAAAAGCTGGAAACATTTAACCTCGCATTTCATTATTTTCAATCCAATCATTTATGTCTGTAAAACTGATATATTTTCTTTGATACAGCAATGTTGATATTTTTTATTTGCATTTTGTATTGTTCTCAGCCCTGACCTAAACATTAGTCCGAAACGTAGTCACAATATAAAATAAGTTTTTTTCATCTGTGTAAAATTCATTGACTAGGACCCACTACCATTTCCAATATTGCTCAAGGATACATCCAGTTAACCTTTTTCTTGTGACCGAATAATAGTTATGTATTTATTGACTGAATATCGATATTACTTAATAATACGCAAATTAATTATAAACCGTCAAAAAACAATCAATTATGATATAAGCTAACAGAAAACCAGCCATTCTAAAAAAATTATAAATAGTAATATGACGTATGTCAATAAGATTCTAAAATTAAAAGTAATGTTCAAAGAACATTCGTTCTAGTGTATACATCGCAAATTGCGAGAACAGGATGACATGGGATCGGATAAGAGAAAAGATTTGTCCTCTGCCGGCAGGCGGCTTTGGTGGCTCAAATGGTAGAGCGCTGTCACGGAGAGACAGAGGATCCGGGTTCGAATCCCGGCCGAGGGCCTAGCTTTTCTCTTTAAAATAAAAATATTTAAAATATCATACTTTTTTTTCAAAATTAAATATAAAAGTAAATATTATTTAATTAAAATATGCAAATAAATTTAATTTTAAAATAATTATACAATATTAAATGTAAAGTTAACAAAATATTGTCCTTAAGGCACAAACATAGTTATAATAGAGTGTGATGTCAGCTAGGACATCGACCTTCTACGCTCATTGCAGATCGACAGGTGGCCTCACGACTTTTCAACGGTGTGAGAATTCTTGGTTAGGCTGCCCTTCGGAGGAATCGTAAAATGGCCGTCCTGGGCTTGTGAGGCGACAAGTACTCGTTAAAGATATCTTGCCCGATTATACATGGACAGGCAAAAATTAGGACTTACATTGTAGAATCGTCCGGCAAGGCATAGCAGCATATTGTGGGGTTGAACAGATAAATATGAACAGTAAAATGTCGAAATGAAATATCTCAAAGAACAGGAAAACGTGAACAAATGAAAATAAAAATATATATTATTGACAGGCGAATATATATTACATTGTATATACACAAACATACAGTTGTGTTCGTATTTAGGTTGTATTTATGCAATAAATAAATGCTTAGAGGAGGGGTTGCCAAACTGGGGGCGTGAAGACAGGACAATTGGGCAAGAAAGTTGAAAATGAAAAATTCTGACTCAGTTACGTTAATTTTTTTAATACTGGTTCTTCTTTATCTTAAATTGAAACCTTCAATGTTGTACCTTGTGAGAGTAAAGCTATATGTTTTCATTTCATTGTAACACTTGTTTGTTTTATTCATACGCCCGTACAAATTTTGTGCAAGGGAACGTGGGAGGCTTTCATTGGAACAGGGGGGCGTGGTACAAAATATTTTGGGAACCATTGGCTTAGAGTAACTTATATTGATCGTAAGATGCCTGAAAATTATATATAAATATAATTCATTATACGGTTTTTATACTAACGCGTAAGAGTAATTCCCATCTTAATTAAATATACATGTAATTAAAATGTGTTTAGCTCTAAAAACTCATCCGTAATTATGTTTAGCACTGCAATTAAACATATCCATTTAAAGATTCAGCCTTTGGTAGCGGAATTATAACCTGAAAGTTTCACACGCACAAGATGAAAGGCGTTAAGTTGTCAGGAATTAAATGCGTTGTACAATCTTTACTTTATACCATCAACGAACTTCAATAAACCCTTCATTATGTGCTAGAGGGGATTTCTAAATTTCTCTTTGCGGGCAGTGAACTCTAATTTTTTGTTAATGGTGTATTTCTTATTATTTATACGGATTTATATTATATAGAAATAAATGAAAGAGGTTCGATTTTCCGAATTTGACCATTTACTGTTACATAGGATAAAGAATGCCAAAAACATACTTGAACTTTTTTTGGTTTGTAAAACTCTATGAACCTATATACCAAATCGACTTTGAATACAGACCTACACATGCCTATGCATACAGGCCTACACTAACTATTATTCACCAGAGGCGTATAGTTACGAATAATTCAACAAAGTTGGTTTATCAATGTTTCAACATACATAGCATATGATGAAGATAATATTTAACTTTCATACATCAACAATGTAAACTATACTTTTGTATTTAACTTTGGATTATTCGAGAAGTTAAAGGTCAATATGTAAATTTAATTATTTATTAACAATTATCTAGTAACCTAATTACTTCGTTAGTGAAATTATCCCATACTTTTAGTGAAGTCCTCTCCATTAAGGGCCTAATAATGAAGCTTCGAGCTAGAAGCGAGGCCCCTCCCAAGCCGACTTGACCACACTGACCTCCGCTAACTTCTCGTCGCCGAGTCGATCCCATCGTGTTTTCAACTTCTGATACTCTCCTCAACAATAAGCCACTATCATTTCCTTCTTATCTTAATATCCTGTTTACATTTCACTTATTTAATCCCAGTCAAAATGCTCTTGTTGAAGAAAATATATAAATAAATAGATGTAATAATTTCCTAATTTTTTTTCCGGATCGTTGAGATAGAAAAACGTTAGATAAGAAAAAATGTATGAATATGTATATATCGGTTTCTACTTTTCTTGTCTGTTATACATAATAAGATAACATGTACTTATGATTCTCGAATTTCAGTCAGTTATTTAAACTTCTTTTGGTGGCGTTTCGAGAAGTTGGTCTCATAGCCATGCCCTAACGGTGAAAAAAAAATGAGATTTTTTTCAATTCAATTCACTTCAATTCAAAAACACATTATTCTAAATATAAATAAATTTCATCTCTAACATTTATACTTGGTACCCCGAGGCGATCGCGCGTGCCCCACCATTATGATCAGTTAAAGTGCCTCTTCCCTCCCTTCCGAATACAATAGTTCCTCTGTTTATTCTTATACCAATCCATTCACTCTCAACACCATACATATATCAACAGTCTCCTCCAATTCAAATCCTCAGTCCAGCACCATGAAACGAGATCCCGCCTTTCCGATCTCTATATAGGTTCCCACAGAACTAAATCTTTCGAACGTTCCTTCCTCGCCCGCTCCACTAGAGTGTCGAACTCAATCCCTCATAACATTCAGCATACTCCCTCACTATCGTCATTTAAATCCTTGCTTTTACAACATCTCCTAGCTTCCCAAAAAGATGCTCTCTAAGCAGGTTAGTCATGCATAGAATAATTCATTGTGCTATTTAGTTTTAATTTTGTTTTTTAAGAAGATCTGCATCGTGTATGAAATTATGGTATGCTAGCTCATGCATTTGACAAAAGTTAGGTATTTATCTATTATCTTAAATTCCTTAAGATCTTGCCAAGATTCTTACTGTTTATTTACTTATTATTATTTTTTGTTTTTTTACACCTTATGAAGAACGGATACTAAATCATCAATCTGTCAAATACCTTCCAATACTTGCATGTAGTGTAAATATTGTAAGTTCTGATCAATGAGTAATGTTTTTTTTTTAGGATCAGGAGTTTCATTTAGCAGCTGAATCATTATAGATTTATCATTGATTTCAGTTCTTGAGATTCAATCTTTTACTCGCTAAACTGACTTTTTAATGGCTACGTTTTTTTACTATTAGGCCATGATTATGAGAAAACATAGTCTCGAAATTTCGCTAAAAGAAAGTTGGTATCGGTTCCGCGGTTTGTACCTTTTAGTTAGTTACTACAACAGGCATTTTTGTTGAAATATTTTATTTGTTCTCACAGCGGCTGGTTTCCTATAAGCTCATTTCAAAAATTCATTTTATTTTTTCGCGTCTGATTTCTATATCATTACATAATATCAATAATCAAAAAATATATAACTATTACTATTACAAAAGATTTATTTAGTATAGATTTTATTATCATATTCTTCTTTTGTTTCAGTTCTACAGGTTCTTACGTCGCAGAAACCTTTCATTCATTTCCTTTTCGAAAATAAAAATAATTTAATATTTACTGTCTCTCTCTCTCTCTCTCTCTCTCTCTCTCTCTCTATATATATATATATATATATATATATATATATATATATATATATATTTATTAAAGAACCGACTAAAACATACTGTTGAGGTTATACCATCACCTATACTTCGAAATGTTCATTGGCTATTGCAACGACCTGAAGTAAATTGTTTATAAATTGGATTTGTAATAAGTAAGTTTCATCGTTTCTTCCGTGTTGTCAGCAATGCAAACTTCCTTGTCCCCCCTCTTCTTTTACGAGCTCTAACATTAGAGAAGGTAGGAGCTAGGAGAGTAGAGAGTAGAGAGTAGAGATGTAGTAGTTAGCTTTTAGTAAGTAAGAGAGTACTCTCTAAGTTAGATGTAGTCCATAGTCAATAAGTTATAATCTTAGTCAATAGCAATACGTCACCAAGTTATTTCATAAGAATAACTCCATAAATCTATATATTTATATCTTACAAGTCGTTTGTTAATTATATATATATATATATATATATATATATATATATATATATATATATATATATATATAAAAATATATATATATATATAATTAAACTCTTTTTGTCATACTAACACTCAAGATTTTATATATATATATATATATATATATATATATATATATATATATATATATATATATATATATATATATATACATATACATATATATATATGCAAACCTACAAATATAGCAACTAATTGAATTGCTCTGAGACAGTTCTCGACCTTACGTTTCTGTTAAAAATGCTGTTCAGTACATGGTAGAGACTGTACTGTTTCAAGGACAACGGATCAACCTCCAGATTTTTCCCTCTTATTTTGGGTACTATTCAATTTACTATTGCTAACTTGCTAATATATGTATTCTAATTCTTGAGTTCCTGTCAGTTTTTAAATTTCTTTTGGCTACATTTCGAGACTAGGTTGGTCTCATACTCATGCCCTAACAGTGAACAAATGAGCTTTTAGTAAATACATTTAATGGCACTGTTCATAAATCATTTTACATAAATTAGATAAAAATATATAATTAAAGTGGCAAAAAATGTGAAATTATTCGGTTCAAACTTTTTGGAGCAAAAAGGTGTTCAGAGCGCTCAGGTATATTTTTAAATCAAACAATCAGATGATGTCAACTTCATTAGCCCAGGGGACTTCCACTTGAATCAGAATCAGTAAGCTAATGATAACATTTAAAAAATACAAATCAAACAGTTTCAATTTATTTTTTCTGCAAATTATTTCGTTTTTAATCTTTAAAATCAACCGACTGAAAATTAGATCACCAGTACAGTGGGTAATTAAGTGACCCTTTTCTCATTTTGAAAGATTTTTTTTTTAAGCCGGCTTTGGTGGATAAATTATTTAATCAGTTAACAGTTGCGGATGGACCCTGTGGGATCTTAAGAATCTTGGTGCACTTAATTGGGAAAACCAGGCGATTGAGCGTAATCAACTGTTGAGTCTTTACCAAGTACAGAACCTAAGGTCCTACATAGGTTGTACTGATACAGGAATACCTTTTTTTTTTTCAAATTACAGCCTGGAATATACTGTGAAAATATGCCCAGATAATAAACTTACCCTGGGCAAACTTATTTTATCACTTGGAGAGTTTTGGGAGGTTTAGGAGATTATTTTTGTAACTGGGAGAAAGTTTTTGGAAGACGAAGGGGAGTTGAGAAGTGCTTGGCTATTAGTGCGAGAAAGAAAGTGAAACCGCCTTATCAATCTTATCAATCTGAAAGTTTAACCTTTCTCTCAGGATAAAACGTTTTACTAAAGTCTTACTTGTGTGGTTTATTATAATTATATTATAAAAATATATGACCTTATTTATTTTTCAGATGAAAAACTATATTATTTTTTGTGCCGGTCGGTAAGTAGTCAATCAGCAGTACAAAAAAAAACATGAAAACATCTGGGCCACTACTGCTCACAGAAGTTGAGTACGTAGTGCGAGAAGGTTTTATCCCCCTATGATGGGTACCCACTTTTTATTGACGCTGAGTGAGTCCTTGGAGGATCCTAGATCCCATAGGATCCATCCCCGGCCGCTAAAAGACTAAATAAAAGTCGGCCAGCGGGCAGGATTTCTACTAGTTGAACTGAATCTTCGGCATGGCAACTCAACGCTCTACCACTGAGCCACTCCGCTCAATAATACTTCAATTTAGTGTCTCTTTATCACAATAATATGATATATAATAATATTTAATATTTTCAAGTGGATACCCAAAATAAAGGGGAAAATTTGGGGGTCGACCGTGATCTTGTCCATGAAGCAGTACAGTCTCTACCAGGTACTGAACTCCAGACCCGTTCACGGGTTGTAGTGGTACAGGTTAGGTTAAACTCAATTTTTTACGATCTATTTTTTCCTTTCTTCTTATATATTTGATTCTCTATAATCTATCTTCGGCTGCTAACAGACTAAATAAAAGTCTTGCCAGCAGCGGGATTCGAATCCAGGACCTTCGGCATGGCAACTCAGTGCTCTACCACTGGGTCACTCCGCTCCCACTTAAATAAATAATTTTCTCACAGGATTTCATAATTTCGTCAATCAATTTAATAATTTTTTTAACTAATTACATATTTTTAATTTAATGAAGTATATTTCGCCATATATTCCACTACATGTGCCATATATTATAAAAATATATAGGTTTGTTTGTTTTTCAGATAAAAATTATTTATTCTTCTAATGAAACGTAAGTCGGTGAACAGTAGGCAACAACAAATATTACAGATTTTAATTTTACTCAAAATCAATATATAAGTACTCTAATAAAATTTAATTATATTATATGTTATTGAAAATATGATTTGTTCAAGACGAAATGTCTAAGACGTTCGGATAACTCCAAAGTTTCAGTAATTTAGTTTTTCACATTATTATCTTGTTTAGTCAAGCAATTTTGACCAGATACTTTGTCATCTATTTTCTCAAGGTCTTAGTCCGTTTCTGTATCTAGAGCTTTAGGAGCATATAGCATATGCTAAAATGTAAAAAAGGCAATTTTTTTTTAATCTGTTGTAATAAACTTTTGATCCTGAACCCATCACATCACGGAAAAACTTTTTTATTTAAGAGATATATTTCTAGAAAACTAAATTTGAGAAGTATTTTATTGTACTGTCTGCACTTTGAGCCCTTGTCGGAGTAAAAAGTGCTATGAATGAATGTAATTGTTGAAGAATTTTATGTGCTTTAATTATCTGTAACATATAAATCATTTAAATGCAGTTATAACTCGCTAGTTATAATGAAAATAAACGAGCATTTCATAAGGATAATAATCAGAGTCAATGCAAGTAAATACAGCCTGTAAGAGGTAACCTAACCTTTTCTTGACGCGAACTAAGATTTCCATGGTATAACCGCCCTTGTAACCTACCAGTCACTTCGGGCCCAATTCACCTGTGTCCCTCCCTTCGACGTGTGATCAGATTCAGGTATAGTGGTAAATCCGTCTAGATCTAAGGATTATGGTTTGTTGGCATCAGGAGACGTACTATTTATATATACATCCCTTAGGGGAGGTTTTCAAAAGAAAATCGAAAATACAATATGTGCCAAATGGCATTTGTGAAATCTCTAAAATAAATATCTTCATTATTGTTATTATATGAATATATCCATATTCTTCATATGTTTATGTTTTATTATCTATTCTGTTCTTATCTCTTCAAGTTTCCTCCAAAACCTTCGCTAGGTTGTTGCAAGTAGTTGTAACGTGGGTAGACTGGAGAATCTGCGAAGCTAATTTGATCCAGATATTCCACAAGATGGTCGCGGCCCAAGGTTCGAAGGGATCTATTCCTCTTCCTCCAGCAGTACGGTCCTACTTCATCTCATTTACAATTTCAAAATATCAATCCATTAAATCGGAAGTAATATTTGATTGTTCGTTTTAAAACGTCGACCGATGGGCTATTAAATAAATCCATAATCTGGCCATTTATGAAGATGTAATAAAAATGTATGAAGGTTACTAAAAAAATTAAATATATTGCATAGATAGTGTTTTTTATTTATTTTGTTAAACAACTAT